>JALJCO010002852.1:0-10703 GCA_023101725.1 Atherinomorus stipes | reverse complement strand
TTTCTCCAAGATCTTGATGATGATTGTAGAGTCTGACCACAGCACATCCCAAAGATTCTCAATGGGGTTCAGGTCTCGACTCTGTGGGGGCCAATCCATGTGTGAAAATGATGTCTGATGATCCCTGAACCATCTTTCACAATCTGAGCCCGATAAATTCTGGCACGGTCATCTTGGAATATGGCCGTGCCATCAGGAAAGAAACATCCATTGATGGAATAACCTGGTCATTTAGTATATTCAGGTATCAGCTGACCTCATTATCTGAGCTCATACTGTTGCTGAACCTGGACCTGAGCAACTGCAGCAACCCCAGATCATCACACTGCCCCCACAGGCTCATACAGTAGCACTAGGCATGATGCTGCATCACTTCATCTGCCTTTCCGGCTACATTTCTTCCTGGAAGACGATGGTCCACTATCCTTCCAGTTTTTCATAATGTGTTGGACTGTTCTGAACCCAGTTTTAGGAGTTTCTGCATCTCCTTAGATGTTTTCACCTCTTGATGCCAATGATTTGACCCTTCTCAGACAGACTAACATCTTTTCCAAGACCACGGATGTGTCTTTCGACATGGTTGTTTAGGAAATGAGAAGCAAGTTATTGCACCAGTTGGGGGTTAAATAACTTGTTGCCAGCTGAAAGATAATCGCCCATGCAGTAATTATTCAGTAGGAGGCTCGTACCTATTTGCTTAGTTAAATCCAGGTGGCGACTTTTTTTTTTGGCCAGGCAGTGTATATGTACACACAATTTTGTATTGTATAATGTAACTGTCTGGTAACTTCTGTTGTCTCTTGGACAGGATTCGGTTTTTCATGTCAATGGGACTTTTTTTCCTGGTTAAATTAAGGTTAAACAATTCATTTTTTTCCATCAGCTGATGGTACGGATCAAACATAAAAATGTTTTCATCTGTGATGTGGTCTCAGGTGCACCGATGACTGCAATATGGCTATCTAATTCAACATTATGTTCTTGTGTACTGTCTTCTGCTATTGTCCTT
Source organism: Atherinomorus stipes (assembly GCA_023101725.1). Lineage (NCBI taxonomy): Eukaryota > Metazoa > Chordata > Actinopteri > Atheriniformes > Atherinidae > Atherinomorus > Atherinomorus stipes. The sequence goes on along the minus strand of JALJCO010002852.1, from coordinate 9,694 downwards.
TGAAGGTGTTACTTACTTAAAGGCGCTATACCTGATTTTGCACATTTGCATATGAGGGACGAGAAATGACAAAACAAAAAAAAATAAATATATAAAAATAAATAAATACACACATAAATAAATAAATGCACATATAAATATATAAATAAATAAATGAATAAATATAAAAAATAAATACACAAATAAATGTAGAAATGCATAAATCAATCAAAAAATAAATAAATATATATATTTTGGTCATAAAAAAATGCAGTTTTATTTTTTTTGACTTGTATTTTTCTATTTATTTATGTATTTATTCATGCATTTTCTCTTTTTGTGCATTTATACATTATGTATTTATTTATTTATTTTTTTACATTTATTTATTTCTACATTTATCTATTTACACATTTATAGTTTTATACTTTTATTCATTTCTTTCTACATTTATTTCTGTATTTCTACATTTCCACATTTATTTATGCGCTGTCAAAGAACTTTCCATCGGGCAAATGATGTACCATAGCAACTCACGCACTCAAGTCTAGACCTTAGGTCAAGGCAGTAGCAGCAGATAGGATCATATGCACCACTCTAACCAATCCTGCTGAAGACAAATGTTAGAACCACCCACCTCATTAGCATATGGAGACAGAAATGCAGAAATAAAAAATGTAGAATGAACCGCATTGGCATGAAGACAACGTCACACCTAGGGATGAGCCAGATAATGCATTTTTGATGAGTACGAGCATGATACGAGTAAAACTCATCAATATCCGTGCTCGTGCTGAAGGAGAATCCTTATTTGATATCTGACTGTCTGCACGCTCTGTGATTGGTCAGTCACACACAGCACCCGCCTCCTGCAGACATATCTCTGCTGTGCTCCGCTCTCACGCACACACAGACACTGATTGATCTCTTTCGCACTCAGAATTTCTTCAGATCGCCTTCATTTATATTTCTAGAAATGAAGGGTCTATTCCTGACCCTTCCCTTAATAAGGGGAAGGGTCAGGGGTAGGGCTAGATTTTACCGTGCTCTCATTGGCCTGGTGGGCGTGTCGTCGAGTAACGTCACACTACGACACGCCCACTCTATGACACGCCCCTGTCTTGCGAGCCACAGATAGACCTTCTTGACTTTTTTTCTTTTTTAAAGACAAATGGTTTCAGCTTGTTCTTACCTTGACAGTTTCGGCTGTCACTTCAGCCTTCATCAGAAGTGGTCGGACTTGTCTTTAAAAAAGAAAAAAAGTCAAGAAGTATCACACAGAAGACGAGATGAATATTCTGGATGAATTACGAGGAAGATATGCACAGATAGACCCTTCTCCAAGACAGAGCTGAAACGGCTTGAGTGGCGTCAGTCACTGCTTCCACTCTGGTTGCACCCCCCCCCCCCGCACAAAGTAGCAGTTAGGGACGAGATCGCATGCCCGATTTAAGATGACGTAGCAGCTAAACGCAGCAACACAGACACGCCATTCCAACTTCAAACTATAAGCCACTTTTTAAATCGTGTTAATAGACCAAATATAACCGGAGTTATAATATAAAATGTACAACCTAGTTTTCCAACTGATATTACATACTGTACATGTTTTAATGAGCGTTTGGTGAAGGAAAAAAATGGGAAAAACGGCGAATTCAATGTAAAGTGCCCATAAGCTAGAAAAAAAGTGTCACAAAAACCAAACAACCTCTATACAGTTGGTCAAACAATACAACATATTAACCAATATGAGAAATATGTGACATGACGCATTCCTGCTGAGGAAGAGAGGAGGTGGTGGAACACGATTTATATAGAGCAGGGGTCCTCAATTAATTTTCCCAGAGGGCCAAAAAATGTCCTCGCTGCCAAGGCGAGGGCCAACTACTTCTTCTTCTTTTTTGTTTTTTTTTGTTTTTGAAGGGGGGGGGGGAATTAATACCAGCGGTAACTCCTGTGACACGGCTTTGTATGATATTAGATGTATTGTATGATTAATAACATGTAAAGTGTATATTATGTAATAGTAGCTATAACACTTAAATACTTTTATCTTCCATCCAGGCTAGACTGCACTGACAACCTTAAAATCAGCTCTGCTTCATGACACTACCAGCATCAGTGTTCATATGGAACATGATATAACCATATTAATCATCATGTGACAGCTGAATGCTGTGAAGGTACGTTACATTTCTGATCTTCATCACAGAATAATCAAGAGCAATCATCAATAAATGACTGAAACGTGGTGATTAAAATAAAAAACAGTGATGACAAAAGAAAGGTTCATTTTTGTTTAAAGTCCTAATGAAACTGCTTCATGCAGTGGAGGTGCGTTAAATATCCTAAAAGTTCACATCTCAGATAACATGCTGGAATAAACACCTACAGCTGATCCATTTTAAGCTCCTACAGCGATGTGCATTCTCTGCAGGAGGAAAACCTCCGGCTGCTCCTCGAGGGGCGACTGCTTCCTCCTCCATCTCACTAATTGAACTAAAATAGACCTGCAGACCTCCATAAACTGCTGTTGGTTCTTATACCGGAGAAAACGATTTAAACTGGCCGGCGGCCACGAACAAGAGAAACGAAACCTAAGGCTGGATTTACACTGTCAGGTCTTAATGCCCAGATCAGATTTGATGCCTAAATCCGATTTTTTAAATGTGTGGTTACACATATTTTATAATGTGACCCGTATCGGATTTCTTGCGATTACACCATCCTGTCATTTGAAAAACCCCGCATGTGTACCTAGTGTTTACTAAACTGAAGCGTTTGCATACAAACAGAAAAGAGTGTAGTGATCTCAAGCCCAAAGGTCTCAGCAAAAGGATACACACAATCTAACCAAATATACTTTGGGACACATACTGATTGATAAAGGCCACATTTGGATGTAAAGCAGACATCCCAAGGAGGAATTTTGCTCAGAGAAGGACATTCTCTGAGCAACCACTAATTTACGGTCCTGAGTGCAACTCAGGAGAGGACCTGCATTTTGGTAAAACAAACAAAGGCCAATTGTTGAACTTTGAACCCATCCTCCAAGCTTGGAGATACCAGAGAAAACCTCCTTCACAGTATTTACGACCTGCTATAAATTGGTTCCTTATAGCCAATTTTGTAATGTGTTCTTAACATCCAAGAACTGTTTTATATTATCAGGAAAGTAAGCTCATGTTAATCTCATGATGAAGACTTTTCTTTTGATATGCAACATGACATACTTTGGTGATTAGAAACTACATGTTTCTTCCCCAAATTCACATCACATGCATTCCAGGATTTGCTGCATAAAGGTGAAGAAAGAGACACTTTACCCAACTGCTGAAATCCACTTTTATATTAGAAATGGACTTCCTCATATCAAATGATGTCTAACACATGTATTTTCTTTACAGGAATCTTAAGGCATCAAGATTAATCCTATTTTATAGCTGATTTGTTTATTCAATGTCTTCCTTTATTCATATAACTCAGATCTTTGCTTTATTTTATTTCATTGTGTTCATTTTATTTCATCATGTCTGAATAACTGATCCATTTTACACATGCCTCACTTAGAATTCACAGATGTTTATAACCATTACGCTCAACTGATAATCAAATGATCATTTGAGATGTGTCTGACTATTGGATGAAACCTGACTCTGTCAGCTTCCCATTGGCTGACAAGCTGCAACCCACATTCCACTGCCAGGCAGAGCGCGAAGCTCTGAACTGTGAGAATCAGATTTGATGAGATCTGATGAGAAGAAGAACGAACAAGGCAGAACTGAAGAAACTTGGAACAATGGGGAAAGAATGAGACAACACCTGCTCTGAACTCAGCAGAGTTCAGAACCACGGATCACTCAGGGAGGAGTGATGGAGAGAAGAAGACTTTAACCCAAATCATCTTTACTATCAACCATCCCGTGACATCAGTCCTGAAGCTGCACGTCTCTGGGGAGACGGATGAGAGAGAGGGAGCGAACCAGAGCCACCACTGAGCTGACAGCCCACAGAGAGCCGGACGAACTTCCAGGAGATCGGGAAGATTTTTGGGGGCCATCCACCCGTCAATCTTCCAAAGGATTTGAGGAACAGTCCAGCAGAACCAGGATGTGAGTGAAGCACCTCAGTCAGACGGAACCTCTGAGGAGAATCCCTCTCATTTGCTATGAAATATGATCTGATGTCACAAGAAGTTGGTGATAGTGAATTGATCCAGGCCTACGGTTTACCAGACCCAGTTTAACTTTGTTTAGTTGGATTAAGAAATCCTTCCTTCTTTTTCTTTGAACATTTATTAATTAACTGAAGTTTAATTAATTTATGTTTCATCTTCATACCATCTCACATTTCTTTCACAAGATAACTTTTGGTTGATCATCATGCTCACATATTTCTAGTATATATTTTGTACATACATTATCTCATGTAGTTTGTAGACTAGTTAATAAATACTCCGTATTATCTTAACTAGTCGTTGTTTGTGGTTTTTCTGATGTATCATGAAAGGTCACTTCAAGCGAGAACTCATGAAAGCGTCCTGAGACTGATCACTTCATTAAATCAATCTAAGAGTTGATTTAAGACTTTAATGGTTTTCCTTGCTTCCATTACATATCAAATAAGTAAGGTGGTGCTCCGAGGCTGTATTAGTATTGATATTAAAGGTTGAATATGGAATACGGACAGAACAGCGACATCACGTGTGTCTAGGTTGTAGTTGCAACGGCAGAAAAACAACTCCAGCCGCTGGGATGCCAGGCTCACTGCCGATACGCAAGTGAGTAACAGTCTGCATCATGTCCAACAAGTAATGCAGAGGAGTTTATAACCGACAGCTAACGTTAGCCATGTTAGCAAACAAGCTAGCTTACCGATCCAGGAAGAAAGTCGCCTTCTCTGTGTTTTACTCCATGGAAAACGTTTATGTGGGTCCATTTAGTGAAGTCTTCACCTAAATTTACTCCAGGTTTTGCTCTTCTCAGGTCACTCCTCCTCAGAAACAGATAACAACATCTCCAGGGCTCTGAAGCAGCTGCTTCACTCGTCGTCTCCACGGTTTTTCCCTGCACAGGCCTGACTATGACCGAAATATTGTTTCCACACAGAGATCGCATTTGGCAACCTGCAATGGCGGCGTGTATTGGCTTATAGACGTAAATAAAATGCCATTATCGAACCCGTTAAAATTTATTTTATAATCATTTTTAGGCTAAATATAATTTTTCTGGGAAATGTTGTACTTTCATTCTGTACACCCCCAAACGACCTGTGGAGGTATTATTTTTTTTAAAATATAGCTTTTAATAAAAATGTTCCATATTCAACCTTTAATAGAAATATTAATATTAATATTAATATTATACAAAGTGACGCTATATATATTGTGGTTGCCCAAGCTAAATCACAACATATTATGGATCCCCTGCGTGAGGCGTTTGAAAACTTTTCATGATACAAAGAAACCCACTGAACTGTTGCTGGTCAACAGGTGTGAGCATTTTATGTTCCAAAGTGGATGTGAAACATTTAATGCACTTTAGAACAGAGGAAAGTGTGGACGCACACAGACTCTGGCAGAGTGGGGGACACATGCTCTCAGCAAGCTGCTGACCCAACCCCTGTGATTTATGACCTTCCCTCTACACAAAAGAAGCTAAAGCTAAGCTATGCTTCTACTCCTACATGTTGCTACATCTTAAGTTGATTTTGCATGCATAAATAGCACTTGAACGTTCAGTTTTTAAAGGCCTTCGTAGGCAACAGTGTTGCGTATTCCAACATTAGTTGACCTGCGCTGAGTGTTGGATAATTTAACTGCGTATTCCAGTAAATTAAACCACACCAGACCCTCCGTTAGCTGGCTAAGATTAGCTACCTTGGTTTGCTAAGGCCGTGACTCCCCACGGAGTGAGACGGTTGGAGGTGCAATAAAAACCCACTGCAGAGTATTCCTGCAAGTGATTCATTTAAAGCAGTTGCTTGATTTTCATCCCTAACAGACCCAAAGAGGTGAGCAAGGGGCAGATTTAAATCTGAGATTATTGGCTGTAAGAGCATTTAGAAGATTTTACTCAATTCACACACCGGAGGAAAGTGCTGATGAACAGATCAAACAATTAAAAACGCTTTGATCTTTGAATGGTTGAAGAAATTGCTTGAGAAGTTTGACTTCCTAAACAATTTCATTTTGGAAGATTGTTTTTATGCTCTCTGAGTAAGAGAGTGTGTTTATCTTTGAACATCTTGAAACTTCTAAGAAAGTTTGCAAGCTACTTGTGTTCTGAGACAATCAGACAGATCTGAGTGTCGCTGAAGGAAGCCACTCTTACAACCACAGTTGTGTTAAACAACAAGGTTTCACCTGCCAAATTGGAAAATCCAATTCTGGAAATCCTTTTGAATCATGCTTGATTTCACTAAGAACACGTTACCTGTTTATGCAGGTAAAACCCTCAACACTGACCACAGCAACATAAATCTGATCACGGATCAGAAACGACCCACAGATAAAAGTCTAACCAAAACCTTTGGTTGCTTATCTGTTGTTTTTCTGGCGCGTTTTAAACAAGTCCACCATGCAGTGGAGAACGCAGGAAGCAAATTTAAAGCGCAAGTCCAGAAATTTTCACAGCTGAAGGAAGAGAATACATCTCTCCAGCAGAAGTTTGAAATTCTGGAAAAAGTAGTCAGTCAAAACCAGACTCGCATAACTGAACTAACAGATCAGTTTAATGAGACTAAGAAAGAGAATAATGAACTTGATTAACTCATTCACTGCCATTGACATCTATAGCCGTATTTAGCGGGGGAAAAAGTATTGAAATTTTCACCAGATGTCGCCAGATTGTCACCAGATTATGTTCATGTCAATAGCTTTACTAGAAATATATTTTCGGAGAAAAATGTTGACGTGTTCAATACTTTTTCCCCCGCTGTATACGGCTATAGACGTCAATGGCAGTGAATGAGTTAATCACAAAGTTTGTTTCATTTATTTTTCTGTCCACTTCATATGGACCAGAAAATCGCGCATGCAGACTAGAGCCGATCAAAGGAAGCAACACTAAAACTTTTTCACCTGGAGTGAAATCTCGGAAAACTGATTTCTTGTCAAAATGGGCTTTCATTTTAGACTGAGCCTTGGCCAGGTTCTCCTTGGCCAACTGACAAGCATGAAAGAGACGCTCTTTAAAACGACTGACATAATCCAACACATTGTGTTCAATTTGATGCGACTCTGAAAGCCACTTCTCCTTAATCAGTCGGAGAGGACCACGAACAGTGTGTCCAAAAACCAAATCTGCGGGGCTGAATCCAAGGGATTCTTGTTTCTCGAATCGCAAACAGCAACAGTGGAAGACCCTCATCCCAACTTTTACCTGATTCAAGACAGTATTTGCGCAACATGCTTTTTAAAGTTTGATGAAACCGTTCCAGCGCACCCTGGGACTCTGGATGGTAGGGGCTGGACGTTTGATGTGCAATTTTCAGTTCACTCAAAACCTGAGCAAACACCTTTGACATAAAATTTGTCCCTGATCTGTTTGGACAACTTTAGGTAAACCAAAAGTTGAAAAAAAACGTGTAAGAGCGGTCACAATGTTCTTTGTTTTTAATGTACGTAACGGAATCGCCTCCGGAAAAACAGGTGGCGGCACACATTACAGTTAAGATGTATTGGTGTCCCGACTTTGTTTTTGGCAAGGGGCCCACACAATCTAGTAGAACACGTTCAAACGGCTCACCAAGTGCTGGAATGGGATGAAGAGGCGCCGGTGAAATAGATTTATTTGGTTGCCCCACCACTTGGCATGTATGGCATGATCTACAATAATTCACCACATCAGTTTTTAGACCAGGCCAAAAAAAAATTACGCAACACGCGATCATATGTCTTCCTGATACCAAGATGTCCAGCCATGCTGGCATCATGTGCTAAACTAAGAATCTGAGGTCTGTATTCTTTTGGTACAACCACCTGATTTACACTTTGTAAAACATCCAAAACCGGAGACCAAGACCTCATCAAAACACCATTTTCAAGAAAGTACATCACCTGGGTTTTAGGTCCATTCCTGTCTGCAGCTGAAAAGCAAGGCATCAGTGATGGATCATTCTGCTGCGCTTTGATCAACATCTCCCTATTAATGTTCAAACTCATATCGGTAGGAATCATTTTGGACACATCACATTTCGTTTCAGACACATTACATTTTTTTTCAAACACATCACATTTGGACATTTTCACATTGTCATTCAAACTAACAGAATCATTTTCATCAAGTGTTGCAATTACTGACTCAGACAAATCCACAATTTCTCCCATTTTACGAGCTTGCGCACGCGTAACTGCGCATGCAGGGAACACATCTGGAGAGGAGGCGTCAGACTCACCAGCAAACGAAACCGGGGCATCAACAACTTCTGGTGGAGGAAAAACATCCCCACCTGCCTAATCGTTACCAAGAATGAATGAAATACCTTCAATTGGTAACCGCGAACGCACAGCTACCCTAACCCGTCCCGACACTAACGGCGAATGTAGGTGCACCATATGCAGGGGGGCTTTGGTTACGCTCATTTTTATCCCCCACACCAATATGTCTGAATCACAAGACGTTTGTTCAGACAAAGGCAATACAGACTCAAGCAAGAACGAATGATAAGCACCCGTATCTCGAAGGATAGTGATAGGCACTTTATCCTTTTCCTCACCCGTCAAAGAGACAAACCCCTGCGAAGTAAACGGCAAAAACTGCGGATCAACTTTAGGTTTTCGTTCGATGTCGCCGCACATATTCAGCTGGGAAACTGGTTTAATCAATGCCATACCTGCAGGAGTTTTTGTGCTTTTAACTTCCTTTCTCTTTAAAACGGGGCACGCAGCAATCAAATGTCCAGGTTCATGGCAATAGAAACAATCACGATTGTTGGGCCTGGAGAGAGATGGCACACTTCTGCGCACTGATTTTGGAGATTTATTTTTTCGTTCAAAAGAATTTTCCTGAAACGAATTCTGTGAAGAAAACACACTTTTATGAGTTAAAATAAACTCATCAGCCAAAAGAGCTGCGCTTGTCAGAGAGGACACCTTTTGTTCGTTTAAATACGTCACAATCCTTTCTGGCAAACACTTTTTAAACTCTTCAAGTAAAACAAGCGCTTTCAGGTCATCAAGAGTTTGAACTTTTACACGAATGACACCATTTATCAAACAAACTATTCTTCTCGCGCGCAAATTCAACAAAGGTCTGGTTAGCAGTTTTATTAAGGTTCCTAAATTTCCTGGCGATATGCCTCGGGGACAAGCTCATAAGCTTGCAACACAGTTTTCTTAAGAGTGTCATAATCTAAACTCTGCTCAATAGACAAGCTTGAGCACACTTCTTGGGCTTTGCCGACAAGTTTACACTGGAGCAAGAGACCAAAACTCTTTCGACGAACTCAAAGCAGCGGCTATACGCTCAAAAGCACCGAAATAAGAGTCCACCTCAGACTCGTGGAATGGAAAAACCAATGTTATGTGCTTACTAATGTCAAAGCCCGCAGAAGCAGGGGAATCTGTGCTTGGTGGTTTTGGTGAAACTGCAGGTGGAGCTTTTTCGAGCTCCAGAGCTCTAAGACGAAGGTGCATGGCTTGCACCTCCAGCTCCCTGTTGCGGTTCTCAACCTCCCTTTATACGGAGGGTAAGGCGCAGATCCTCTGATGACA
>JALJCO010002851.1:0-48468 GCA_023101725.1 Atherinomorus stipes | reverse complement strand
TAAAAAGTTACTCATAGTACAGTCATAGCTACACCTGAGACCACGTGATCCACAGATGAAAAACATACTTTTGTCTGGGAGAATTTTGACCACTAACAGCCACCATACATTCACAACAGTCCTTGGAATATGAAGTCATTTGAAAGAAAACATCTTTTCTTTCAAATACCAATCTTTACCACTAGATGTCAGTAATTCTTACATACTGTTATGTATGTTATGTTATGTTATGTATGTTATGTTATGTTATGTACCTTTAAGGTGATTGGAATGGAAATGGTGTTTATCTGGTCTAGAAAACTTTCACTTTGTCTGGAAAGAATAGTGTATAAGAAAATCCTGCGTAAGGTTAAAGCTACTTATAATTAATCTCTTGTCATTCATATGTATTCCTTTAACTTTAGCTGTGATGACTTCATGAGTTTCTATTAGAGAGAGACTCTCTATGACATCCTTCCTATTATTGATGATGTCTCATCTACAGCAGCTTTAGAGACATACGATAGAAGCTGATTCATGTTTGGACCATTTCTGTCCTGTCCAACTCTCTGAGTTAACCAGAATAACAGCTTCATCTAAACCTTACCTTGTATTTTAGACCTCATCCCACTCCCCGACAAAAAAGTATCACCGTTGAAAGAAATTTGGGTTAAGGCAGGGATGGCCAAGTCCAGTCCTCGAGAGCCACAATCCTGCAGCTTTTAGATGCATCCCTTCTCCAACACATCTGAATTACCTCATGCACATATCATTCAGCTCTGCAGAGGCCTGGTAAGGAGCAAGTCATTTAGTTTAGGAGTGTTGGAGATGGGATGTATCTAAAAGTTGCAGGATTGTGGCTCTTGAGGACTTGGACAGCCCTACGTTTGTCTTTGGACCCGAGAACCTTGGGACAAAACTGTCTTACTATGTAATTAATCTGGATGGCATTAACTTGGCTTCCAGTGATACACTGAGGAACTTTGGAGTTATTTTTGACCAGGATTTGTCCTTTAATTCTTATATAAGCAAGTTTCTAGAACCGCCTTCTTCCATCCATGTGATATTTCTAAAACAAGGGACATCTGCCCAGATATTGCACGACTGCAATTCGTCATGAAAAAAAAAAAAAATCAAGAATTTTTCATTTAATTTCCATTCAATCTCATTATTAGAGGGCTGTCTCAGTCTCATGGGTCCTGAAAAGTCTCCAGCTGATCCAAAATGCTGCAGCGAGGCTCTGATGAGAACTAGCAGGAGAAATCACAGCTTCTCTCCAGAAAGTAGACACACTGTTGAGATAAGGCTTAAAACTTTCCTATTTGATAAATCTTATAGGTTTAAGATGAGCGAGCAAAGCAACTAAGCATCAGGTTAACTTTTTATCATCACAGTCCTGCAGGTCCCTCGTGTGGTTTAGCAGCTTGTGCGGCTTATTTCTTTGGTTTTAAAGTCAGCAGCTTTATTGTTCTGATTCTTTTTGTTCACTAATTGGTCAAGTTGAGATTCAGCAGGCGGTGGTTTTAAAGCAAATAAAGCCCTATGAGTCCACTTTACCCTGTTTCCCCCAACCAGCAGCACACTTACTCTCTCACTGGCTTCTATATTAGGAACATCTGTTCAATATCTTATTATGATTACAAATGAGTAATCAGCCAATTCATTAAAATGATTACAATGGATTTTTTTGTGTTGTGAAATACTTTACCTTCATCAACAAATGTCCTTTTGAAGGCGTTCACATATTTAAAAAATCTGACACAACTTCAGTTGTCACATAAATATAAAAGGGATTTTAACTTGAACTTAAAAAACTCAAGAAAGCAGCTTCAGCTCACATGGAGGTTCAACCAGGAGCTTTGATGACCTGGTCGCCATCAGAAGACGTAAAGGGGGAATCTCTGAGGATGGATGGACGTCCTGCTGAGGCCTGAGGCCCAGCTGGGTGTGCGCTGGATCCCCGGGCTCGGGGGGCACAGGAGATGGTGGCTACGGAGGAGAGGTGTGGCTACTGGGGGCTGTAGGGCGGCCACAGACCCTACGAGGAAGCCTACAGCCTGAGGAGTGGCGGCCATGAGAAGCGGCTGCCCGGACCCAGAGGAGCAGCTGTGGAGTCCCAGAGGAGCCTATGACCTGAGGAGTGCAGCCCCCACGGACCAGGATGGAGCCACAGCCAAAGGAGCCGCCGGCCACCACGAGCCCTTTTAGCCCTTATTTAGTCAATATCATTTTTATTTTTGGACATTTTTTATTTATTTTATTACATTCTTTTTAGTAGTTTATTTAGTTTCTTTGATAAAGTTCTTCACTACTTGCTGGCAATGCCTCTCTTTCTTTGCCCCCTCCTCTAGCAGTTGCCGGTATTTAAAAGAACCACCCCCGTGGCATTTCAGTGTTGTTGGCAGGATCTCACAGACTCCCAGGTGAAAGTCATGCATGCCTACCAGTCAGCCAAAGGGATATCGCTGTGGCCAGTTAGCCAGGGCGCATGATCTTTTGGAGGCGTAGTGACAGGACCCCACACTGTCACATTAATATTTGTGTTGAACCACAATTCAGAATCAATGATTTTCCTAAAATTTTCATGCATTCACTTTAGTCAACTTCAACTTATTTCATTGACAGCTGATGTTATTCCTTTTTTAATGGGGGTGTAAATAAACATTTGACCACAACTCAACTTACCCATAAAGTTTGGCCTCTATTATTTCCCTATTTAACTTATTTGCTCAAACTTTGCTTCTCTGTATGATTTTGTTTGCAGCTTTGCTCTCAAATTATTTGAATGCAAAACTTCTCTGTTTGGTTATTCACAGCAGTAAATGTAGGGAAAGTTAATACCATGCCAACATGTTTTCTCTCTCTCTCCATTATACAAAAGCTTTGCAATGAAAAAATAGATGTAAAGCAAAGCTACAAATGGACTCTTGAATTATTCTATTAAAAGCTCAATTACATTTGTCAATATTAAATATTAAATTAAAATGTGTTAAAATGTGAATTTAAATGTTTTCTGTAAATCTTATTGGTGGGAAAAATGCTCATTCATCAACTTGCATGATGCAGATTATCACTAACAATCAGTGATGCGAGTGGATAAAAAGATGAATCCATGTTCTTTTCTTGAACTTAAAAAATAGCAAATAAAAATGTGAATTAATAGAATGTTACAGAAAAAAAAAAAACTCAACGCTTCAAATCAGCAGTTCACCATGAACTGTTCAACCCCCCAAATGAAATTCTGTGTAGGGCCTCATAAAGGCTCAGACTAAACCTGTGGACAGAGCAGACTACTTCCTGATGCTGCTCACGTCACTCAATGTTTGCAGCAAGATGCTGTTGCTTATCCTTGTGTGGAGAGTGAAACCTGCTTTGCAGCATCACTGCTGGAGACTTGGTGAATGAACTGATAAAGAAAGCTAGCTTTACATTTGGGGATTTTTCTTGAGCTCCAAGATGCTGATAACGGAACGATTGTTGCACAAGTTTATAAAACAATGGAGCACCTTCAGACAGAGGCTTCCTCTGCTGAGTTTAAATCAAGGGGCAAACTCTGCTGGAAAAGACTGACGCCCTGAAGTAAGTTTTAATAATTGTAGTTCTCTCTACATCCACAAGGGGCTGGCTCCAAAACAGAGCAAATCCCCATAGACTCCCATGTTAAAAAGGCCAACTTCACAGCAGCAATAAACATGTTCACAGCCTGGTTCAAAAATTAATTTTAGGTTTAATAGGTCAAGTTTACCTTCATGTCAACTGTGAGGGGGTGATTTTTTTATTATAACTCATCAGGTTAGATGGCATTTAATCTTGAAGTTACACATAATTAGGGGCGTGTCCTTTTGATTGACAGATGGCAGACCGAGTGCCATTTTTAGCCGTGGTGGCTAACAGTTAGCTCCCTGCTTGCTCTCAGGAAGGCCTCATGCTGCGTTCCATTTATCTCGGAACTGGGAAGTGGGAACTGGAGGGTGACGTCACACCCGACCAACTTGCGTTCCAGTTCACTGGTCGGAAACCCAGATAGCAGCCTAGCAAAACAACGTGTTTGCTAAAGGCTATTGTTATTAGCCGTTGTTAGCACAGCTGGTGTTGTAGTTCACATATACCACATGAAAAATGTGAATTACACAACAGCAGCTTCCCCCTACATCTACATCAAACAATACCACATATATGACTGATTTAATGCAACAAAAAATAGTCAGAAGTAAAATATATGCTTCATTACAGAAACTTCTAAAACTGCTAACACTGGGCGCGGCCATCTATAAAGGGAGTTAAGGCAGGAATTAAAAAAAAACAAACATAAATGTCCCTTTTTTTCATACTAATGGGTAATGAAGCGCTAAATACCAAAAATAACGTTTCCACCATAGACTGTATATAATTACTGGACGTAGCTTCCGGTCACTTCTGAATAGAGAAATGTGAAGCCAGTTGGGCGTGTCTTACCGTCGCCATCTTGCCGTGTCACGTACGTCGTCACTCCAGGAAAATACTAAAATGGGCACAGCGCGGCCGCGGGGCAAATGATTGACAGCTGACGTACTGTGGGCTAAACGCTAACTGAGCTAACACGAAACTAAGAGGAGCTAACAAAGATAAGCCCCCTAAGCGGCATGGTTAAGGCAAGACATGCTTAGACTTGCAATTCGCTGACTAAACACCGCCGTTGTGCGACTCTGTAACAAACTGAGACCTTATTAAGAGCAAAGAAGGAGCTAACTAGGAGCCTCCGGTCGGCAGGCGGAGCTTCCAGTCTGCCGCATGTCAATCATAAGGACTCGCCCTTAATTATGTGTAATTTGAAGAATAAATAACATCTAAACGAATGAGTTATAAAAAAATTCACCCCACTCACAGTTGACATGAAGGTAAACTTGACCTAATAAACCTAAAATGATTTTTTGAACCAGGCTGTAAACCTGTTTATTTCTGCTGTGAAGTTGGCGTTTTTAACATGGGAGTCTATGGGGATTTGCTCGCTCTTGGAGCCAGCCCCTAGCGGATGAAGGGAGGATTACACTATTTACAACAAGGAAGAGAGCTTCACTGTTCTGAGGCGGAGTTTGCCCCTTGGTTTCCACCCATGTTTCTCTCCGTTGCCTTGAACAGGCTGTGTGCTGCAAAATGCGCTGCAATTCAGTGTCCGAATTTCCTGCGCTGCCCTGCGGACGTGACGTCAAATGACGCTACATCCGCAGTTTTGATACAGGACAAAGCCGGTTGCGGTAAATTCAAACACTGTAAGCGATTGTTATGGATTATTCTGCCGTCACCAATCAATCCAGATCAACTGAAAGACCACTAAAAAGGTAACTACGGAGAAAAAGGTGAGTAAACAACATTATAGCTTCAGTTTGTGCACGCTCCCGTGACGGCTTGGCTTGTGGTTGCAGTTACCTGAAGCGCCAGTTGCGGCAGTCGTGAGTTTCATTTCTTAATCTTGCCTCTAGTCCCTTTAAATCTCAACTTGAAAGTGGCAGGATTGTCCGACTCACCCTCATGCTGAGCAAGACTGTGGAGCACATTTTAAATATCTCAAATGCAACCGGAGATCGGAAAGGTTTTAGTTTCCCCCCCCAACTTTCATATAATGGAATTCACCGGCAACTGAGCTAAAAAAAATCCAGAAAAGTCCACAAAAACTTGTCAATATTCCTCCATACTGCACGTCCAATGTAATCCAAGTGTCCTGAGTGGGTAGCGTCCATAATTTACTCGAAAAGACATAATTCAGTATATTCCTATAGCTTAAACAGTTCTATGACTTCATCTAGCTGCCACAGAGTGCACCCTTGCGAGTTCTCGACACTACGGAAGCCACAGCAGACAAGATTGCGCGTTCTCTTTTTCTTTCTTTCTTTGTTTTAAATCAATAGCTAACCTCTCGTACTTGTCCCGGTTTGTCCGCAGCTCATTCGCTCTTGGCACAATGTAAAAAGCAAATTTCTTCTTCTACTCTTGTATTATCAGCAGGAGTAGGCGCTGAATGCAGCAGCTTCCGTAGTGTCATGGACGCACAAATGCAAAAGGCAATGTAGTACTGTTTAGGCTATAAAAATATACTAAATTACATAATTTCGAGTAAAATATGGATGCTACCCACTCAGGACACTTGGATTACATTGGACGAGCAGTATGGAGGAATATTACCAAAGTTTTGTGGACTTTTATGGACCCATTTGGTTCAGTCACCGGTGAATTCCATTATATGAAAGTTGGGGGGGAAACGAAAACCTGTCTGATCTCCGGCTACATTTGAGATATTTAAAAAGTGCTCCAGAGTCTTACTCAGCATGAGGGTGAGTAGAAAATGAACGCACATCATTCTTTGAGTGTACTATTCCTTTAAAGGGACTAGAGGCAAGATTAAGAAACGAAACTCGTGACTGGCGCGAGGTAACTGCAGCCACGAGCCAAGCCGTCACGGGAGCGTGCACAAACTGAAGCTATAATATTGTTTACTAACCTTTTTCTTCGTAGTTCCACTTTTTAGTGTCTTTCAGTTGATCTGGATCGTTTGCTGATGGCAGAAGAATCCATAACAATCGCTTACAGTGTTTGAATTTACCGCAACCGCCTTCTTCCTGTATCGAAACTGCGGATGTGGCGTCATTTGACGTCACATCCCCAGGGCAGCGCGGGAAATTCGGACACTCAATTGCAGCGCATTTAGCAGCACACAGCCTGTTCAAGGCAACGGACAGAAACATGGGTGGAAATGTTTTTGGTATTTAGCGCTTCATTACCCATTAGCATTAAAAAAAATGGACATGCATGTTTGTTTGTTTTTTAAATTCCTGCCTCTAGGTCCTTTAATATTTAATTCAGTTTAAAGGGATACCGTGTAACTTTTGACTCAATGCAAATAATAATATATAATAATGGATCATTTCTGGGGTAAATTACAGCACTTGACATGTCAGTGCTCTAAAGGGGCTGCCCTCCCCAATAACCAGACAGTAACAGGAGCGGATCCGTCTCTCATTGATCATGTGACCCGGAGCACTTTGCTTTATGGTTTGATGACTTCGCTATTAGCTGATCAAAGTGGTCTGCCAATGTGATTCCAAGACACTGATCGAGGCTGTTTAATTTTGCGACACTTTTGTGGGCTGTTTAGTGCCTCAGTGGCCAAAAGTTACACAGTATCCCTTTAAAGTGATGCATTTACAAGTTGCTGGTTTCCCACTATCAGATAAAACAACACAGACTGGCAGTTTTAAAATGTTTATTAAAAAATAAAATAGAAAAAAATATATTTACATAAAAATGTCAAAAAAAAAGAGAAAGAAAAATAAAGTAAACAAAAGCTGGGCAGTGGTTCCCTCTGGCCACTGGTAACCAAGTGTCCATTCTGAGGGCCACTGCTCGCATGAATCAGCCAGGGAAGTGAAAGGCTGCCATCTCTCTCCAAACAACAGCAGCTGTCAGTTTAAAATCCCTCATTGTACTCTCATGTGGGGAAATATTACAATACATCTGCTTGTACATGTGTATGGCAAAATCTCAGTGGTCCTCAAGACTCTCCATGCTTCCTGCTTACTTTTACCCCAAACACAAGGAGTGAGGAAAATGAGCCAAAGCTCAACGAGACCTTTTGTTCAACAGTTTTTCCCCCCGTTATCAGAGTGAGAGAAGATGGTCTCCGAAGATGCAGAGAGATTTTAATCCATACAGACGTTCAAAAGATACTGCATGTAAGTCTTTGCTGTGAAGATGCAGGCAACTCTAACCCTGCAAACCCCTCTTTCATCACCGATTTCATTTCAAGTTTCACATCGCTGCAGGTTCTAATCACTAAAAGCAGTCACGGGGTTCAGGGCTGCAAAAGCTTGCCAATTGCATCCACTTGTTATCCAATTTATTTTCAAGCCAAGATTGCATGTAGCTCAGGATTTAATGCATCATCTCAATCATCTCCCCATGGGTGGAAAATAATCATTAACAGGGGAATAAAATGGACTGAAAATATCTGATAGAAATGGTTGGACATGTCCCTGAAACAAAAAAAAAAAAATCCTTTTCAGGGGGTCAAATCAAATTAAAGAAATTTATAAGCTGAAGCTGATGAGCTGTGCCCCATCAGTTGAAACAAAGAAGGGCAGGTTCAGCTTTGACTGACAGATTAGAGTTGCCATGCTTTCAAGAAAAAGAAAAGGACAAAAAACAAACATAAGTAGTGTAACAGTGCTGAAGGTGTCTTAGTAAAATTTAAAAGAAAGGAAAAAAAAAAAACCAAAACAAAACAAAAGAATTGTTTGTGGACACTTTGGCCCCTTTTGAAGTGCACCTGCAGAGTGCAAGTCGCTCTCTGGGTGCACCTGCTCATGAACACATCCGATTAAAAACCTGTAGCGGCAAGTCATGAGTCTCAATTCCTCACACACATTTCACTATTATCACGTACTACACAGAGCCAGACCCCAACCACTGACATCGACATCCCGCATTCCTTACATTTGAATGATAGATGTAGAAAACTAGACTTTGAAACATATCGGGGCCTTCATTTAAATACAAATGTGGGGGAGGTGGGGTAGGGTAAGGGGGGCTGTGGTTCACATAAGTTGGCTTGAGTCAGTAACATCACTCTAGTCCAACAAGTAGAGTTTGTAGATGGAAAAGAGCCCACATTAAAGAGTTGACACAATAATTAGAGTAATCCACTTGCATAGTAATAACACCGGCATGTGTAGTGTTCTGGGCGAGTCACAGCCTTCCACAGTCCTGTCTGCGAGTGTGTGTTCGTGTGGCACGGTGCGCTCGCGGAAAACGTCGTACACACATTCCAAGTAAACAAAGAAAGGCATTGCAAACAATTAGCGGAAGTACCTGGCAATCAAATGTACACAAGATTCCTGAATGGAATCAAAATATAATTCCCTTTCATTAGGGTCCTTGGTTCAGGAAGAAACCCCCACCGCCCCCTCCTTCTCCTTAGTCCAGGACCACAAAAAAAGGGAGAGAAAAAAACTTATCAGTCAGCATCTTAAGTGTTGGTCTACACCGATTTCCATCCCTCGTCTAGACAGCAAGCACATGAAGAGATCTCTGACCTGGAATAAGTGGCTTTCAGTCCTCTAAGCCTAATCTTGGGCTTCAAATTCAAGTCAGATCAGCTGAAGCCTTCTTGGCTTCAACCCTCCCAAGACGCGTAACGAGAATAGACTAGCACAAAAATTAAACAAGAGCATGTAGATTTAACAGAACAGGCTCTCTCAGGCCCAAATCCTGCACCATCTGGAGACTTTATTTTCTCTTAAAGTTGCCTCCATTGGAGAGAAAGAGCTACTGTCAGCTTTCCCCTGCCAGACAAAATATGGCAATAACACTCCCATAAAGGGATGCACACGCATACAGAAATATACACAAACACAATCTTCAAGTGGCACTGCTAAAGGCTTTCTGCTACCTTAGAGGCCAAATAAGGAGCACATCCTACTCCCTTTTGTTTCCCAGGGAGATACCAGGGTGCGATTTCTGCTCCCCCGCTTCCCCGCTTCCCTCCGACATGCCTTGGACTAACTGGACCGAGGAACAAAAAACTTCCGTTGGGAATATAGCGTTCACCTCGCCCATTTTCACAAGACACATGAAGAAAAATGGAGGATATGTCCCGGTAAAAGCTTTCCCTTTCTGCGACCACTTCGCTTAATGAAACAGATCAACACATCTAAAGAGAGGAAGAAGAAGAGGAGGAGGAGGGGAGCCTTTAAACTCAGGTCCATCGCAATCTAAAGACATACAGGCGCACGCGCAGACACACCAACAGATGCTGCCTGGGGCAAGCTTTCGTAAACAAGACTTAAAATTCTACAAAAATAATCAGTATAAAATGCCTTTACATATACACACACAAAATTAAATAAGCAGTTACTTTAATTTCAAAAAAGAAAATAACATTATTGCACAAAGTGGGGGGAGGGGTCTTAGTGTAGTGTGAAAAAAAAAAAGAAAGAAAAGAAAAAAAATGGTAACACCAAACCACAAGCAGCTTGGCTGCGAGGGTCAAGATGAGGTCAACTGAACTTGGCGATGCGGTCACCGCCGAGTCCAACAAAAATAAACAGAAACAGCAACAGACCTGAAACACAGAGGAAGAAAAACACAATACTGAAAGTAATGTAACACTGTGGAGGAAAAAAAACATGCAGAAATGGAAGGTAAAGATCGCAGGAGGAAGATACAGATCTGAAGTCTGTTTCATTTTGTTGCTGCTGCTCCTCAAAGTGAAAACTGCTGGTCTCTGGTTGTCTGTCTGCATGTCGGTCCGTCCGCCCGCCTGCCTTCCAGATGAACGCAGGGGTTTTGCAGCCAGAGAGGAGAAGGAGGAAAAGTGAAGGGGGGGGGAAGGAGTGGCCTCTATCTGCTGAGGCTGACCGGTAGGCTGTCCCTCTTTCTGCGCCGCCAGGAGTTGCGGTGGTACTGTGCGTGCGTGTGCGTGTGTCCGCGGTTCGCCAGAGCGGCGTTGTTGACCAGCGGCGGGTTGTGGAAGCCCTTCACGTTCAACTTTGCTCCGTTCTGAAGAAACACAGAGAGAAGATGAGGAGGAAAAAAAGTTAGTGTGTTTGCAATAGTGCTGCAACCCCCCCTTTGCTGCTAAGAGCTACTTAAATATCATTTCAGTATATTAATTTCTTTATATACATTTATTTAGGAATCATCATTATGATATAATTATATTAATATCATTATTGTTATTATTAACATATTATATTAAATATTATTTTTTATCTATACATATTTAAATAAGTAAAAGTATGTAAGATATCCATATCATGCTGCTTCCAGAGCACAAACTACAAATTAAATGCAGATTATATTAAATTTTAAAATATGAACTTATCAGTTGTCGGTATCAGCCATGAGAAGCAGAAAATTATCAGTTATTGATATCGGTGGAAATTTTTCCCACCATGCATCACTAAAATTTGGTAAAACATGAAGTCATAATCCAATTATGTAACAGAATGCATGAAGATCCTAAAATCCCAGAAAACTAATTTAAGTATGGTTTCGTATCATCCTGTGTGAGTATTTCTTGACATTTCTGGGTTTGCAAAAGCAAAGCTTACAGAAAGGAGACATGTTTTCCATCACATTTAGTCCTGCCACCATTACCTTTCGAGCTCAGTATGTCATGTTTTGTAACCTTGATGTTAGTTGATTGACACTGTGTTGCAGTGACAGCTGAGGATGCATGCTCTGTGCTGCACAATGAGACTTTAAGTAAAGCTTTGAATCCTCCAGCACCTGGGAGTGACATCAGCTGCAGTTTAACACAGTTTAACACCACCTGCAGCTCTTTGATTCACGCTTAAAAACAGGCCATACTGCATGTGCTTCTAACAGAGCTCACATTACATGTTTTAAGTCCATCAGGTCCATGTGGCTCAGTCTGGCCGTTTAATTGGACCATCATCGTTGCACCAGGACGGATGCATGGGAGAGGAATCAGGTAACAAAAGCCTGTCTGATACGTGTTCAATTTGTGACAAACATCTAAAGACAGCAAACGTGACAATATCATCGATAAGACTGAAAATAAAGCTGCTTTTCAACACACACGTTTATCATGGCTGATTTTGCATTTGATGAAGAGAAATGACATTTTGTGTTAAAGTTACGGGAAAAAAAGGAAGACATTTTCAAAAGGAGACAAGATGGACCTAAGATGCTCAAACGCTTCTTTTCTGAGTTTATTCAGCAGTTACCAGCAGCCATCGACAGAACAGCAACAACAACACACCTTCCACTCAACATCAGCTGTCTGAGGTCATTTTAAAAGGCAGCACATCACTTTTCTACATTCAGGCTTCAACCCATCTATCTCTTCCTCATCCTTCACTCTCCTCATGACATGTGAACGGAGCCATGACTTTGTTTTTCTCGTTGCCAAGGAAATACGGCATACGTTAATCTCAGTATCAGCTTCTTGGTCAGAGATCATCCTGAGGTTAAGTTTCATCTCCTCAATTGCAGCTTCTTCTTCTTCTTTAAAAAACACAAAAACAAACATTCCTTCTTTTAACACCTGGCCGTTTGGTTCCAGATAAATTTAATGTTCTTAAAATACAGTTTTTCTCAAATTCAACCTTGGCTGGATACTTGCAAAAGTCACCTCTCTACTTTTTTATTGTTAAACTTTAAAACTACTTTACATAATTTAATTTAGTAGGCCTCTTAATTATTCAAACAACAGCAACAGGTTGTCAGAAATGAAGTTGTTGGGATTAGATTAACTAGTTGCAGCTCTGAGATTGACAGAGGGGGAAATGATAAGGTGTCAAAAAAGAGACATATTATTCATCTAAGAGGCAGTTTCTTACTGTGATCTCATAATTAACTAAACACCTCCTCTTGTAAACAAGATGACTAAGATGGTGACCACTAAATTTGGTAACTTGTGTTTGGTGAACACAAGGTTTAAAAGCTGGCATGTTTGTGGCTGAATGAAGCGTTCACTGGGTTCTCTGGAGAAACAAATTTGCAAAAAAATACAAAAATCCAGCCCATTTCTTTATTTCCCCGATTATGGATTTTATGCAGTAGCATCTAGATCAGACAGGTGATGTTTCTTTCTAGGATTCAGATGGACCAGGATGTTTATCTCAGATTATATTATATTATATTATATTGTTTATCTCTTTCATTAAACTCAGAAAAATTTTTGGGGGTTAAAATGGTTAAGTGTTTTTCTGACGAGCCAAAGGGGAATTGGCCGTAATAAAACAGTGAAATCCTGTCTTGTCCCTGTCGTTCATCAGGAACAGCACTCCTTATCAATGACTCATCAATTATCAAGTAAAATTTATGGCAGTGTAATTGTATGACCTGTAGCGCAGAAAGACTGAGGAGAGAGAATGAGTGAGGAAACAGGGAGAAAAAAAAAAAGGAAAACTGACTGAGAGCGACAGAAAATAAGAGATGACAGGAAGAAACCTGGTGTGAGACAAGGTTGTCTTGATAGTGCATTTGAGTGTGTTTGCAGCATCCAGCGCCTACCTTGTGTGTGTGGCTGGAGTGGGGGCTGGGCGGAGGCTGGGGGCTGGAAGGGGCAGGGGCATGAGCATGGGCTGGGGGGGGCATGTGGAAGAAGGGAGGGAGCCCAGTGTCCATACACACCTGTCTGCCAGGTATGGAGTGCATTGTGAGACCGCCGGGCAGTGAGACGCGAGCCTGGAGGGGACAGAATTATTCATTTAATAAAAATGAGCACTAATAATAATTCTATTGATACCAGCGGATGGATTTAATGCCTCATTTCAGCTGCAACCGTGAAATTATTTCTGTTGCAGCCGTTGTTGCGCGCCTACCTGTGAACCTGGAGGAAGGAGCAGATGGTGGCCTCCCATGCCGTGCTTCCCAGTGCCCATGTTGAGGCCCGGTGGCAGAGCCAGGCTGAGGGGCGGGAAAGACGGGTATGCTGGCAGGGTTGGTGGAGGGAGGGGCAACGCTGAATCAGAGTCCTGGCAGATCAAAGAGGAGAAGGTTGTGAGCAAGACTGAGCAACTCCTAATTATTATGTGAAACTTCGATGCAAACGAGCGCAACATGAACAGAAGGGTCAGAGGAAATTTAAGAAGCACGGAATAACAAGAAATGTGAGAATATTCTTACGTTGTCAGATCCAGAGAGCGAGGAGACCGACGAGGCTGATGAGTGCTGCTGAGGGCTGGAGATGGACATGGGGGAGTCGGCGCTGTGGGGGGACACAGAGTCCCTTTGCTGCTCTTCTGAACCACCACTGAGCACACAGGGATCTGGCTCTGGAACTGGCTCTTTGGGAGATGGCACTGAAGAAAAAAGATATAAACATGGAAATAATTACTCATTAATTCCCTTATTTTCAGAAAATATGATTAGATTAATCAAATCAATCCAAATATTCAACCAGAACTCCACTTTCTCTCAACATCTGCAGCATAATTACATCAACTGTATGTTTAAGTCAGATTTGTACCTCTGTTGTCTGTTCTCGCCAAATCTCTGCCCCCCCACTTATTGATGATCCATTCCCTGTAGTCGATGACTTCCTGGGTCAACCTGATTATCCTCCCCCAATGTGCTACAGGTACAAAAGAGAAACATTTTCATGTTATTCCTTGAAGGAGAACCACTCTCATCCATAACCAGAAACACGTCTGAACCAAATGAAGTCAAACCTTTCACAGTCTTTGTTGGGATATGACCGTGCGAGCGGAGACACAGCGTGACTCAGGACGGTGTAAGCGTAGTCAAACACCTGCTTGACGTGCATGGCACCATAGGAACCCCTCCCCACATCATTACCTGTTAAAAACAAATTAAATTAGAATTAAATGTTGCCAAGTTCTGCACAATAACTTATTAATGGTAATCAGGTGTCTAAAACCTGCATGACAGCGTAGCCTAAAAGGACCAGAATCAGAGGTCCCCGCCGTAAAGACTAAATCAAACAACTGTATCAAATAAAAAAAGGCTAATGACAGAAATATATATATATATATATATATATATATTTTTTTTACCCCAAATAGCAGATGTTGAGGCCGTTTGTTTAGATTTGGTATCATTTATGGCCTTTAAAGATAAGTTTTTAGACCAGACTGGCATTTTTCTGCACAGTTTACTTTGCACTGAAAAACTAAATTCAAGGAAGCAAATGCCGAATGTAAAGAGGGTCCACACTAGAGCTGTGCAATATACTGATGTAATATCGCGATATGATATTTACATGAGAGAGATATGACACTTACACATATCGTTATATCGCTGTATTAGTTGTGCAAAATTTTTTGCTAGATTTTTTCGTGATAACCCGGCTCACACTCGACTGACTACAATGGGGTCACCTTATTATTTAATAAGGGTGGGAAAAAAATATCGATCCACTGAAATATTGCAATATTTTAATATGCCGATATCATATCTATATTTAAAAACGCGGTATCAATCTATTTTACTAAGGAAATCTCACCAGATACCGTTTTGTTATGAAATCTCATGAGATTTCATGAAATACCACAAGATTTTGTAATAGAACGATGAAATCTCGCGGTATTTCGTGAAATCTAATGAGATTTTTTTCACAAAAAGATATCTTGCAAGATTTCATTAGTAAAATAGATCAATACACCGTTTTTAAATATAGATATGGTATCGGCATATGAAAATATTGCGATATTTCAGTGTATCGATATTTTTTCCCACCCCTATTATTTAAACTGCCTAGAAGACAATCCTCCCCAAGGCTTTTTCGAAGAAATCATTAAAAAAAAAACAATTATTTTTAATAACTTCGATTTAACAAACATTTCAAACCAGTGTTTTGTCAGTTCCATCACTGCAGTGGACGATACCTTTAAGCTAAACATGTTTCAATACTAAAAAACAGGTGTTTGATATGAAATTAAACTTTCAGACAAATTAGGGTAAAAATGCCTGGATATATCGTGTATTATCATCTAAAATAAATATATCGTGATATGATATTTGGTCCATATCGCCCAGCCCTAGTACACACAGGTTTTTCAAACCCGTGTGGACCCTCCAAGTTAGGTGGGAAAGCAGCTTAAGAGATTTGGTATGATCATTGATATCAGCCAGAGATCAATCATACAAGAAGCGGCCACATTGCCAAGTTTTTACTTAACTGCACTTGTATTTATAGACTTTTGACATTTTTTCTTAAAATGCAGTAGAAAGAGTTCTCATAGCCAGACATTATCTGTATAAAAATATTATTAATAAGTTCTAAAGGTTTGCAGATGAGTGCAGACACCAACCTGGAAGTAGCGGGTCCTCTATGCATAGCATGGATGGCCTGTATCCATTTGTCATAGCCTTCATCATCTCCTCTTTGGCTACGTATGCGCCTCCGTTTCGGATGCGAATCGCAGTTTTCAAGTAGTTGAAATGGCGTCCGTACAGTTCAAAGAACTCAATCAGCAACACGCCCAAGTTCTCGCTGGGGTTCCTAGCATCGATACGAGGGTGGAGCTGGAATAAAAAGACAGAGCGACTGATTTAACAACCAAACATGGTCACAAATGGTTTCATTTTTTCAACCGATGCCGCTCCAAACAAATGACCAGTATGTATTACTGTACCTGGAGGAAACTGATGACCATGAGGATGAGGCTGTAGGAGCTGATGCCCCCTGTGAAGACTTCATTTAAATCTCTCTGCAGCAGAAACTGCTTCAGGACAAAGATCAGGTAAGGCAGCACCGGATACTTCTGAAAAGTACACAGCAGAGAAAGGTGTGGAATGAGAATGGATCATTGGGTCGGACTGAGGGGTAAATAAAAAGAACTGAGAAGTGGACAGAATTTTAAAAAGGAAGAAGCATCTGGCATCGGCTCTAGTTGTAAAAGCCAAAAAAAGGCCATATCTGGGCAGATTTTAGCTGCTGAACTGATGTTTGTCTGCAAATGGGAATTTTACATGGCTGCCTCATTTTCTTTTTAATGGGAACACGTCCTGTTAAAGTGACAGCATTCTGATTCCAGTTCACTTATCAAAGATTTAATCAAAAGCAATCGTTACAACATTTATTTTCCACATCCATGTCAACGGCCAACCGGGCCAAACCTGCTTAAAGATATCAGTGAGGTGTCTGTGAAATCCTAGGGAGCTCAGGAATGGGAATTACAAGTACGCTCATTTTCCAATCCAAAAGGCAGCGTGACGTGTTCCAGAGGAGCAGCAAAGCCTAGCTGACTTTACAAATATGCTTTCAAGAAGTCAGAACAAGACTGGGATGTGCTGGATGCCTGGGAAGCTGACATATGAGAATTAACTTGAAGTGTGACCCGTCAGTGACAAGACTGCACTGGAGTCCGTCACACCCACGCATTAACAACATCAACAATTGCCGGATTGATGCCGAGTGAAGCCGTCAGCCGCACGGCTCGCAAGCCGTGACATGTTTTCCCCAAAAGAGTTGGAGAGCAACCTGTAAACCAGCCACGGACAAAAGAAATAATCTGACAGCTTGCTGGAACATCAGCTCCTGGAATTCCTATCTGGCTTTGGATAATAACTGGGACTGAAACAGATAAAGATCCGCTTTCAGCAAGAGTTCTGTCAGAGCCACGGGGTGAAACAGCACACGGCTGGATAGATTTGGCAACAGCGTCCTGAGCGGTGTGTCGTTTTTGGGTGGGGTTAAAGGCTACTGAGAAGGGTTGCTGAGGTCTGCTCCAGCTTCACTGATGAAATGAGACGGGCCAATCCAGGACCGGGGCTGAGGATAACGCATCAGACTGCTGCCTTGCCCCGTTCACAGAGGGAATTTCCAAACTTCTTTATTTGGATCCGAATGTAAAATGGCAATTATGTAACTTCTTTGGTGGTTTTACAACTCAACTATGTCTACTTGACCTTTTCCTGCTCTGTTCTTCCATCTCTATGTACTGCATGTACGCTGCACTGTCACCAGATCTGAATGAATTTACTTTATGTTGATTAAAAGCTGCGTTTCTGAACATCTTCGGGTTGAGGCCACATCTCACCTTTACATAGTCTTTAATGAAGCTCGCCGCCTTAACTCCAGTCTCTACGTTAAAACTGATGTCCACCTTCACGTCAGTCTCTTGGTCTGTCAGCTTGATAATTGGCACCTGAAAGAAAATGAGCAAGATGTGTCAGCCACGACGACCCAACCATTTCCAAAAGTACCACCATGGTACTAGAAATAACCAGGCCTTTTAAAGATTATCCAAACACTCAGTTGATGAATGATGGAAAAACTCTTGACACGAGGGAAAGTAATGGTAAAAAGCATCGATGATCTGAGCTGCAAAAAATCTTTACTTTGTGTGAACTGAAGCCAGCAAAGTATACTGGAATTCACATCACTGTGGTATCAAAGAATTACAGATGCATTTCGGCTCCGATTCCGAAAAATTAGCTGGATCGTAGGGATGCACGATATTTGAATTTTGGCTGATATCAGATATGCCGATATTTTAAAACTCATGTGGCAGATAACCAATACCGATACCAATAATAAAGCTGAAAAAAAAAGCAGTCAATGCAAATAGCAGTTTTGTTATGTTTTGTTGACAGTTTGGAAGGGTGGGGAAAAAAAATCAATACACTGAAATATCGCAATATTTTCATATGCCAATATCAAATCGATTTTTAGAAACGGGGTACCAACCTATTTTACTTGAAAAATCTTGCAAGATTTCATCGTTCAGTTACAAATTCTCACGATATTTTGTGAACTCTTGTGAGATTTCGTAACAGAATGATGAAAAATCGCAAGATTTCATTAGTAAAATGGATCGATGCAGTTTTTTGAAATGTCAATATGATATCAACATATGTATCATAATTAGCATAAATGGCATAAAAGGAGAATAAATATTGTGATATTTCAGTGTATCGATATTTTTTCCCACCCCTAGTCTGTTGAAGTTTTAAAGTCTGTAAAAGAGAAGTTTTTGAAAAAGTAGTCTGTTTTTTTAGACTTTAGAAACAGCGGGCTGATCGGTTAAATATCGGTGGGGTGGCCGATGTCCAATACTCACTTTTAAGGCCGATACAGATGATACGGATAGGGGGCTGATTATATTGTGTAGCCCACTGGATCGGGTATCAGATGAATGAGGCTGATGCAGCATTCAGATCCAGTCATTTCTGTTTTTATTAATATCATAATAAATGTACATTTAATTTGTTAATAAATAAAACTGAGTACATTCATATCTGTGTTAATTTGTTACTGTGTTAATTAAACTAATGTTTATGTAAAGCTTGATGCCTTCACTCTCATGGCAAGTTCATTCATTCCACAGCAGTATTGGATTGGTATTGGGTATCGGCCGATACGCTTAGCCCTGGTATCGGATTGGGAAAAAAATGGATCGGTACATCTGTACAAATAAACAGCAAAATATTAATCAAGAAAAATTAAAAAGGCAAAACAGGCCAAGTGCCAGGCAAACGGGAAGATGTTAATTCAATCTTGTAGGCCGGTGTGCCATGTCTTTATTCCACAGCAATTAAAAAGTTAATGAACTAAGGCTTGAATTTAAAAAATCCCCCAAAAACACAAACACCCCCCCCCCCCCCCCTTCTTAAATAGTAAAAAAAAAAAAAGAAAAAAGGAAAAAAAAAAGAAAAAGAACTGCAAATAAATGTTGTTTTGGCTCTGCTTTCCAAATTCCAACCTTTCACAGACATCAAATTTCCTGATTTCTTAGAGAAATTGTTAGTTTATGTTTGGTATCTGGATAAAAAACAATTTAACTATTTTTAAATGGTTTCCAAATTGCTGATAGTAATGCACATCAACATCAGGAAGAAATAACTCTGCACTCTTAAAGATGTTAGTTTTATTTTCACCAGATGTCACATAGAATTAGAATAAAATGAACAGTTCACCTGTAAAAAAATATTGTTACAGTCTGTTCAATTCATTAACAGTAACTGAGGAATAAATCATCCCTCAGAATTCTGATTGCTTTCAGTTCTGGAAAGTGAAGTGAATGCAAAACTACTTCCAGCCTGCAATTCCTTGTCACCAGCAGGGGGCAACAACTTGGGCTGCAAAAAGAGGGAAAACCAGTAGCTGTATAATAGCAACGTCTCTACCCAAATGCTTTTCTGTGAATTTGATGAAGGATAAAATGAGGTAAAGGAATAAAGGCAGGGAGTATATGTTGGTGTTTAGAAACCGCGCTGCAGCAAGAATCCAACCACACTTCCTGTAATCATATGGCTGCAACATAAGTCTGCCGCAGCAAAACTATAACTGCTTCAAAGATGGAGGGCAAAAAGAGCATTTCATATGTCGCCTAGGCCTGTTTGTACCGTGTTCCATACAGGCTTTATAAACATGGAGGATTTAGGTTAGTAGGCTAAACCATGAAAAAAAAGAAAGGAAAAAGCAAAAATGAAACTAAATCATCGGCACCCTCCTGCTATCATGTTAATTTACACGAGTCCCATAAATCTGAGTTTATGCCCCAACTTGAAGGCAAATACACTTTGACATGAGTTGTCATGAAATGCAGCGCAAACCTTGTGATCAGAAGTGTACTCCACCTGAACTACAGGCAACTATGGACACGCCATGAGGCTGTTGGGGTGTTCTCAGTCACTCATGACTGACAACATGAGGAAACGTCAATCTTTAACAGAATCTGTATGAAAACCCATAACTCACATATGTTTCATCAACTGAGTCATCATATCTGTAAGTGTATTTGCATTAACTCAAAAACTAATTATTCTTATTAATGAGGCTGCATTTTTAAAAACCTGCAAAGAAAATTCAATATTTAGAATTTAAATTAGGAAACAGACAAATTTGTCCTTGTATCCGTATGTTGAATAGCCAATTCCATTTAATTTTTTTCTCCTTTATTAAATGGGGGAAAAAAATTTGAGCGTTATTTAAAGAACAAAACATGAAATGTGTCTTTTAAAGTTTGAGAAACACGTAGCTGCCTCTACTTACTGTAGCCTTGTCCAGCACTTTAATGGAGAACGGTTCAGCCACATTGTGTTTACGCAGGGCCTGTTCTAGCTCCTGCAGCGGGGGTCGCTCCCACTTCCCAAAAACCACCAGGTCAATGTCACTGTGGGGGCAAAAAAGAGAGAGAAAAAAGGTTATTTTTGTTTTTTTTTTTAAGAAAAAAAAAAAAGAGGGACACACATCCCTAATAGTAAAGTTTTTTTTTTTTTTTATATCTATTTGAATTAAAAAAATAATAATAATAATTTAAAAAAGAAAAAAAAAACACTGAAGTAATGCTTAGCAAAGTTGAAGTAGAATAAAACTGATGATAGTTTACTTTAGCTTTTCTTTTTTTTTTTTTTAAATTGACAACACTGAGGCTTACCTGGTTGGAAGGTATAGTCCTGTGCTGAAGCTGCCAAATATTTGGACCTGGTGAAACAATGAAAAGGATTTTAGAAAAAGAAATAAGTACTGTAACTCTACCTGCTACAAATACCTCCAGCATGCATGATGACATTTCACAATCTCACACCTACAGTTTCCATTTAAAGAAGGTAAAAACTTCTTTATAGTGATGGTGTACATATCCAGCTCAAATGTTTGCAATCGACCATGAACAGAGGATTTCTGAGTTCCCCTTCAGAGACAGTAAACATTGCCAAGATAAGAAAGCTGCCAAATCAAGTACACAATGGGTTAGAAAACAAAAAGCTGTGCTTTGGTGCTGTGAGTGAATGGTAGTGGAACGGGGTTCTTTCCTCTTTCCCGTCCGTTAAATACGACAAGGAGGTAAAACGCAACAACAAGCCAGGATTGATAGACTGAAATGAAAAGGGAGGCTGGTACAAATCAGAGACTTGATCCATTTACTTCACAATGTGGCTCGAAATGGAAGTGGGAAAGGTTGGCAGCCAACAAATCACTGCTGCTCAGCCTTTACGTGATTAAGTAATGAGAGCGGGATTATATGGAGCCGACCTCGCGTCATCATTTTCCTCTATCTCTACACGTAAAAGGAGGAAGTACTACTACACAGAAATAAACGCATATTCTAAAATAGTTGTGCTGAGATGTGCTTCCTGAATATCAGAGGCATTTTTTGAGAAGAGACCACAAGACGGTGCAAGTGAGGCATCAGTTTGGCTTTTTAACCCAGTTGGACATGGAGTTAGATTTAAATGTTAGGTTTATTTGATATAGGGCTCCCAAACATGCTTCATTTCAGATACAGCCAGGCGTCAGGATTTATGAAGCCGCTTTCAATTATGCTTTGGTTTTAAAATTAGGGTTTTTTTTAACTGTAAGAGTCAGATAAACAGATAAAAGCCACATTTATATTGTTCAGTTTATTATGTTTACTTGGAACAGCCTTAAAGCTGGAAACTTCCATTTAAATCACACCAAGTTGTTATTTTCTCTAGGATGCAGTGGGACTATTTCTTGGATTGGAAGTTTAAGTTTCCAAAAAAAAAAGTCAAAATAAATTCTAAAAATCTCAAAAAAGTAAACGAAACATGAATAAAATAATAGAACATAAATAATGACTAATAAAAATCAAAAGCACGTAAAAGACTTAAACATTTGAAAAATTCAATAAGTAAATCGACATTACCAGGATCAATGTGTCCAAACAGACATACACAGGATTCTTGCAGGTTTCAGCAAGTTAAATTTAAGACCTTTTAAAGACATTTTAAGACCTTTATAAATCAAATTTAAGACCAGCATGATGTATGATTAGAAACATTCAAATAATCCCAGAAATTTCAAAATAGAATTACAGGGTTTGTGATTTATCAATCTTGATTAATCACATAATTGCCCCAAAAACTTAAAAAAGAATTTTAGTGGAGGACTGAATCAAATAATAGACACAGACATTAACATTGTTAACTCAAGTGCAACTCAAAAAAAAAAAAAAAAAAAAAAAAGAATTTAATTTTATATAATTTTTTTCTCCCCTTCCCTTTTTATCCCTTGTAGCTATCTGAACCTTTCAGAAAGACGGACAGAATCAACCTCTGATATATTATTCAGCGTATTCCATGTGGTCAACGCTCCTCGAGAATGAATAAAAGTAAAAAATTAAGACTGGTCTAGATCAGATTTAAGACCTTGAATGGAAAAAAATGGCCCTTTTAAGACCTTAAATTTTAAGTTCAGAATTTTTAGACTTTTTAAGACCCTGCAACAACCCTGCATACAACAGTACACAAAACCCTCTGAGAATGAACTGTACCATTAGAGAAACTAAATTCTAATGCTCTATAAGTCCCTGAAGGAAAGGAGGGCTTATCCAAATGAACTTGAACTGCATCTTACATCTGCAGTGGGCCACAGCTCCTTGATGATCATCTCTATCCGATTGACGACCTCCTTCCTCATAGCCGCCTCCTCAGGCCGCGGAGACATGAAGTTGTAGAAGTCCATCACCTCTTCATGGAGTCTGGATGGAAAGTGAATGACAAACAAAGGTTAATCTAGCCACGCCCACCTTCCTAGGATATACAGTCCAGAGAGAAACCCTATGACTAACAAATGACTGAACTTTAAATCATGGGACTGATTCTCCTGGTTTCAAACCATTTCACACAGCAACCTTGCAGATGCAAATAGTACGACCAATGCGGTATTCATATCACTTCACGAAACTAAAAAAGACATTCTGGCTGTAAATTTGTATTGGTTGACCCACATCACACAAGAGGAAAGAAAGGAAACTAAGTTCATACACATCACAACTTTTTCTAATTAATTGTTCCGAGCAGATCTAATGATATTTCTATTAAACACTGCTGCAGCATTCTTATATTGCCCTCAGCCTGCTACTGTAGAGCACAACTCTCCATTATTTTACTTCCCATGAGAACAAAGTGGGACATCATTTGGTCACACAGGTCAACAGGAATGGCAAAACTCACTAAGCTCCAGTTGTGACAACTTCATTTTCTTATTCAAAACCTTCTGGGTCTGGCTTCTTGTTTTAAAAATGAGTTGATCATTACCAAAAGTGCTTAATATGACAAATGTCACTAGTTGCAGGTCATATTGGCTGTTGCAAAGGTTAATTGCACTGTTAACTTTGTGACAAGCCAATATTAATTTTAGTTAATGTCAGGTTTGTGTGTCCTCTGCAGTTCATTACTCAAACTGTACAAGAGAGAGTCACTGTAATATCAGTATAAAACTACACAGCATTTCTATATATACACCAAAGACATATACATACAAGATCATTTTTGATATAAAAAGGTTAAGAAATAATCGCTTCATTTGACCACAAAACCTCTTGAAACTGAACACATACGAGATCCAATAGGATCATAAATAGTATCAGTCACAGTTATGTCTCCAACCCACATCAATGCCTGCAATCCTGACGACTAGTGCATAACACAGCGCGGCTAAAGTGTTGAAAGTGAAGAGGAGGACTGAAGAATTTTTATCTCGAGTGAAAACATTTGGTCATGGTGAAAACACTAGAACAGGCCTAAAGAGATCCAGGTTTTACATTGATATGGTTTTGTGTGAGACAGCAAAAAGATAAAAGGGCTTATGCGAAGATTTCTGATCAGTCAAATGCCTTCAAACAGTGGAAGTCTGTTCAACTCTGTGTAGCCATTCATTTTTCTAAGAATGCATGCCATGATGTCAGTGTGAAATACAGAACAGGGGGGACTGTCACAATCAATTACCAGAGCCCTGGAGCAAATGCAGTCCGGCTATGTACCCCACTCCTTAGTGAAAACAGCAAACCAGTCAGGCTGGGGGAGGATCCATGTTAGTCGTCCAACACTAAGCACGCCATCCTCAATATAAATAATCCTGCAACAGGCTTTTTTTTTTTTTTTTTTTTGACAAACTAGCTTAATGTGAATCACTCTTTATACTCACAACAAAAAATTCAAGTATTGGAAAAACAAAATGTGCTAAGTCACGCAATTTCTGTAAGTTCCATTATATTTTAACCCCAATCTGAAATCAAATGATACCAGCACCAATTCAGTGTAATTACATAGTAATGTGCATTCAATTTGGTGTACAACCCTCATGTGCCTTCAAGCAGTAAAAGACAAGTCAGAGCACGAGCCAAAACCAGCACCAAAACATTTGCGAGCCCAGAAATAACAATATAAATTACTTGTCATGCAGCTTTGTAGGGCAGACCAATAAAAGCAACAATTTAGAGCAACGAACTCTGGGAAACCTGGTATGTAGCAATAATTTCCTTTGCATCCAAGGCGAATTATACAGAAGAGAAAACAGTGGAGTGAATAAGATGTACCGTCACTTTGACAACGAAAACATTTAAAAACGCAATTCTTCTTTAAATTCTGTTTTTTAAAACACCATTGTTATCAAACTGAACTTTAGAAGAAGATATTTAGTTTAATTTAATGTGACTGGCGGGAAAACTTAAAAACTTTCTCTGGTTAAGCCCTTGAGGGGAAACCGTTAGCTTAACACAGCTACAAGCTCCTCGGTCACAGTTACAAAAAGGACGTTAAAAAGCAAGCGAATACGGTTGAAAACTTTTGCGTGTATTAGCTATTCACACAGGAAAAACCTTCGATATTTAAAAAGTTATAATACGACTCGTCACAAATTTGCATTTCAAAACTGTACTTCTAGTTTGCGGATTTTTTTCTCCCCTAGCGGTTCAATTTCAATTTCAGTACACCAAAATCACGGCACTTCCGGTGTTCTGGACGTGCATTCATATAGCTATGTAACGGTAGTGACTTAGCTAACAGCAAGGGGGAGAGAAAAAAAATCCCACTAACAGTCCAACACTGCATCTACAGATGACAACGTTTTTATATTTTATTATACATCACAATGTAATCAACAAATGTATTCTATCATACCAATATCACTAATCCTAACGGCAAAAAAGACAGACGTTACTCAACTTCAGCTCTTTTTTTTTAAACCCTGAAGAAATGGCAGAATCCAGCAACTCACCCGAGAACCCCAGGGTTGTATTTCCTAATCTTCCACGGTGTCCGAGTGATCGCATTATTACCATCAGTGCAGTTCGAAAGCAAGTAATTCATCCCATAGGTGCTCGCCTTATTGTCACTTTTCCTTCGGCCTGGATGGTGATTGTGTGTGTGATTAACAGGTACAGAGGAGTGGACCTGATGACGCTTCACGCAGATTTGCTGTAAATTGAAAGCCGGGTGTTCCTGTAGATTACGGTGATGGTGGTGGTAAAGGTTGACATTATTTTCCATGCTGTCGCTCAAGCCGAAGATCAGGTTGGCAGCCCCGACATTTTTATTAAAGTTGCCCGTCACATTTCCACCCATAGTCCTTTCAAGTGAGCAACTGGAAGGGGGACTGTCCGTCCCGGATTCCTGGGAAGACGAGGAGCAGACGGAGCCCGTCTTCTGAGGCAGGATTTTCCCCTCACCTGGTTCGGCGATGTTTGCCGTCGTTAAAGAGTTCTGCACGTTCCCGTTGGACAGCGCTATCCCCAGTTTGGACATCGTAGTGCCGCTCATGATGCTGTGATGGCTGCTGCCGTTGCTCAGGCTGGCTGTAACGTTACCGTTGCTGCTGCAGTTGCTCTTGCTTGCTGCCACTGCGCTTGCCACATTTTTTAAAACATCCAACGCAGCATAATTTACACACTGGTTGTGATTTTGATTGTGGAGCTGCTGATGAGCGGAGAGCGTCCGTATTCCCTGAGAGGTCTCCCAGACGTGCATCCATAAGGCGTTCGCAGGTCCTTTCTGTTCGGGCTGAATCCAAGCCACCCTCGGATCCATTCAACTTCTCTCTTTTAGCAACCCCCCTACAAGTATCTTACTCTAGCGAGCCCGTTGTGAATCCGCACCGCTCCCCTGGACCTTTCAATGCTCGCTGCGCTGTTCGGGGTTACTAAGAGAGATAAAACTAAACATTAAACCGATTTAGGACCATTGATTGACTGGCCCCTTCGCACCGCTAGCTGCAAGAATGCTAGCTGGCTTCTGCGGGAATTCAATATGGCGTATTCCCTTCAAATCCATGCGCATGCGCTCTATCAGGGATTTCTTAAACGATGACTGCGCCCCCATCCACCCACTCCTTCATCACCTCTCAGCAAGACAGTCGACGAAAAGCACAAAAATGAACATTTAAATTTTTATTGGCTCAATATTCATTTTAACAGTAAGAGAGAAGCACACTGAAAAAACACATCAAATATGAATAAAGCGTCTGGTTCCCCGGGCTGTTTCCCAGACCAGGGACCAGAAAAAAAAAAAAAAAAATCAGAGCGGGTGGGAGCACGGGTGGGTGAGTTCAAAGGGGATCCCCCATCCGTATGCCTTTACACAGAACCAGAATCTTCCAGCAGTGACAGGTAGCTGCTGGCATCATCTGGTACACATTTAAAACCAAAGGAATGCAGTTTGTCCCACCTGTGGGATCTTTTCCATTTCTATTCTTTTGTGTGTACCCAGCCATCATGGCTCCACAGCTTCTTGTAATGCTGGTCAGGAACACTCCTGCTAAAACCCTTCATTGAAAAAAATAAAATTAATTAAATTAGAGCAATGCAACTCTAGAGCACGTTCAAATTAACATAAACATCAGAGATAAAGACCACTTTGTGTTTTCACCTGACATCTAAAATACTGCAGCCCCTGGCTCATATTGTACGGTAACAGTATAAAAGTAGCTCTTTTTCTCTTATCATTGCAGTCAGGTGAAAGGAGCAACACAGAGCTGGTGGCGCTGATCATTCCAGACTCTGCATGCTACCCCAGTAACAGCAATCTCCCAACCCATAAAGCTCAATAATGAAGCAGGGACAGCCAGGATGTGGCATAACAGCACCTTCTGGGATGCAATGCATGTATAGGAGGGAGAGAGAGAGAGAGAGAGAGAGAGAGAGTCTTGCATAATGCCTGCCCCCCACCCCCAACCTCTGCTACACACGTGCAGCATGTGACCGAGTCAAGGAAAACCCCCGAGCACACTGTGTGTCGGCTGGGATATGTAGCTGCCTGTATAAAACACTCAGGCGTACACACAGCTGCTCGCTCGTACTGTAAGCCTGCAGAGATCAAGCTCTTCTTTCTATCTCTCCCTCTTACACTGAGTGGAACACAGACATCTGAGTGACACGCCAGATTGAAGGTTATTCTTCTCATGTCACAACTGTAGTTCGAGCCAAGACACTGGTTTGCCTCATTGTCAGCTTTTATGGGATTACCATGTTGGTGACAAGTGGACCATCGCTAATAGATGTGTGACAAACATGAGCACACACATAAACAGAGATCGTGTTGGAGAACTCCACAATATGCTCAAAGGCACAACAGTAATAGCCGATAATATAAAGGAAGGAGCAGTTGTCTGAGGCTGCATGTGGCTTGAATAGTAATGAGGCTGAAACAT
This sequence comes from Atherinomorus stipes, assembly GCA_023101725.1. Classification (NCBI taxonomy): domain Eukaryota; kingdom Metazoa; phylum Chordata; class Actinopteri; order Atheriniformes; family Atherinidae; genus Atherinomorus; species Atherinomorus stipes. Next base: position 20,630 of record JALJCO010002851.1, on the reverse strand, counting down.
GTTCCAGATATTTAACCCACATTAGTGGAAAGCTGCATCTGTAATTTCAACAGTATGTACAGGTACTACCCAAAAAATTAGAATATCGGGAAAAAGTTCTTGTATTTCTGTAATTCAATTTAAAAGGTGCAATTTACATATTGTATAGATAAATAACATGCAAATCAATATATTTCAAGCTTTTATTTGTTTGGATGTGGCTGATTAGGACTTGCAGCTTAAGAAAACCTCAAATTCAAAAACTCAAAAAATTAGAATACTGTGAAAAGGTTCAGTTTTGGAGGTTCAGAGTGTCACATTCTAATCAGGTAAGTAATCCAAAACATCTGCATAAGTGCCCTGAGCCTTTTAAAAAGTCTCTGTCTTGGTTAAGAAGAATTAACAATCATGGGGAAGACTGCTGATCTGACAGTTGTGCAGAAAACCATCATCGACTCCCTGCACAAGGTGGGAAAGACACAAAAGTGATAGCAAAAGAAGCTGGATGTTCTCAGAGTGCTGTCTCAAAGCACATTAATGGACAGATTAGTGGAAGGAAGAAGTGTGGAAGAAAACGGTGTACAAGCCAAAGGGCTGATCGCAGCTTGGAGAAGATGGTCAGTGTTAAGTTTCCCAGTCTGTGATGACCTGGGGTCCATGTCAGCTGCTGGTGTTGGTCCTCTGTGCTTCATTAAGTCCAGCATAAATGCAGCCGTCTACCAGGACATTTTGAAGCACTTCATGCTTGTTTCAGTGGACCAGCTGTATGGGGATGCAGATTTCATCTTCCAGCAGGACTTGGCACCTGCCCACACTGCCAAAAGTACAAAATCCTGGTTCAACAACCATGCTTGATTGGCCCGCAAACCCACCCGAGCTGAACCCCATCAAAAATCTGTGGGGCATTGTCTAGAGAAAGGTGAACAGGAAGAGACCAAACAATAAAGGAGAGCTCAAGGCTGTGATGGAAGCATGTTCGTCTTCCATAACACCTGAGATATGCCAGAAGCTGGTAGCATCCATGCCAAGCCGGGTTAAGGCAGTCATTCAAGCAAAAGGGCCCAAACCAAGTATTAAGTACAGATGCAAGATTGTATTTTAGAGGGCCTGACTTATTTGCTTTTAAAATCCTTTTATAATTGATTTCATGAAATATTCTAATTTTTTGAGTTTTTGAATTTGAGGTTTCCTTAGGCTGCAAGTCCTAATCATCAACACCCAAACAAATAAAAGCCTGAAATATATTGATTTGCATATTATTCATCTATACAATATGCAAATTGCACCTTTTAAGTTGAATTACAGAAATGCATGAACTTTTTTCAGGATATTCTCATTTTTTGGGTAGTACCTGTACAGTATGTCTGCAGTCTATACATATTTACGCAGCCGTCGGTGTGTTGCTTCAGCCATGTAGTAAAGTAAAACCAGGACGGCATAACAATGGACCCAGCTAGCATAATTAAACTCTACAATCTCTACCGGATTCCAGTACAAATCTCTGCCTCCACATTTATGTAGTTTATGATGAGGACAGTTCAATAAGTATTGTCTAAAATTCTAGAAAAATGACAACTGAAGCCTAATGTACGCAGGTTAGTGTATGTCATCTCCCGTATTTTTGGATAAGTCACACTTTTTTCAGTTTGGAGCTTGTGCGACTTATAGTCCAGTGCGACTTATTTATCAAAATATTAGGGTTTATTTTGGATGGTGGAACGAATCCTCCAAAAATATGTTTATCCTTCTTAGTTATAATATTTATGATCATTTACAGACATTAACTTTGGAATTGGACTGATTTTAGCAGTAACAAGTATATGAAAAATCCGAAAATCACCCTATGTTGGATAAATAAATCGACTTATAAATGTTTTTTTCCTGTTCATGATGCATTTTTAGACTGATACTATTTATACTCAGGAGCGACTTATAGTCCAGAAAATACGGTACATGCAAAAAAAAAAAAAAAAAAAAAAATCATTTACACACATTTCAGTCAACAGTTTTTGTAAACCAAATGTGTAAATGTTACTCCTAATCATATTTTAATAAGGAACAAATATAATTATTTTAAAGTTAATTATTTATGAACAGATTTCCAGGTTTTAATATTTTCAAAGTCCATTATGTTTGTCACGTAATTTTCTGCAGCGCCCAATGTCCCTTTCTAAAAATGCTGTTTTAGCTTCTGTCTCTTTAAGAACACGCTACAACAGATCCTCTCTGTTCCTGATTGGTCAATTGATTTAAGGCTTTCAAAGCTACCCAATAGGAAGGTATCATGTCAATACAAAATTGTAGACAAGTGAAGAAAGAAAGGTGACAACAACAGAAAATATATTAAGCCATGGTCATGCACTGCTAATATGTATATAAAAAGGAAAATTACCTCATATTTCTTATTCCAAATCTAAAAATATGAAATGGTCTGCTTCGGTAAAATCCGGGGATCTCTTTCAATAAAGCACAGTGTCAATTCTTATGAGACGCTTGATTTGGTTTAAAAGAAAAATATGCAAATATTGTACAATTTTTTAAAACATTTGTATTGTGAGGCCATGCAATAAAATATATTTGCTCCTGATGTCACACACATTTTATATGCTATAATACTGTAGTTGTGAATTACAGAGCTGGAATTTTAATTTTGAAGTTCACAGTGGTGGAAATCAACTGGTACACCTCCAGAAAGTTGGAAATCTATCTGACTGAGGAAGTCAGTCGTACTTAGCCTGCTTGATTTAAAAATTCAACAGTTGCCCTGCACCTCAAAACACCTAAAAAGCAGGGCAGAAATTTTATTTCTTTTCGTCCACTATTGGCATTTTAACTAGCTTGTCTTAATTAAACAAGACACATGTTTCTGCCCAACGTTTATCAGTAAACACAGTTATCATTTAGCTAACGATAGCTAACCTAGTTAACAAGCACAAGACTTGTGTTCCTGCTCCAACCTACAAGGATAATGGGACATGGCATAACTCCTACTGGGCTTTAAAAAATGGAGATGGTCACATGTGCAGCAGCTAAGGGCAAATCCCACAACACAATGTGCCTCTTTAAAATATCCATTTAGTTGCAAGCTGAAATCCTTTACACACAGCAGCACTGCAGGCTTCAACAGCTGTTGCCTCACAACAGCATCGCTGTATGGAATAAGAGTGAGGAGTATCTGCTGCCTGTATGAGTGAGTCTCATCCAGATGCTAAGCATATAAAAAGATAACCCTCTACCATCTGCCTGATGAATGATACTATAGTTAAACAGCATGCTTGACTATAGTAAAGTTAAACCTGCCACTTGACTGTATTACAGTGACAGCCTAATATAGTGGTGCAATTACAGGAAGCGAGGATAAAGAGGATGTACGCAGATGAAATAGCCTGGAAGAGAGGAAGACAGACAGTGGGGATTTAGAACATGACGGATGTCACTCTGTTTAGCCTTCAGCGGCACACGGCCGTCATTTCTCACCACTCAGATGCAGCACTTCTATTATTTATTAATGACGTTGTGTGTAACAACCGTGAAAAAAACACATTTCCATAAAACATAACACATTCTTAATGAGAAAACCTTTCGGTGCTTCTGGTGCTGGAAAATGGCCTCCTCTTGGAAAGGGAGGTGATTGGAGAAACTTTGATATGCAGTCGTGCACCTGAAGTTGTCGAGCTTCACATGATGCGTGTGAATTCAATCAGGAAACCATTTCAACAACATGATAAATGCACTTATTTCAAATATAAAATTACTGGGAAACTCTGATGTAAAGGCAGATTATATTATTTAGACATTCATTAAAAGTCCACACTCACACAGATATGTTTTTGGCTCATGGTAACAGCAACAATAATGAAAAAAAAAAAAAAAAACTTCATCCATTCAGTGTCAGTGATGCTGCAGCTCTGACATATCATCCAGATTTTTCTCTTCCTCTGTTCTTTGTTGCAGTTTCTCAGTAATCCTGACAGAAGCAATGTGTGTTGCCAGCTCTCATCTCCTCATTTCAGGCTTGAGTGAATTATCGAGTCACTCTTGGTCTTTAAATGATTTCCCTGTAGCTTCTTGGTCGAGGACAGGCGTTTCAGCTTTACACGTTACATTCTGTTCCAAACTGAGATGATGAGGTCAGTAAAAAAAAAAAAAAAAAAACTTTCTGATGATACACGAGAATGAAATGCAGCGGGAAAACCAGGCTGGACTTAATTCAAGGCACCTTGTCTGTTTAATCTGAATGGATGTTAAAAAGATTTGCAACAGATGAGCCTCGAGGATTAATGAAAATTTAAATGTCTGCCTTGAATTTCAAAGTTTATTCTCCACCTGGGAGTGTGTGTGGATCAGGGGAGAGCCTTAAAGTTGTTGCTTGCTGTTGCAGAGTGTTATAAATCCAGTTTATTAGTGTTGAGGTATATTTTATTGGCTTTTTAATTTCCTCTGGAGCATTGCTTAATGTTGTATCTGCTGCAAACACAATGCTTCCCGCTCATTTAGCCCACGGCTGCTGAGGCTCCTCGTTTCTTTAAGGATGCAACCGGTGTGTCAGTTTGCTTTCAATGCAAGAAAACAGATGAAAATATTCTTCTCAGCTGTGCTGAGCAAATACAATACCTTTAGAGCTACTAGAGAAGAAAGGGAATTAACGCTTTCCTGCTTTTAGGATAGTCTTCAAACTTCGAAAGGTACCATCTGCAGGGAAAGAAGAGGCACAGACAAATCCTTTAAAACATGTTCATACAGCACAACCCATGACCACCTTCTTAATGAGTGTTATTCTTACTTGTGGTGGGCCACAGCCCTGCTGCTGAGGACCACTGTGGTAAAGATGGCGAAAGCTGAGCTGTGAGCAGATTGGCCAGCCAGAGCGAAGCCGGCCCACTCCGTTATCTCTCCTAAGAAGTTGGCCCCGGAAACGTATTCGAACATCCCACCTGTGAGATGGAGGACAGCGAGTCAGGTTTTCTGCTCATCCATTCATATGATCAATGAAGCAAGAACAACACAAATGTTTTACTTTGGAAAACAACTCGCTTGGCTGATGGGATTCCAGATGTGCTTGGAAATTGCTTCAGAGGAGCAAAGCTCGCAGCTTCCTCCCGCCTCACCTTCTACATTTTATTCTCCTTGCGGGTTCAGAATGGATTGTTTCAGCAGGTTCACTACAAGTTCAGACTCAGAGAAGTAGTTGCTGTGACTGTGATCCCAATCCCAGGGGGTTCCTTCTGCGCCTTATTACAGAATGAGTCATTCAGTTTCATGGGGGGGGGGGGGCGCTATGGTTTAAACTTGCCCAATACAAAGTTTTACGGCTTTTTATTTCAATTTGGGGATGAACCAAAATCTTAACATGTAACAACCCTTCTGTCACACCTTATATAATGGTCATCCATTTTCACACAGTGAAGGTCAAAAAACACATACAGTATGGTATTGTATATATATATATATATATATATATATATATATATATATAAAGGGTCGATCCACACCTGCTTCAACGAGTGCAGCCTGGTTTTTGTCTTGTTGAGACTGCAAGTAATCTTCTTAGTGGATTCTGGCAAATTTATTGCACCCTCACATTTCCATATGTATGTAAATGTGTACATTCATATCTTTTTTTTTTTTTTTTTGTACATGTAAAGCAATATGTTGAAGCTGTTCTTGGGAACAGCAGCTAAAACAGCTATAAGTAGCTATTTTCACCTCATCGCTCTATGTTGGGACAAGCAGTATTAAAAATTGGTCTAGTTTTGACCAAGGACGGGTCTGTAACTATGACAACATGGGGCGTTGTATCGTATTGCAAATCTCAGGCTGTGTCAGACCGAAATTGCAGATAAGCGCATTTCTTAGACTGGTTTATCATGTTCTGAATGCAGACACCAGTTTCACACAGTGGAGCTTAGTGGGAGCTGCTGAAGTAAAAGATGATCAATCTCATCTGTTTCTTTTGTTATTACCGTCAGCTATAAAGTGTGCGTGTGACCTGTAACGCTTGGTTAATGGATGTTAAACCCTTATTGAAAATTAGCGTGCGCACTCTATATGAATTTCAGGAAGCAGCAAATGAGTTTTAGCTTATTATAAAGACCAAAAAACAGAAGAATGGCAGACCTGCCTCTGCAAAGCCAACACTGGGTGTCTTTACTCTGAATAAAATTCAAAGAAACTGTATAAAAATAAAAACCATTTAATTGCACTGATTTTTTTAAATTTCTTAAGATTGAATAGTTGTTTCATAAAAACCTTCAACATGTTTCTTTTGAGGATGAATATCAAGTCAGACTGGCCTGCACATGCACCGACATATAATGTACATGTTCCAGTGTAGGCTTGGCTCGCTGTCTAACGTAATTACTATCAGCACGCTGTGGTTTCTCTGTCTGAGTGAAAGAAAAACCAAACACACTCCAAGCTGAACCATTATCAGTCGGTACAGCAAGAACCTTTTATACTCTAATGAAAGGGCGTATAGAGTCCACAGAGGAAAGATAACTAGTGACAACCTGTGATTCTGCACATTATCATGACACTACAATGGAAAATTAGCAGCTAGTGTACAGAGATGGCAGTTTTCCATGTCATGAGGTGGTTGCTCGCATCCAAGTGCTGAAAAAATGATCACAATGAACCCAAGAGAGAGTAGCACTACAATATAAACAGTAACGGAGCTGAAGTAAAATAAGACAAGATTGCTGAGGGATGGTTCATTTCACAGCACGATTTTGAGTTTGTAGGTTTTCCACTAGTTTTTCAGCCAAAAGTTACTAAGAGCACATTTATATTTTATTGCTCATCCGACTGCATTTCAGAACAGTTGGTTAAAATAACAAATCCAGAATAACTTTTCCCATTAAAGATGCTGGAAAAACATTTAAGTTTTTAGGAGTACTGCTTATCTACAGTCACTGGCCACTTTATAAGGTACACCGTGCTGATGGAGATGATTTGAGCTTTGGTGCATTATCCTGCTGAAGTAGCCATCAGAAGATGCTACACTGTGGCCATAAAGGGATGGACGTGGTCAGGAACAATACTCAGACTGTGGGGTTTAAATGATGCATAGAGTAGTTGGTACTAAGGAGAAAAAATATCTCCCACACTGTCACACCAGCCTGAACTAATACAACTGTACTGATACCAGGCAGGATGTTGTTAATGCTAAATTCTGACCCTAGTGTCTGAATAAGGAGTTGAAATGGAGACTTATCAGACCAGTTAATATTTCCAGTGTTTTATTGTCCAAATTTGGTGACTGTGTGTGACTGTAGTCCTTGTTTGTTGCTCTTAGCTGACAGGAGTGGCACCCGATGTGGTCTTCTGCTGCCGTATTTCATGTTTCCAAGTTCAACATGCTGTGTTCAGAGATGCTATTCTTCTTACCTTGGATGTAACCAGCAGTTATTTGAGTTCCCATCATCCTGAACCAGTCTGCCCATTCTCTTCTGACATCAACAAGGCAATTTAGTCCGGACAGCTGCTAGATATTTTCTCTTTCAGTCTAGTCTCTGTAAATCCTGGAGATGGTTATGTGTGAAAATCCCAGTGGATCAGCAGTTTCTCAAATACTCAGACCACCTCGTCTGCACCAACAACCATGTCACATTCAAAGTCACTTAAATCCTCTTTCTGATGCTCAATTTGAACTTCAGCAAGTTGCCTCTACCGCGGCTACATGCCTAAATGCATAAGTTGCTGCCATGTGATTGGATGACTAACTTTTTGTGTTACCAAGAAACTGAATATTTGTACCTAATAAAGTGGCCAGTGAGTCTAGACTTTAATGGAACTCATTTTTCCATTTGAACAGTATTACTTAAAAATAAATGACACAGTAATAGAAATAAAACAATGCTTGAAGACACTGAATCCTCAGCAAATGATCCTCACACTTGCTTTTAAATTTGATGTATAACTGCAGTAAATGGCAGCTCTTCCTCTCTACTGTGGTGGGACATCCTGAATTTTATCATTTTAAGTTTCTTGTGCAGAGGAATCGCCTCCTGCTTTTCAATAGCTGCTGTTCCATCAGTGCATCTGTCCCCCTCAGAGTAAAGGCTTCACTCTGCCAGTGTGTGTGCTTTACGCCTGTGTCACATCATAAGTTTGTGTTTGAGACGGCAAACTAGTTTTCTGGCTCGTGTCGGCGCATTGAGAGCAGAACATGAAATATCTTTTCACAGTGAGATCAGCTGCCGATTCCACATCTAATCCTCATCAGAAATTCAGGACTGACAAGTCACAGGAGGATCTGACTTACTTCTTTAGAAGAATAAACCGCATTTCTTTCTTTCTACTGACATTGGTGGTTCTTGTTCTAAATTCAGTAGCGCTGCCATAGAAAATAGTTGCACAATCTGACTTAACCGTCACAATCTGGAGGCCTGAGAGCCCACATTTGATTCATTAGTAATTCAAAAGTGTTTGGACATAGCCTTGGCTTGAATTGCCCAACAAATTAAAGCCAACATGTGTGTTAGTCTTGCAGTTCCTTGTTTGTTCTGATTTCCAGCATGGATTTTCATTAGACACAGACCAAAATACATCTGGCAAGGTTCTAAACTTCAGGAGAATCAGTGAGAACATCATGTGATGCAGAGCAAGATGCTATCCTCTGTACAGATTTTCTCATTTTAAAAAAATGGCCCCAAACTGGATAAATGCTGTGACAGACTATTGAAAAAAAAAACAAAAAAACATTGGAGGATGATTTTTTTTTTTTTGAGAATAAAGTTGAAATACACTTGATGGCAATGTCATATGGTTTCAGCGATAACTGAACTGATAACCGATATCCGATATCCGATAACACACATACATACCTAATCATATCAAATCAAAAAGCAGCTTGGGGTCTCCCCTGTAAAGCAGCATTTTTCTTTCCCAAATCGCAATAACTTAGCAAGAAAAGCTTAATACTGGGATTTTTAACTTCTGCGCGTCTGATCTTACAAAATTTAACTGTAGGGGGTAGCTAAGGTCTAGAATAAGAAGGGAAAGTGGTCTGGAAGCAACTTGGGGTCTCCCCTGTGAAGCAGCAATTTTCTTTCCCCCCTCAGTTGCAATATCTGAGTGAGAAAAGCTTAAAACTGGGATTTCAACTTCTACATGTCTGATCTTAAAAAGGAAAGAAAGAAAAATCTTTTTTGGGGGGTTAAATCCCAAGTTATACAAAAATAACTTATTGAGCTAATCATTTTGTCCCCCCAGTTTAAAAATCCCATCCCACCCCAATATACCGTATATGTTATCGGGGCAAGTTGTCATGATATCGGATTTATCAGAATGATGTAATAATTTCCTGTTATCGGCCTGATAATTATTGTGCATTATAACAATTATTATCACATTTGATTTTCTGTCTTTTTCCTCCCTCATGTACAGGTATCTAAATTTTCACTTATCCCTGAAAACATTTGTGCCTCTGTTTTCCAGGCTGCTCTCAATCAACCCTGAGAGTCACACATTTGCTTTATTTCATGTTAATATGCAAATACTTCAGATCTGGGGGCTGCAGAGGTGAGAGACTGAGAGAAAGACCTCACCTCTGGGAATCTTGTAACCAGTCTCTCCAGGCTTCCTCAGATTCCTCAGGATGTGGTCAGAGTGTAAATTTATCAGCCAGCCGACCAACCACAACACAGACCCTGGGGACAAATCCAAAGCTGCTTTAGGAAAAATACCTCGCAGGCACAAGACAAACAGAGCAGCCATATTTTCTTTTTAAATCACATGTCAACAGCTTGATCAATACAAACAAGTGACACAAGATGGTAAGTGATACTGAAGGATTTAGCCATCTCCGGAGTTTTCCACCATGGTGGGGCGCTGGGTTAGGACACGGGAGATTAAAAACAGCAGTGTAGTCATACATGTTCAAATATGCACTAGTTACAAGCTAATTAGTAAATATAAAAAAAGATAAAGCCTTAATGGAACGTGAAAGCTATAATTCTTGGTGTAAAAATGCTTATTAAGGTCATCTTTTCATAACTAACATCCACGCAAACCTAACACAAGATATCACTCCATCAATCAAACAGCTACATAAACATCTGCATATGTCCTAACATCTACCCTCAGGGTTACTCACAATGACCAACCAGCACAGAGATATTAGAGCTTCTCATCTAGAGTTGCCATGGCGATAAATTGGAAAATTAATAAACATCAACACAGCTTTTAATTATTATTTCTTACATCTGCACTAAGGATGGGCAAGACCATCGACCATCATGTCGATATGATACCAGTAGTTTATGGTACTTTTTTATCGATACTGATATCAATACCGATACAATTGGTCCCTTTAAACCACATGATTGTACAGTTTTGCATTGATATCTTGAATGCAAGCGCAATAGTAAATATATGTAAAACTTGAGAACAAAAGTACTGAAAAGAAATGCTTTTAAGACAATAATAAATTATATTGATGAAGAAATTAAACAAAAAAGAGATTAAAAACTTATTTTAATTATCAAATAACTAAGTACAGGTTAAGATTATTTAAATTTATTCAGTGGAAATGTTCAAAGATAAAATATAATATTGATATTATAAATGTACCAAAACATAATGTGCAATAACCTGCATTGAAGCACTGAAAGATACCAAAACATCATCATCACTAGCAGAAGCAGCAGCATCATGACATCTAACAGGTTACTAACACAATCTGACACAGAAGCTAGAATCTGGCTGCTATCACACATAATTTCATTGCTTAAAACTCTTAGAAGTGAAAACAAATTGCATGTTTTTTTATCTGTAAAAAATATTTTTATCTAAAAAAATATAGATTCAGATATTTTGTCTGGCTGGTATCGAAATATGGACTCCAGGGTATCGATATGCCCATCCCTAATCTGCACAATTAGTATGTTATTTTAGGGCTGGACGATTATGGAAAAAATTATAATCGTGATTATTTTGACTGATACTGAAATCACGATTAACATACACGGTTATTCATTGATTTTATAAAAAGTGTTTATTGAACCACCAAATCTCAACTTCAAATGTAACTTTTAAAAAAAACTAAACTGGAAATAAATTCGAAATAAGTAAAGGAGTCAAATAAGAATTTTATTTAAGATAACGATTACAGTGTTTTTATGATCGTGAAAAGGCAAAATTGAAATCACGTTTAAAATTCGATTAATTGTCTAGCCCTATGTTATTCCTCTCAGATTTTACTCTTCAAATTAATATTTGCTGATGATTAAACATAGCCCTGAGTTCTAGTGTTGCTTTTTAAATTTTTATTTCACCAAACGTTAAAGTGATCATCATCACTATCATTCAAGATTTTTGTCTGATTTCTTCCTTGGAGGTGATAGTTCCCCACTAGGGATGGGCGATAAGTTATCGCGTGCGATATATTGTCAAAAATATTCCCCATGGTAATAATTTGTCATCTCATGATAACATTTTTTAATAAATTCAATTTATCAAGTTGCATTTACAGTTATTTATATAGTTTTGCTGTTTGCACCATTTCAATAAATGTCAATTTTTTTTCTCATACTTCAGACTTGTTCATTTGGTGTCACCACAGTTTTGCAATACAGGTGAACTGCTTGAACTGAGTTGAAGAAGTTTAGTGGCTTCTGGTATTATTTTAGGGCTCTCAAGACTGAATGTATTGATAGATCTCCAATACAAACATTTGGGCTGATATTTTTTATCGTCATTTATCGTTACCGTAATAAAAACCAGAAATTATCGGGATACAGTTTTTAGTTCATATCGCCCATCCCTATTCCCCACTAGCCTTCCAGTTTAAAATAATGTGTTGGACCGCTCTTAACACAATTTCAGTAGTTTCAACAGTCTCCATGTTGTTTTGCTCAAAGCATGACAACAATTTGACCCTTCTGAGACAGATTAGCATCTTTTCCACAAGAGGATGCGTCCTCTCACATGGTTGAGAACTGAACTGAGAAGCTATTCACTATCAGTTAAGGTTAAATAGTTAACTTGTTGCCAGCTGAAAAATAATCATTCATGTGGCAATTATCCTTGCCTCTTTACTAAGTTATAAATCCAGGTGGTGACTATTTTGGGGGTGAGAGGACAGGTAGTGCATTATCACAAATAAATGACATTATTTACAACTGTTGGATTTTAAAACAAGTCATACTTGTGCTTCTGAACATGTGGAAGAGAACACTGGACACCTACCAGTGATGAAGCATGGATGTGTAACCCAGTATGCAGGGTACTCAGCATAATGGCTCAGGTATCTAACCTGCATATAGCCATTATAGATGCAGAAAACAAAGGCCAGGAAAAAGGAGACGAACGGTGTAGCTTTCCCACCTCGGATTAAAAATGGATAAATGAGGGCTCTACAAAAGAGGGGGGAAAATCTATTACAAAATATCTCATTTCAAGTACTGTTTTCTTTCTCCCAAATTATATAAATAAAGGTTTCTTTTGAATGCAATGATGTAAATAATCAGATATTAATTAGCTTGCAATGAAGGGAGATGTTAAACATTTTCTATTTAAAACTTTGACATTTCGAGGAGTCACCACCTTACCTACCTCTGGGTGTAGTGGCAAAGAAACATTGTAATGAGAGTCTGGTTTGGCAGTCGGGATGTTTTAGCGGAGGATGCCCAAACAACCAAACACACAGGCAACAAGAACGCGGGCAGCTCCTGAACGAACCAAGCTAACTTTACGTTAACTGGAAAGCCATATCTGCTCGTAGCATACCGTCCGTATGGGACGTTTTCAAAAAGCAAGCTAACGAAAGTGCAGGCTGCCATGAACACCATGAAGTAAGCCATGCAGTCCAAAATGTACAACTCCTCTTCCTCCGAGGAGAAGATAAAGGAAAGGAGTGCGTCCATTCCGGTGAAAGGGTTTAATGTATCCGAACTAAAACGCTAAACCGAGGAAATTATTTTCTCAACTATATGCTGATTCACCAGCAGTAAAGCTCACGCTCCTTTACACTGTAAACTGTACATATTCATGATAAGGGCCAATGAGTTTCTGAGCGGCTACGCGACAGATATTTTTAACCAATCAAACTGCTCAGTTTTGCATCGACGTTACTCAACTACCTGGCGTGTATGACGTCACTGATAAATATTCATTATAATTGGATATGCTCTTATCTGCTGTTTATGAAGCATAAAACAAAAATAAACAAACAAAAACAAACAGAAAATATCGCATAGAACTCTGAAAAGAAATGAATGCAAATTAAATATTTTAATATTTCCATTTTAGTGGTAGATAGGTGGGCTTTCAAAATCCATAGCCGCTGACTGGATGGTGAACTGTCCACGCCACACATAAATAAATAAATAAATAAATAATGTTCTTTTTTTGTAGCTCTACTCTGTTTTATAACGTTGGTAACGTCGTAAAATATAATATTTTATATCTATAATATAGATTCTCTAAAATGAAACCCCTCTTTTCATGCTTAAGAAGGAAATGGAAAATTAGATTACACCCATATTATATATTGTTATATTTCATTTGTGTATTCAATTATTTATCTATCAATTAACCTCTTATCAACACAGATGCAGTGTAATATTTATGTTGGGGTGCAGGCAACCCCACATTTTGATCACACATCCTATTGTTATTACAGGTCATAAAACACAACTATGTGTAGCACCAAGAATGTATTATATTCATATCACATTAAGACATATCAATTATCAATATATGAAAATGTTATAGCAGCCAAGACCTTTATTTTCTCATTTATTTTCATTAAACGTTTCAACAAGGTTTGTGCAAGTCAGGATGTATGGTAGCACTTAGTATTGTACAGTGTTCAATCATGGTATGATGCTATATGAGCATTAAGGATGTACAGTGAAAAAGAACAAGAAAGACCAAAAGCTTATGGAAACTGAGAAACAAGGAAGTTAACATAACAACTGCATCACAAAGCACCTTAAAAAAGCGATGATGTACAAATAGAAGTATGGATTTAGTTAGCTTTTAACATCTTGTGACAAAAAAGATAACCAAACAAACACTTCAGAGGTATAAAGAAGCAGGTAAATCTATTTCTGAACCCAATGAAGGACTTCTACCTTTCACCCGCAGGTATGGTATTTGCCTCGAATGAGAACAAGGTTGATAACAGAGATCCTTGTTTTCTGTTCCTGCTATTTTAAAAAATGAGTTATATACTTGAAGGTGAAAGAAAAAAAAAATAATTAAAATGTTGTTCAAGAAAGCCAGCTATAAATATTAGGCCGAAAACATACAGCTAAGAAAATGTATGTTGGTCAATAGTTTGGAAGAAGAAGATGTGCAAGGGTCACCTGAAGTTTAAAGTTTTCCAATAAATATCCTTAACAGTTTTTTCTTTTTCTTTCTTTCTTTCTTTCTTTCTTTCTTTCTTTCTTTCTTTCTTTCTTTCTTTCTTTCTTTCTTTCTTTCTTTCTTTCAAGGGTTTCTTAATTTCAGCTAACCAAGGGTATTATAAATACAAATAATGTGATATTTTGTTAGGAAAGTTTTTACGTGATCTCTTCCAAAGCATGAATTGAAGTCCATATAAACTTCCTTTTAAAGACTGAAATTACCAGATTATTATCACTTTGTACTTGGTGACAGAACCATAAAGGCATAGTATGTTCATCAGAGTCCAGAGGATGATAAACAAAAACAACCCCATTCTCATACAAGTCCGATTTGGTAATCGGTTGCTGAAATACAGTAGATTTAAAAGAGAAGCTCAGCCAATCAGAGCAAGGGGTTTTCTTGAAGGCCCGCCCACCATAAAAATATAAGCATTAGACGGGGATTATTTCAATCTCCAAGAGTAATGTATAAAAGAAAAATCAATTCTATTTTAGCAGTAATTAAATCCTGATATATATATATTTTTTAAATTCTGGTCTCAGTAATAAATAACTTTTTTGGGGGGGGAGGCTGCACGTCGTATTTGTGCCGCCGAAAAATCTGACACTAAAAATGCGACTTGGTCTTTTAACACGTTTTATTCAGAGCGTACTATCAAATCGAGCCATTATATGTGATAGTAAATATATATAATTATTTATTTATTTTGGAATACTACACTGCCGAAAACATAAATCGTTTCAGGCAACATTTTCAGTCACCTGCGAAGGTCCTAATTCACGTGCGTCAGAGGCAACACGCTCTAATGATACACAGCAGCGCAGTTCATCCTCAAACTCTCAGCAGCATCTATCCGTGTTTCGTGTGTTTTTCCCCTCTACGTCCAGCCGCCACGTCGTTCCGCAGACTTTTCTCCCGGGTTCTCTGCTATTCCAACATGGGGAAAAGAAGTAGGCAGAGGCAGAAAAAACAGAATGGTGGCAGGGACGACAGAGACAACGCCTGTAAGAGTCTTATTCCTGCTGTAGCAAATTCTGCTAACTGTAGTTGCTTAGATACCCATCTTTTAAACTTAGTTAAAAGAAGGTAGCTGACTGCAGTAGTATTTAATGCTGGTCCTGTTAACAAAACTTTGTGTACGCAGACTGCTGCAAGGACTCCTGTTAAATCGTCACATGGGTGTGCTGTTAGCTACCGGCTGTCTTTAAAGCCATGTGTGACCACCATTTGTCACTTAAAACTGTGGTAATAGATAAAAGATGTGATTGTTTAATTGAAAAAGTTCCTCATGTAAGGTGTCTGTGCAGAAATAAAGACTTGGGTTTCGTCATAAAGATTAATCAGAATACATCACAAGGTTGCATCAATAAAAGTGATGTCTTTTAATATTGTAGGTGAACTGGGAAAGCGTCAGTAAGAAAATAATAGTTTTCAGTTGTCATGCAGCACTGTATTTCCACATTGAAGGTTGCATCCATGCACAGAGAGCCTGTCATCAAATATTCAGATGTGTAATCCTCTGTAATGATCATTCATCGGTGTGTTTCAGGGCTGGGGAGCTGGCTATGCTGACATTGTCAAGGAGAACAAGCTGTTTGAGCATTACTACAAGGAACAAGGCCTGGTGCCCGATGGGGAGTTTGATCAATTCATGGAGGCGATGAGGGAGCCTCTCAGCAACCATCCGCATCACTGGATACAAGAGGTGAACTGGACATATGAATTTGTGCACCCTGTTTCCTTTTTTTCTTCTTGTGTGTTGCCCATCTCGCTAAAAGTAAAAGCTTGCAGTGATATCTGCCTGGATCATTTCTGCCTTGTAGGAATATTTCTAGTTACAATCTTCCTTCTTTCTTTGTCATGCTCCAGCCATGCCAAGGAGATCCCTCCACTGCCTAAAGGAAAAATACTTCAAAGATATTCAGGAGTTGGAAATCGATGGGCAAAAGATTGAAGCTCCACAGCCTCTCAGCTGGTAATGCAACACTTGGCTTGCACAAGACAACACAGATTTAAAGCAGGAACTCGGCACAGTGTGTACGTGTCTCCTCTCCAGGTATCCTGATGAGCAGGCCTGGCACACCAACATGAGCAGGAAGATCATAAGGAAGTCTCCTCTGCTGGAGAAATTTCACCAGTTTCTGATCAGAGAAACAGAGTCTGTGAGTCAAACGCAACACAAAAGGAACATTTGCAAAAACATACAGCAGAGTTCACAAAATATGACAATATAGCTTGTTGTAGTTCCATTTGAGCTGCAAATAACAATAATGGACAAAATAGTTCTGAGAACCCAATGAAGTAAAATCAAGAGTAAGGATGCAAAATATAATCGGCCCCCTATCGATATCGGACTTAAAACTGATTATTAGACATCAACCACCCCACCGATATTTTAACCGATCAGGCCGCTGTTTCTTAAGTCTAACCCCCCTACCCCTCCCAAAACTACTACTTCAATAAACTTCTTTTTTTTTTTACAGACTTTAAAACTTCTAAAGACAGTTTCTTTTAGGATGTTCTGTGTGATCAGAGTTTATACACGGTCATTTATGTAAATAACCAAATATCCCCTATTTTTGGGGTCTTGTTTTTTTTTCTCAGGGAGAAGAAAAATCCAGGTTGTCCTAGGATATAATGCACAAATATTATTAGTTTTGTTTGAACTGTCATTAAGTTTGACTTGTTATACATAACACAAGTTGAGGTATTTTTTTAATTTTGCACAAGGAATGAAGATTACATAATTTATTTTCCAGCTTTAATATCTGTATCGATATCAGTGTTCAGCCACACGAGTTTTTAAATATCGGCGTGTCGATATAAGCCAAAATTCCAATATTGTGCATCAGGAGAACCAAATTTGGGCTTAGTCTTCCTGTAACATCCTCCTCTTTAGTTTATCTTCACTAAACTGTTTCTCTTGTTGTCTTTTGATGCGCAGTCTGGCTTCTAAAGGCATTTTAGTAAACAATAGGTGTTTGTGAGCTTTTTTGCTGTGCTGACTGGCATTTCCAAGATCCTCAGCATGAACTCGGATGGTTCACAGATGAGTGTGAAGCAGTCTGGGTGAAAGTAGTCTCCTCAAAGGGAGTTGAGGTTCTCATTTGAAAAGGGGTGGAGAGCTCTTTCTGGGTTGGGAATGAGTCTTTGCTTCAAGTGGATGGGTTTTTAGTCTGACAGGATACTGTTCATATGTGGTGGTTGGATGGATTTGGGCTTTACTGACTGAAATGAAGACGCTGAGAGCTTAAAAGTGAAGCATTAGGTCATCTGTTCCAACTCTCACCTTTGGCCACAAAGTATGGGTGAAAGAAGTGGATCACAGATATGTGACTGAAAAGAACTTCCTTTTGGAAGTAGGGCGGGGCGATATGGGCCAAATCATATCACGATATATTTGTTTTAGATGACAATATACAATATACCTGTGATTTTACCCTTATTTGTCTGAAAGTTTAATTTCATATCAAAGACCTACGGATGCACGATATAACCGGCCCCCTATCGGTATCGGCCTATATTCACCTTAAAACTGAGTATCGGACATCGGCCACCCCACCGATATTTAATTGATATGTAACCAATCAGCCCGTGATCTTAAAGTCTAAAAAACCAAAAAAATCTTCTTCTTCTTCAAAAAATTCTCTTTTTCAGAATTCATACTTCTAAAGACTATAGCTGGAAAAAAAAAATCAATACACTAAAATATCAATGATATTTTCAAATGTTTATATCATATTGACATTTTAAAACCAATATCTATCCATTTTACTTGTCACGAAATTTTGATATTTTATTGCTCTGTTACGAAATCTCATGAGGATGCACGAAATACCGTGAGATTTTGTAACAGAATGATGAAATCTCACGAGATTTTATAAGTAAAATAGATCAATACTGTGTTTTTAAATATCAATTTGATATTGGCATATGAAAATATCGTGATATTTTCATATTCCAATACAGTTTCCAGTGTATCAATATTTTTCATAAACAAATAACAAAACTGCTATTAGCAATGACTGCTTATTTTTTTCAGCTTTAATATCAGTATCGGTTATCAGCCACATGAGTGTTAAAGTATCTGTATATTGGATATCGGCCAAAATTTCAATATCGTGCATCCCTGCAAACACCTGTTTTTTAGTATTGAAACATGTTCAGCGTAAAGGTAACGCTCCACTGCAGTGATGGAATTGACAAAACACTGGTTAGAAATGTTTGTTAAATCAAATAAATTAAAGTTAGTTGGTGGATTCTTTTTAAAACTCTTGGGAAGTATTGTCTTCCAGATAGTTTTAATAATAGGGGTGGGGAGAAAATATCAAAATCTCATGAGAGTCTCACTAAATACCGCGAGATTTCGTAAAAAAACGATGATATCTCACGGGATTTCATTAGTAAAATGGACTGAGGCTGCAGTTTTTAATATAGATATGGTATTAGCATAAGAAAATATCGCAATATTTCAGTGTATTGATATTTTTCACACCCTTATTATAATCAGCTGACCCCTTTTTTTAGTCAGTCAAGGTACAACTGGGTCATTACGAAAAAATTAAGCAAAAAGATTTTTGTACAACTAATACGATATTTGGACATAATGGTACTTGTAAATATCATATCTCTTTCAAATGAATATCATATCGTGATATCATACCAGTATATCGCACAGCCCTATCTGTTGGAGTGGCTGGGGTTGGCCTGAGGGATTGGGTGAGAAAGCTCACACATCCCGGAGGGGTCCTGGCATGGAGGCGCTGCTCCTCTGTGTTGAGTGGAAAGAGTCAGTGGAGGTGGTTCGGGCTTCTATTTCGGTTGCCTCCCCTTTGAGGTTTTCCAAGCCAGTCCAACTGGAAGAGACTCCAGAGGCAAACCCAGAGCTCACTGGAGGAAACCTCCCTAGCCTGAGAATGTCTGCGGGGAGGTCCCAGGAGGAGCTGGAGAGTGTCTCTGAGGAGAGGGGAGTTTGGGTCTTCCATTCTGAATCAACTCCTGTTTAAAATCATAGTAACTGCCTAGAGAAACATTATTTTTACCCAAGAACATTGTTATTTTAGAGGGGCTCTGCCAAAGTATCATAGCTTTGTAACAAAGCCCGTGTGGTTATCCTTTTGGCTATGCTGATGCCGAATAGTTATTGTCAAGATGTCTCGTCTCACACCTTAAGTTTAGTTTAAAATGTATTTGATTACAAAGCCGTTTTAACGCCTTCTGCCGGTTTAGTGTTCATGTGGGCATTCGTTAGGCCAAACATTGCTCCCAAGCAAATGTTTGCTTGGGAGCACGATGCGCTACAGCAAATTTCGGCAGCTGGGTAAGTTTTTCATCCCAATGTGATCTACTCCGACTACAGCTGCACATGTGCATAACACTGTGTCTGTCCGTTGGTAAAATGGATGTAAGGAGTTTTTTTTTTTTCCTCTCAGAAGAAATTAAGTCATCTGTCCTGCTGGTTGTACAATTCAGATTAAACCAGTTAATTAACAAATGAAAACCAAGGTTGATTGCTGATAAAACTTGGTCCTTGTGATACATAAATCCTTCCTTATCCTGTTAATTTGTTAGCATGATGCAAAATAGATCAATATACGTGTTTAAATACCAATATGAAATCTGCATATGAAAATATTGTGATATTTCAGTACCTCGATATTTTCCCAGCCCTACTTCTTACTGACTCAATGCAAAGTCCAAGTAAACACATTTTTATAAAGTTAATTGTGAATTGACCCAGTCATATGGAGAAAAAATTCCTAGCTTGATCTGCATCTTATCTGATGGAGTAACATATGGCTTGCTGCATTTCTAAGGAAGGTCTAGCATTTAAATTGTTGCTTCAGATTATTTCAGCAAGAGCACAGTGGTCATGGTCGTCCATGCCACACAAGCTTGATGTGTTTAAAGTGCCAGTGGCACGAAATTCCCGGCGACTTTTGGTCCCTTTTTATTCACACTCTAAGTACCTAAATACTGTATGAAAGGATCGCTCGTCGTAATTCAGCCTTGTCATAGAATAGCAGGCGCTACGAGTTAGCACTACTGTTAGCACTGGCATACAATGACCGAGGCTCGGTGGGCGGGACCAGAAGGCATGCTTGCTTTTGTTGTCATGGTGCTCTGGTGGAGAGGAGGCGGAGTGATACGGAGATACCTGGAGACATTCCCAAACATTCCCAGACAAAAAAAAAAATTTGCTGTGTTCTGT
This sequence comes from Atherinomorus stipes, assembly GCA_023101725.1. Lineage (NCBI taxonomy): Eukaryota > Metazoa > Chordata > Actinopteri > Atheriniformes > Atherinidae > Atherinomorus > Atherinomorus stipes. Next base: position 85 of record JALJCO010002851.1, on the reverse strand, counting down.
TGAACGTGGCCGCACGTCAGACTTGAAGAAGTTTGTATTGAGCCTCTGTGGATCTATAAGGGCGTTCGGCGGTCATGACAGATGC
>JALJCO010002850.1:0-266214 GCA_023101725.1 Atherinomorus stipes | reverse complement strand
CATGTTCAGACAGCAGGTGGAGATGACTTCAGCTTTGTGACATGGAGCAATATCCTGCTGGAAGAAGCCATCAGAAGATGGTAGGTTGTGGTCAAAAGGGATGGACATGGTCAGCAACAATACGCAGGTTGGCTGTGGTGGTTAAACCATGCCATGTTGGTACTAAAAGCCCAAAGCAGCCTAAAGCGTTGATCTAAGGTATGGATCCATGTTTTCATGATGTTTAGAGCATACCATCTGAATGTGGAGCTGAAATGGAGACTCATTACATCAGGAGTGTTTTTCCATCTTCTATTGTCTGGTTTTTTGTGAGTCTGTGTGAACCGTAGCCTCAGTTTCCTGTTCTCAGCTGACAAAATTGGCGCCCGGCGTGGTCTTCTGCGGCACTAAAATAAAAAATAAATAAAAATAAAAATAAAAAATCTCCTTTCTTCTTCATTTTGTTGCTCAGGTTGAACTTCAGTATATCGTCTTGACCATGTCAACTAGGAGGGCTGGGTTACTGCCATGTGATTGGCTGGTTAGATATACTGTATGTGTTAACAAAGAGGTGGATAGGTGGAGCTGAGAATGTGGATGATGGGTGTATGTCTTTGTGCAAACCACACTTCATCCACCAATATTGTCTCTGAGGACTAATCTCTTTGGTCTAAATTTAGCTGAATATTTTCTCAGCTGTATTAGGGTTGTAATGAGACACAGTGTTGAAATTGCATGTTGTGCTCTGTGGGCTCCTCCATAAGCTCCAGAGAAACTGTATTTCTACATTAAGGTAGTTTTAGGTGCAAAAAGTGCAAAAAGAAAGAAAGTTTTTTTTTTTTTTCTAATAATATGAATCATTCTAAAAAGTTTTATGAGTTTGACAAACTTCCACTCAAACCAGCCTCCTTTCACCTGCAGGAAAGAAACTAAACTAATTTACATATTCACAAATCCACCAATACTAAATGAGACAGCTGGTACATAGAAGCCATTCTGAGGCTAATTAAAAATTATCTATAAAAATGTAACTTAATTGAATCCAGATGAGTCTGAAGGAGTTTCAGCTGCTGAGAGGCAAAACGTGCAACTCCAACAGAGAGGGATGTTGTTCTTCCATGCATGTCTAAACTGGTCTATTAATGCCCATCTAATGTTCAGGGTGAGTCACACAGTTAATTTACCAAACCCTCATTACGCTGCATCACGTACACACACACATTCTGATCCTCTGATTAAAAGGTCAGATATTGGACATTTTGATGGAACCTTGTTATGGCCAGGCTTACTGCCTGACACAGAGTCGGATGTTAAATCAGATCACAGCAGACATGTGCGTGCGCTACACTTTAAACCCTCATCCTCTAAATGTCGACCCCATAATCCCCTCCCTCCTTCCTTGAAGTGGGCAGCAAGCTGGATTTCTCTTCACCTGGATTTCGGTTTTAATAACTGGGTGATGTTTGGTTTCAGTGTCTGAAATTGCTTTTCATCCTTTTTTGAAACAATGAAGACAACTTTAAGTGTATGGGTGTGTGTGTGTGTGTGTGTGTGTAGGTGTGTGTGTGCATGTCTTTATATAAACACATCTGTCTTTTAATGCCTGGGGATGATTTTAATTCAGGAATGAAGCATTGAGAAATAAATTGTTTTGATTTCGTGGAGTTTCTTATTCTATTTATTTATTTTATCTCTGTTCTGAAAGAAAACAGTCATCTTAATAAATGAGACATTGGTTAGTTAACTTTGAATAGATACAGTATATCTGATAAAACACCAGAAAATGACTGTATTATATATGGATATTTATTTAATTGGGAAAGATCCTTTCATTGGAATCTGGTACTGATGCAAAACTTGTGGGATCTGCAGGCAGTCCAACAAGAAAATAAATCAAGTTTTCCAGAAATTTGCATTTGCAATGCAACTGTTAACGCAAATTCAACCACAGCACCTCTGATATACGTAGACTGTATCACAGCCTATGTCACATTCACGTCCCTCCCATACTGTAGCTGGAGCCAAAAACAGAGACAAGTGCACAATGAAGACTGCAGAAATGAGCTATCTAAAAGTTATTATAATGGTTGTTTAGCTGCATGTTTGGGTGCCAGAATAGGAGGAACAACATTGGTGGGGTTTTGGGGGGGATGCCAGGGTCACTAGTGCTCAGAAAAAACTAAGACAATTATGGTTGATGTTGAATTATTGTGATGTATTGTGATGTTGAATTATAGTTACATTTAATTGAATGCAACGACATGTAAAGACTGAATAGACAGGTTTGCAGTTTAAATAGTACTGAAATCCCATTTGGATACATGTGTTGGTATCAGAGGCATAGCATTAAACTGATTCCATTCATATATAGCCGGCAGGATTTTTTCAGTCCTTTTTTTTTTGTCTATCAAAGACCCACAATGTAACTTTTCCACCTTAACAAGATTAATTTCTGACTCGTTTTGATGACACACCAACATTCATTGTGCGCATTTCTGAGCCGTCACTGCCCAGTGGCGTCCTGAGGCCCAGAAACTGCACTGTGTAAGCTTTGCATTTGGGATGCAGCAGGGATGTTGCAACCGACTATTTGTTGCGCACTGCTTCACTTATTAGCAAACGGATATGAACCAGTCATGAACACAGTGGGTCTTTTGAATGTGCACCATGGCGGATTCGGCAAAGAAATGCCAGGAAACGAAAGAGAGGAAGGAACAGAACAAGAGTCAAAATAAGACTGTCTTACTAGCTGGAATGAGCTTATAATATTGTACAGGTAGGATGCAAGATGGATGCTAGTTTAGCCATCGATAGGGGATGCATCACTGAGAAAATTGCTTAAAGTTGCATTGTGGGTCTTTAATAATTAGAATCTTTTTTTTTTTTTTTTTACAAATGGTTGCAATAACAGTTAATAGAATGATGAAAGATAGTAAAATGTTCAAAATCTGAAACATTAATGGGATAACAAAGACTTGGTTTGGGTGTATAATATCTTATATTACAAACCTCCATCAGAACTAGGTAAGAAGGCTATCTGCCTGGATTTAGTGGAGGTGGAGAAGACAGGAAAGAGGGGTCAACAAGCAGCATAACTCTATGCCAGGGATACCTGCTGAGAAACAAGAAGAAGCTTCCTGAAGTCAAACTGGAAGCCGGTTCCACAGAGAGGAATCTGATAACTGAAGGTCCTGCCTCCCATAATTGTAGAACCTCTAGGAACCACAGGTAAACCTGTCATCAGAGAGTTCCAGAAAGCCTGCAACTCAGAGATCTTTAAGATTCAATGGAGCTTCATTCATGGAGAGCTTCCTATTGGAGGAGAATTTAAATTCTATTCTGGAGCCAAACAGCATAAATGCTCAGGTTTTTCTCTCGTGAATGAAAACAAATCAGTCTATCACAGATGAAAACTGTGGATCTGATCGCTTTAATCAGCACAAAAAGAAAGAGTAATAAACATTCAACTGTTTCCTGACTTGGTTATTTGTTTCCACGTGTAGCCATTAAACTGTCCCAAAAAACTTGCTGAAATACTGCAGAACTCTTTTGATTGTTCAGATTTGCTCCTATTTTCCTTGTTCCTATGTTCCCGTTTGGTGAAGCTGATGGAAGGAGAAGTTCTCTTCACCTTGAGTTTGTCTCATGATTCTGCTGCTCACGACAAGTAAAGTCGACTGGGTCACTTGTTGTTGGCCTGAGAGGAACATCCCTGCAGCATCTTTGGCAGACGGAAGATAATTCCATAATCCTGAATGTATGAAGCTGCGGCTGTTTAAATCCTCTCTGCTGGATGGCCTGGGTCATGTTTCCAGGGTCAGGAGTCAAAGCGCTGCTTCTCTGTAATACATGTCTAAACATACATACAAAAACAACTCATAAAACTGACAGGTGGTGTTGTCGCTTCTGTAACAGCCCCCTATCACATTATCACCCACCCACAACACACTCATCTCTCCACCTCCTCCCAGACCTGGTTCTCTTATGAAACACACCAGAAGGATGCTTTGCTTCGTTCCAAGCCTTTTCATTTATGGATCATCTGTGTGTTTTGTAGCACTGAGCGTCCGTTTATCATGCTTTTTGATTTTTTTTTCCATTTTTTTCTTTAAGAGATTGAAAAATGATGGAACTGGATGCTAAGCTAAATTCTCTAGAACACGAAGCACCCCCAAACGCCATCGCTTATATCATCAGTTTCTCGGCAACAGTAATGTGTAACTGTGGGGTAAATTGTGATGGATATCTTACCCTTTGGGCGATCTATGGAAGTTTTCCAGGCACTTATATCTGTCCATTAGGTTGACAATCCAGCCACAAAATGTCGTATTTATTCAGAGACTCTATGTGCTAAATCCACAATGATCCATGATAACACCATTATTTATCACATTTTCATCATCAAAAAAGATCACTATCACAACTATGTTGCCTGTATTTTTAGCCAGAATCATTGTGAAGCCACTTCCTGTCAAACTTTCCACCTGTGAGAGACCTTGAATTGACACTAACATCCAATCAGAAGCAGCCAAAGATCAACAAGTGAGCAGAAAGTTAAATGTTCTATTCTGTTTTCTTGTTTTGCTTGGCCTTTCTATATCTGCTGATACATCAATTTTACATTATTACAGTCTTATAATCTGACAACTGAAGCTGTCCTGGAAAAAAAATTATGCCTGGATGTTGACTGGGATAAAAAGGGGTTGAGTGTCTACCCATATTTTTACAACAAACAGAAAAACCAACCATCTGGACAAAAAATTGCTTTAATTTTTTTAAGTTAATTTGTGATAGATGCAGAAAACTCCTTCATCAGCAGTTTTGTTTTTTGTTTTTTGTTTGTTTTTGTTTTTGTTAGCAAGGTCCCCACCTGGTCCCTGGGCGAAGAGACATGGCCGCCTACTGCTCTTTGGTTAATCTAGAGATGGGTAAAATGCAGAGACTGAATTTCCCAATAGGGATTAATATAGTGCAAAAAATAAATAAAAAATTTCATGTATGATGCATTTTTGTGCCAGATTACCATTCAGGCCACTATTGACTGCTGGTGGCCCGAAGCTTCATCACAAACACTTTCTGCAGCTTGAAATGGGAAACTAGTGTTCAGCTGCTGGCAGAGGCTCAGATGTGAATTTGTTCGGTTGTAACTGAGCTTGGATTTGGGTTTAAATAGATCTGTAGGCATCATTTATGCACTTTGTTGCAGGCTGCAGGTGCTCACTGCCTCTGTGATGTTAGGATGATTAGACAAAGCAATGAACAGAGGATGGAGACCCGCTCCGATGAGAAGTAAAATGCATTCACAGGGCAGCAGATGTTTTTTATGACTGCTAATGTGCTTCCCAGAATGAGAGTGACCTGGGATTAAAAACAGTCAGATTATGTCTGGGACATCAGATACTATTTGCAGTAATGACCTGAAACAAATGCAGTGTAATCCACTCTGAATTTAGTTACAGATGAGCAGCTTTGTGTGTAAGCATGTGAGTGTGTGTGTGTGTGTGTGTGTGTGTGTGTGTGTGTATGTAAATGTTGTGCATGTGTCTGGTTTCTGTCAAGACACAAACATTAGACAACAGTGAGTCTTTGTATTCCAGCAGCTAGAGTGAGACTGAGGAAGAGGAGGATGTTATAATGGGTTCGACTGTGGATAGCAGACTGAAGAAGGAGGAGGAAGATGAGGCAGGCGGTTTATTACAGTGAAACACTTATGTTCTCACCAACATGAACAGTGCAGAAATACCTGCTGTGTCCTCCACAGTAGAATTTTATGTAGGCCTACACACGTTTTGTGTGTTGCGCCATCTTTGTGCCACCGTCATTGCAAAGGGAAGAGTTTTTTTTTTTTTGGACTGGGGGCACAAGCATCGCCCCCTCGGCTGAGGGGTTCTCTTTTTTCTCCTCTTGTCTTTCTTCCTTTCCTCCCTCATTTTTTCTCCTTCCCCCTTCTGAATTTTGTTTATGTTCTTGGTGTCGTTCTTTGTCGTTTCGGTCGTCTTTTTTTTTTTCTCTATTTTTTTTATATCTCCCCTTTTCCTCCTGTCCCCTTCCCCCCCCTTCTTTCCTTTTTATTTTTTTCTTCTTCCCCCCTCCCCTTTCCCTTTTCTTTTTCTCCCCTCTTTTTTTTTCTTTTTCTCTTTTTTTTTTTTTTTTTTTTTCTTTTTTTTTTTTTTTTTTCCTCCTCTTTTCTCTCCCTCCCTTTTTCCTTTCTTCTTTTTTTTTTTTCGCTTTTTTCCTTTTTTTCCCATCCCCCTTCTTTTCCGCACCCCCCCGCTGCCCCGTTCCAGCTCCCGCCTTCCCTCCCCCCTCCGTATTTATTCTCTCCTTCTTCCTCTAGATTTAGGGGGAGGGCTAGCAGGGTGGGCGTGGCTCCCCCCTGTTCCTTCGAGGCTTGTCGTGCTTCTTCTCCTCCTTTTTTTCTCTTTTATTTTTTTTTTTTTTATTTTTTTTTCTTTTTTTTTTTTTCTTTTTTTTTTCTTCGATTTTCTTTCCGTCCTTTTATTTTTCTGTTCTTCTTTTTTTTCTCCGCATCCTATTATTTATTCCTTATTGTCTTTCCCTTTTTTTTTTTCGTTCCCCTTTTGCGGGTTTTTTCTTTTTTCCCTTTCTTTTTTTTTCTCCCTTCTTTTTTTTTTTCCCTTTTCCTTTGCCGGGTTCCCTCCCATATTTTCTTCTTTTTTTTTTTTTTTTTTTTGTTTTTTTTTTTTTCTTTTTATTTTTTTTTCTTTTTTCTTTTTTTTTATTTCTTTTTTTTTTTTCTTTCTTTCTCTTTGTTTTATTCTTTTTTTTTTCCCTCCTTTTTTTCTTTTTTCTTTTTTTTTTCTTTTTTTTCTTTTTTTGTTGTTTTTTTTTTTTTTCTTTTTTTTTTCTTCCTCCTCTCCCCTCATTTTTTTTTTTTTTTTTCCCCTCTCTCTTTTTTTTTTTATTTTCTCCCTTTCTTTTTTTCTTTTTCTTTTCCTTTTAAATAATTTTTTCCCCTCTTTCTCTTTTTTCCTTTCGGAGGGAGGGTGCATAGACCATTAGGAGAGAGGAGGGAGGGGGGGCTGTTTACTTGATAGTGTGCTCTTATTGGAGCAATTCAACTACGTAGAATGATAGAACTACGTAGAATGCAGTGATGGGAATAACGGCGATAGAAATAAACAGCGTTACTAATGGCACTGCTTTTTCAGGAATGGGTTAATCTAACTAATTACTAGGTCTATCATCACAACGCTGTTACCGTTACTGGCCTACACTGACAGCACGTTTACTATTGTTATGTGAGATTATATTTTGTTCCTGGTGAACAGAAGTTTCACTTTTGTTGGGTCTATTTTGTGCTGGTACTCTCGCGGAGAGGAGGCGGAGTGATATGGGCGAGTGCCTCCAGGTATCTCCGTATCACTCTGCTGCAGACACAAGCCTCCACTCCACACACTCATGTTAGAGTAAAAACAGGAGTTGCTGTGTTCTGTTAGCCACGGTTGCACTCCAGGCTTGAAGAAGTTCGTATTGAGCCGCTGCGGACCTTTACCGGGCGTACAGCATCACCAACCTGACACACATGCTAACACAGCGTGAGGATGAATCCGGTTTAAGCAAGAGTACCTAACTGCAGTTACAATGACCGACAAGGGTGCTTGCAAACAGATGCGTTTAGTGTAGTCGGGTGGTTAGGGTTAGGAGAAGGGTCAGGGGTAGGGTTAGATTTTAGTAAGTTACATGAAAAACAAACTTCCGAGTGGGACTTCCGGCGTGGATTGGATATATGGCGGCGTACTGTGACTGCAGTTGGGTCCCTCTCGGTTTAAGATGTAAACAGCATCATATTCCAGCAACTAGTTTCCCTGAATTGTCTTTCACCCATGACCTGAATTCTGTTAATAGTTAATACTAAAGATATATTACACTAGTTCTGCACACTGGCTCTGTCTTCATCTGACCCGGAGCGGTACAGAAACAGTGATGATGAAGATGATGACGATGATGATAATGATGGCCTGTCATACCTCATGTCAATGTGCGCAGCCAAACAAGCGCGCATAACGGGAAGAATTATAAACTGGATTCATCACAAACATCAGTTTCCCTCAGAGATAAAAGACACGAACATGATGAGAAACGTTTATTAGTTTGTGTTTCTTCTGGTGTCTGGCTGTTAGAACCACATGAGCTTGAGGAGGAGACGGAGCCACAACATCCATCAGTCTAAGTGTCCATGATTTTTCTGTTAGAAATTCATTCTGTGAAGTTTCCATAAATTTAATTCATTAGTCAGATCTGATATTCACTTTTATATTAATTCAGCATAAGATTAATTTAACAGATTAATTGATATAAAGTTAATTTAAATTTACATAAAAAGGAACATTAAAAAGTAACAGAAAAATTACTTTTCCAAGTAATTCGTTATTTTTGTAAAGCTGTAACTCCATTACTAATGCCATTACTTTTTTGGAGAAGTAATTAGTAGCTATAATTAATTACTTTTTTAAAGTAATTAATTCTTCAGTCTGCTATCCACAGCTGCTGTCTGATTCAACCGTTTCTGAGCAGAGAAACAAAGCTGACAGACCATAAACAGGAACTTTGATTCTCACTTTGATTCACATGGCCTCATCAGTGCACAACAGATCATATTATACACCCAAAACCCCAGAAAAGTGAAATTTGATGTCATGGCACCTTTAAAGACACACAACGGAACTTTTAGCAGTTTTCTCAGTGACGCGCCCTCTATCGGCGGCTAAACTAGCATCCATCTTGTTCGTACCTGTACTGTAAGCTCACTCCAGCCAGTAAAAGACAGTCTTATCTTGACTCTTGTTCTGTCCCTTCCTCTGTTTCTTTTCTTCTCTTCCTCCGGTGATGTTTCCTTGCGTTTCTTTACCGAATTCAACATGATGCGCATTCAAAACACCCGCGATGTTGATCCCTGGTTTACATCCGGTTGCTAGTGAGTGACGCGGTGCTGCAACCAATAGTTGGCTGCAACGTCACGGTCGTGTCCCGGATGGGAATCTTACATAGTGCTGTTTCTGAGCCCCGGGACGCCTCTGGGCACTGACAGCTCGAAAATGCGCATAATTAATGTTGGTGTGACATCAAAACGAGTCAGAAACACAGATTTTTAAGGTCTAAAAGTTACGTTGTGTGTCTTTAAGAAAAAAGTTTGATTCTCATCTGTTCTAATTACACATGTACAGAAACGCGTTTGGCCGGGTTAGTCTATAGACCATGTTGTTATACCCCACAGAAAAGTGAAATTTGAGGTCATAACTCCTTTAACGTATTTCTTCTTCTAGTGAGCCCTCGCCAAGACAGCAGCAGTGTAAGTACCATTACAGACTATAATCATTTAAACAAACATACAAAAAGATGCTATATAAGACACAAAACATGATCATTCTGAACGGGGAGAAAAAAAATGGGCCGTTAGTTGGACAAGCAGTTACAGACAGCGAGTGAGTCAGTCTGAAAACTCTTTAAGACACTCAAACACGCTAACTGAGATGATCTCCTGCAGTTGTAAGTCAGTCTGTAAGTTTAAACTGTTTTTGGACTGAAAAGTGTCCCAAATCAAAGCAGCTCCTCAAAGATATGAGTGACAGAAATCACTGAACGCCGTGATCCTGTTGAAATGAATTTACTTTGGATTTTTATTTTTGCTGTAAATGTTTGTGTGACTGAGTCATCAGCAATTTTCACGCAGAGCGCTGAAAAAGTCAGAAGATCAAAGTTCAGCAGCTTTTGCTCTGGTCCCGAGTGTCAAACAGACATCAGCCACTCCAGAAGCATCAGGCTGCTCTGATGAGGAAAGAAGAAGAAGAGATGAGGCTGTGAAGAGTTTCATTGTCCGACATCCAGCGTGTAATCAGACAGGAATCTGTGAAACGGGAGTCAAACACTAAAGCTCTGTCTGCACTCACACTGCACTGTGTGTGTGTGTGTGTGTGTGTGTGTTAACTGGTAGTAATTAAGGCGAATGGAAAGCACATGATGGGAATAAAATGATCAAATTCCAAGAAAAGAGGAAGAGTTAAGATGGAGTAAAAATTACCACAGAAAAATCTGAATAAAGGACGGCTAACACAGATGACGACATAGAGCTGATTTTAAACACAAGACGAAAGGTGGAAAAAAGAAAAGAGGAGGACATGAAAGAGGGAGAGGTCACCTCTGAGCATTGATCAGAGGATCCTGGTCATCATTAACCTGATCAGATAGGAAGCCATCTGGATGTTCTTCACACACAGGGCAGCTTTTTGGTGATGAAGCAGCGGTGATGAGGCTGTGATGGTGATGATGATGATGAAGCTGTGGATTTTGCAGGGTTTTCCAGCTGTAGAAACTTTTCTCTCTGACAATCGCATCTTGTTGCATCTTGTTTTTGTGTCTTTGACTCAAACATCAGGAAATGATTCCTGTGATCAGCTCATCATGAGAACAGACCCACTTTGTACGTCTGTATCTTCTGGTAACTGTCGTCTTCATGTATTTGGATTATATGGGCTTATCTCCAAAAGTGAAATAGTCTCATTCTGTTTTTGTGAGTTGCATCTTATGAAGAGCTTAATGTCAGAAAAAAACTAGGCTGAGAAAATCCACTTAAAACTCCTCTTAATGTCTGTTAAATCATTTAGTGGTTTTAGTAACTTTACGTCAAACTTAGTTCTTCCTGCAGCCTGAATACTATCAGCAAGTACAGCTCCTCGCTCATCAAGCAGACATGAGATGGAACAGCAGCAGCATTAAAGAGCATGAACCCGGTAACAGTTAACCTCCCCATTACAGCATGACTGTGTTAATATGACACATGATATATTAACCAAGTCATTTAGTCATCATGTGACAGCTGATCGCTGTGAAGTCATGTTGTATTTCTAAATTTCATCCCGGACTAATTTTCTATTTAAAGCAAGCAGGTCAGACTGAGCTCAAACAAATGTGTTAAAAAGCAGTTGGACAGGTGGAGCTGATGAGGAGGATGGTGATCCCCATCTGCAGTTCTCCAGGCTGATCATGGACAGAAATTCCAGGTGCTGCTGAGGGGATGGAGGGTTCCCCGTCTGGTCGTCTTAGGATTGTATCTTCATTTTCCAGTTGGATTCTGCAGCCTCCAGTAGGTAATGGGAGAGGGTAATGGGGCAGTTGCAACCCAGTGTGAAGAAGGTGGAATGACAATTAGCACCTGCAAATCTGAGATAAAGATCCTCAGTCTGAAAAGGGATGGTTGAACAGTCCAGGCTGTAAGTGGGTTGTTGCTTCAAGTAGAGGAGCCAAACAATTAACCATTGGACAATTAGACCTGTTGGCTTCAGACTGTGAAGGTGCTCATTACTCTTTGTTTCATCTACAAACACACTTAAACAAACTGTTGCTCAGCCTTTTATTTGCAAAGAAGTCCTTGTAGTTGAAACATTGAAGAATCAAAAAGAAAAGATACGACTGATCTGAGAGAGAAGAAACAGAGAATGACCTGTCTGTATCTGAAGAGACCAGACCGAACTCTACCCTGACTAACTGACTCAAACACACACACACATACTATAGGTCATTCATGTGTAATGATGTCATTTCATGTAATTTTGCTGCTGCTCATTATGATCGTCACATGATTATGAACCACTTAAATCCTTCCTGCTTCTGGTTCTGATGAGAGTAAAAAGGAGATTTTCCTATCGACTGCCACCTCACATTGTTTGTTTTAATTATTGTGTGTGTTAAAGGGTTAATTAAAAACAGAAACCGTGTCCACTGCTATATCACCGGCAGATCAAAGCAGCTATAACAGCGTCAGAATGATCTGCTCGGATTTTGAGGATCTTTATCAGAATAAATGAATTTTATCCAGACTGACTTGCTACTTTGTAACTCTCTCCTTCTTTTTTTTGTATTTTTTACTAATGTTGAGTCACTTTAAGCTTTTATGTCAGCTCATCATTTTTTTTTTTCACTCCTCATCAACAAACACCATCTGAAGATGTTCCACAGCTTAAAAAGTTGTTGTTTTGTTTTTTACCTGCTGTTAAATGGCTGGATGGGTTATTTAAGAACAAATGTTTTTCCTCCAAATTTGGTCTTAAAATCTGAAGGTTCATCTCTTTAGTGTAAGTTTGATGTCCAGTTTGGTTTCTGCTGCACAGACACTTTATAAATGTAAATTATCAACATAGCAACAGATTATGATTATACTCTCATCAATACCTCTGAGAACGTATTTTTCTATTTATCAATAAACATTTTTTAAATTATCTATTGTTTATTCTATCTAGAATGTAACAAAGCTATCCATTTATTAACAAACAAAAACAAATAAATAGATTATAGGACAGGATTTACTTTAAAGTAAATCCACTTTAAGCCTAACATGGATGAAGTGCAGCAGTGACGGAGGGACAGAACCAAAAATAACAAAGATGAATAAATAAGTAACAATCAAAGCAGAGAAACCAGACAACCAGCTGCTACACCTGTCAGGAAACTGAACAGAAAACATCTTGCAGTCTCTTCAACAAAACCAAGCTGACAATCATCAAGAGAACCTACAGCAGGAAAAACTGTAAAAATCACGAACAACTATGTGGATTAAACCTGGGGGAGAACACACTAACATCATGAGCATGTGAGTTACTGAATATAAGAGCAAAATAAAAGGAAGCGTGTTTAAAGATCCACTTCCAGACTTTTGCTGATTCTCTCAGTGATGGGGCCTTATTGACAGCTAATCCATCTTGCATCCTACCTACTCTGAGATCTCTCAAGCCAGTAAAAGACAGTCTTGACTTTTTTTTTTTAAACTTTTGCTCTGTCCCTTTCTCTCTTTCTTTTCTTCTCCTCTTCTAATAATGTATTTTTGCGTTTCTTTGCTGAAACAGCAATGGTGTGCTCCACAAATTCACATAACAGATGTCACTGAACCATCAAACTAGTCCAAGACGTGGAGTTTGAAGGTAAAAAGTTACGTGGTGTGTCTTTAATGATGAATATGATCGTTCATGTGCTAATGCATTCCCTTCAAAGATCAGAGGCAGACAAAGAGAGCTCCAAGATCCAGCAACCAGTAGCCACCACGGAGCAGGAAAGCCCAGTAGCCCACGACAGGGACACCTATGTACCCACCTAGAAGATGGTAGAGGAAGACTCAATCAGAGCACTAACGGCCACTGAACTCCTCCTCTGCTGAGGCCCTGCCCAGCATCCAGGAGATCCAATGAATAAATGCATTATTATAATTGTTATTATTATTAGTAGTAGTAGTAGTATTAACCAGGCAGCACTAGATAGCCAACTACTATTGATCAGCACCTGCCCACTGCCCCAGCCAAGGGGTCCAGGATGCAACTCATAAGGGAAAAGGAGGGAGGTCGGTCTTTGTTGGAAAAGATTGTGTTGTTTTTGTTGTTTGACATTTTCATGGAAAAACAATCAATAAAAACTATTTAAAAAAAATCATGATTAACTGCATTCAGCTGCACTGATAAGATCACAGACAAAAAGTGTGTTCAGAGGAAATTCAAGGCAAAGCAAGTTTGTTTGTATCGCACACTTCATGCACAAGACAATTCAAAGTGCTTTTACATAAAACATTAAAAGAATTACAGCAGGGTGAAGAAGAGAAGAAACCATTAAACAAAGAATAAAAGCATGATTTAAAATTAAAAAAGAAAAGAGAGAACATCAGGTCTTAAAAGAGGCTGTACAGATTTGAACTCTTGACTGAAATCTATGTAAATGCAGCTGAGAACAGGTGGGTCTGTAGCCTGGATTTAAATCAACTGTGTTTCAGCTGATCTGAGACTTTCTGGGAGTTTGTTCCAGTCATGTGGAGCATAGAAGCTGAGCGCAGCTTCTCCATGTCTGGTTCTGACTCTGGGAACTGATAAAAGAGCGGATCCAGATGACCTGAGGAGTCCTGTAGATTCATACAGGGTCAGGGGCTCACTGATGTATTTTGGTCTTAAACCATTCAGAGCTTTAAAGACCAGCAGCAGAACTTTAAAGTCTATCCTCTGATGGACAGGCAGCCAGGATAAAGACCTCAGAACTTGACTGATGTGGTCCACTTTTCTGGTCTTCCAAAGACAGTCACTTGTGCTTTGTTTTGTTCAGCTGAAGAAAGTTGAGGCACATCCAGTCATTAATCTCCTCATTGTATTTACCAAGAGCCTTCACAGGGCCTTGTTCTTCTGGTGAGATTGCAATATACTGTCTAACTTGTGTTATTTGCAAAGCTATGGTAACTTTTGTTATTTTCATAATCTGGGCCAGTGGAAGCATGTATGTTAAACAGTAAAGGGTCACAGGATAGAGCCCTGGGAACTCCACATGTAATTCTACGTAGTCTGCTCAGATGTAAAGTTATCTACTAACACAAAGTACTTCCTGCTCTCTAAGTACGTTTTGAACCAGTTTAGTACAGAACCAGAGAGACCCACCCAGTTCTCCAGTCCTTGGAGTAATATAATGTGGTCAGTTGTATCAGATGCAACACCAAGATCCAGTAAAACCAACACTGACATTTTTCCAACATCTGTATTCATACATATGTAATGAATGACTTTGGTCAGAGCAGTCTCAGTGCTGTGATGCTGTCTAAAACCTGAGTGGAAGACATCATAGAAGTTGTTTTGTCTTAAAAAGTCTTAAAGGTGTCATAACCTGCCGTTTTACATACACAATCCTTCTTAAATTACTTTCAAATTGATTTTTAATTCTAGTTGGGTGGGAGGAAAATTTAATGAGCTCATTTTAACCTCTATTTATCTCCAACTTTTGTTTGTCGCAAGAACACATACGAGAGTTAGACCTGTCTGTAAGCGCGTTCACGAGGCAAGCGTCAAAGCCAAAACAAAGTTTTATCAGGACAGAGCAAGTGAAGGAAATGATGTCCCAACAGAGAAAAACGTGATAAAAACGTAACAGTGCGGTTGATGGAGAGGATCCGCAGAGTAAAAGGGCTGGACTCTGATGAATATAAGGAGCGGACGTCTGATGTGAAGTTAACCAAACACTGTTAGCTTTTGTAGCTACATTAGCAGCTTGTCCGCTCATCAACCACCGTTTACTGGTCTCTTACACAAAAGATAATAAGTTACACAAGCAGCAACACTTACCGACTGCACATCCTCACTGATGAATATAATCCACTGCTCCCTGGTAGTGCTGTCCCTCCTGTTAAAGCACCGAAAACTGCTGAATTTCTGCCGAGGCAATCTCCCCCCTCCTCCTCCTCCTCCTTGTCGCCGGCGTCCTTTCTGACAAAGCTGGTCTACTCCGTGGCAGGTAATCAGCTGCCTTCAGGTGGTGCTAAAGACGCTAGCTTAGCAGCTCGCTAGCAGCCTCTCTAGTTCACGTCATAACAGCTGATCATAACGACTCCTCAGCAGGTAATCAGCTGCTTTTAGGTGGCGCTAAAGAGGCTAGCTTAGCAGCTCGCAGCCTCTCTAGTTCACATCATTCGGAGAAAGAAATCCAAATCGCGTACTGTGGAGAGCGCATGCTTGTGGCCGATTCTGGTGAGAAGAGAGAGCCCGCACTCAAAGACGAAGTCACTTTCACTTTCCGGAGTTTCTGGCACGTTATAACTGAGGTCCTGTTCCAATACACCGGGATAAAAGTTTTAACGGGAAAAGGTGGGATTTCCGGGTGATGACTCCTTTAAAAGGGCTTTTTCAATGATCTCATTCACAAATGGAAGATTGGAGATTGGCCTGTAGTTGTACATCAGTGTCTTGTCTAGATTGTCACTTTTTAGCAGAGGTTAGCTGGACCTTCTTAACCTGAAACAGATGACGTCTGATGTGCCACATCCTCTTTGTTGCTGATTTCAATCTATTTTGTCTGAAACTGATTATTTAACCTTTTGAGCATCCTCATTCACACTAAAAAAAACAGGTGCAAGGTTAATGCTCGGTTTCTCTAATCATTCTTGTGTCAGGTTAAAAATTTTCTTGCAATTCAAGAGAAGCATTTTCTTAAATTATAGTTGAATTTCATTTCCATTAAAGGGATATTGTGTAACTTATGACCCAAATATTAGCCAAATATTGTACTATATTATTATTAATGTAAGTAATAATAATTTTTGCAAGAGTACCTAACTGCAGTTACAATGACCGATAAGGACGCCGGTATACATCCAATCCATACAGGAAGTCTCCAGCGGAAGTTAGTTTTAACACCACTAACAGTATCTATACGCAAACAGATGCGTATGGTGTAGTCAGGTGGTTAGGGTTAGGATAAGGGTCAGGGTTAGGGTTAGATTTTAGTAAGTTACATGAAGAATAAACTTCCGATTGGGAATTCAAACGTGGATTGGACATATGGCGACGTATCGTGACTGCAGTTGGTTCCCTCTCAATTTCTGGGGTCAGCATACAGCACTTGACACGTCAGTGCACAACAGGGCTGCCATCCTCAAAACCAGACATTGTAACTTTGCAGAAAGAGACCCGTTTCCCATTGGATAATGTGACCTGGAGCGCTTTGCTTTATGGCTTGATTACTTCAAATCAACTGGTCAAAGTGTGCAAACACAATTCCAAGACATCGACTGTTTTAATTTTGTGACATTTGTGTGTGAGAACTGACAGGTTTAGTGCCCATAGTGGCCAAAAGTTACACTGTATCTCTTTGAAAGGAAATGGCTGAAATCATGGTTCAGCTGGTGGAAGTGTTCCTGATGATACTCTTTAAAGAAGCTCTTTAATGAGGTTTTTATTCTAATTGTCCATTTGCTGTGTCCTTTGTCATGTTGATCTAGTTTTCACATTTGGATCGATGCTGTTTGTTGTCATATAAATCCTGCAGAGGCTGAATGTCTGAGCTTGTCGTATCTGCAGCATGAGTGTTGACAGAGGAGGACTCACACATATCTCCCGTCGGTCTTATCTGCCGACTCGTAGACATGAATAACCCAAGGACATGAGTATTTTCAGAATGTCTGACCATTGCTGCTTTAAAATGATAATCCCAGCTGTTCTGTTCGGAGATATAAAAGTGAAGTTGAGGATAATCTTCATCGTATGGCAGGACAAACACATAGCCAAGAGGCTTGTAAATGTGTGTGTGTGTGATAGCTTCTGATATCACCTGTCACTCAACAATGCCACCTTGACATCACACCCTGCCATCTGAGGTGGTGAAGAGAAGCAGATCCAGAGGCAGGGTGATGGATGCTTCCTGTCATCCCGCTGACCTGCTGAGAAGGAAAAGTTTGGTTTGATTTGTTGCACAAACACACAAAGGAAGCATTAGAAACAGAGTAGAGACAAACCACATCTAGAAGTGTGTTTATAAAGCTGACAGAGGGTAAAAAAGGGAGGAGCGGGAGAAAGAGGTGGACACAAATGATAACGGGGGATGCGAAGGGGAGAAATGGGATTATCAGAACAAGGGGCGATAAGATGGGAGCGAAGCTAACAGAACAGGAACGGGGGAGAAGAGACGAGGTTGGATGACATATATGAGAAAGGAGATTAAGTTCAATTGAATCAAGGTAGAGATTAAATTAAGGAGATAAGGGGAGAGGTCAAGGAAGGGGAGAATGACATCCATGTCCTTAGGTCACAATCATAACAAAAGGATTTATTTTTCAGAAAAGCAAATATCCACCTCCTGAAACATCTCAGTTATAAGGTTTCATTGTCGTTCATGATTTATGTGTGAATGATGAGTGAGATGTATCGTGGATAACATTTCTGCATCTGACTGGGTTCACGTCACCACCTGCTGCAAACTTTTTAAAAAAATAAAAGCTACAACACATTCTGCAACTGAGAGTAAACAACTGTCTGAAAGGGTAAATATCCGCAATCTAGCCATCAACCAAATCACCATAAAGTTTTTTAGGTATGTTCTCTCAGATAGTTAAAAAAAAGAAAAAAAAAAAAGCCCTGTTCTGGGTTTCTGGTAGCATTAGTTTGCCCATCAGGAAAGCTTCTGATTCTCCAAACTGGGAGAACTGACTGCTGTTTACAGTGATGGGATGTCTGACTTTTAAAAAAATTCAAATTTATAGGCTTGATTCAAGCCTGATTTAGCAGTTGGTTTGTGTGCTTGGATGCAATTTTTTATTTAAGCTGCTTTCAGACTTGCATGGCGGAACATGAGTGGTAAAGTCCATATTTGCTCTTTAACCGGACTTGTCTTTTCAAACATGCCGCTTCCTTGCGGAGTTATTGCATCCCGGGCACTTTCAGACATCAGGAAATGTTGTGGATAAGTCAGCACAGCCACGCTCTCCCTTCAACTCTGTCCGGAACATTTTCTTGTGGGTTCAGCCAAAACAATGTGTTGCAATATTTCCTTTCTTGTGACATAGAGACCAGCCGGTACATGTCTGCTACATCTCTGAGGTAAAAGACTGGAACGCGTGTGTGAATGCAAGCGTTGTAAAGGACAAAGTCCACGCTATTATCGCTTTCCAGCGAAGTCTTAAAGGGGCTTTAGTGTTTTAATGAAAGCCTTGTTTTCAAAAGCCTTAATTTATGATTAAAAGATAGTTCCTGTCTGAATGAATATCTTTAAAAATTTATTTTCAACAAGTACTACTTAACATAGTGAATCAGGTAAAACAACAAAAGAAAGAGAAAAAAAGATTACAAATTTGAAAAAATCCGGTGTCGTAATTTGTTTTCACAAAGTGCACATAAACGACTCTTTAAAAAATGCCAAAGGTCATACTTCTAGGTTTGGAAACAAAGCAGGATTTGTCATGAAGGGTCTGTTTTTTGAGTGGGAATCGAGCATATTATACGTGCGAATATAACGCTCCATTCACATGTCAAGTTGAACTGTCTGGAGTGGGAATAGTGGTTATTTTTAATACTTTGAGAGAGTTGTGGCATTCCACCTGCTTTGGAAGTTAGAGAACTGAAGACGCGGTGTGTTTGGGTCCACCAGATTCTCCAGAAGCACTCAGAGCTCAGTGAATTTCATCACCAGATCCAGGAGTTACGTCGGAATGATGGACGCTTTCAGAAATATTTCCTGATCTCAGTTTGATGATCTGCCGGGGAGGATCAATGCCTGCATATCCCTCCCACATACAAACTACAGGCGCTGTATTCCAGCTGTAGAGCATCTGTCCATCTTCCTTCATGAGTAAGCTAGCCCCAACTAATGCTGACAACTTCCAGCAAAGGAACGTGGCTGCTGAACGGATGCCCGATTCGCGCAATTACGCTTACTTGGGGCTTTGTTTTTTTTTTTACTCTTACATTGACTTAGCATATCATTTAGTATAGCATAAAAATAATTTTATTCGTGTCAGGTGTGAACACAGGGTTAATCCCAACTGCTTCCAACCATCCACATACCAAGAAGCTCTAGACTTCCAAGACTTTCCATGGTTTCATCTACTTGGTCGTGCAGTCGCTGGTCTGAAGCATTTACATGATTTCTCCAAGGTTGGGTTTAAGCTCATCGAGCGCAATCTTTATGCAAATTTATGCAACAGCATATCATTGTCCAGATCAAATGGAGCATTAAAATCTGTAAATAAAGATGACGGGACTCAGAATTTGTTTAGAAGTCTGAGGTGTGCAGTGTGAAAAGGAATGGTGAGAGTACAGTCCCTTGTGGTGCTCCAGGGCTGCTGACCACCATGTCAGACACACAACCTTTCAGTCTCACAAACTGTGGTCTGTTGGTTACTGTAGCTACAGTAGTCATAAATCCAGGTGGTTGTGGAGGGATCCACCTGGAACTTATGGAGCTTCTCACAAAACAAAGCAGCTGAATGGTATTAAAAGCTCTTGAGAACTAGTAAAAATGGTCCTCATTGTGCTGCCTGTTTTATCCAGATGAGAGTGGGCTTGTGTGCATGTTGATGAGTCATGATTCTGCACAGATTCCCAGATGTGCTTACTCATCATTGTTTCCAGCAGTTTATCAGTGCAAGGAGGATACAAATCAGCCAGCTACGAAAATGGGAGGACAGGTGATGGGGAGGAAAAGTGAGTAAAGTTTTCCACACAGAAAACCATAGGACTGAGTGTGTGTGTGTGTTTTCAGTGTAAAAACAGACACTGCTGGTGTGAAGGGCCTTCTTGTGGGCTAATTAACCCCTCACCAATAATTAATTTAAACTCCAATTGGATATCTCTGTTGCCATGGCTACCGACAGACATTCCTGTCCGGCTCTTCCTTCATCAGCTCCTGTCGGCTGCCAGAGGACGAACCACTCCAACCGCACACAGAAACTCCACTCCTGAACCCGCTGGCTGTTGCTTAGTAACAGCTAATTTGAAGCCAGATGATGCCAACAGCGTTGCATGTTTTTGTGTCTAAAGTTCGAGCTGCTGAAGGCAATTTCTGGACAGCAAAGCTGGGAACTGCACAGAAACTGTAAACCTGTACCGAGGCTTAAAGTTTCTGTCAGCAGCATCACAGTTCCTGCAGAGGCTGGAGGTTTAAACACGATCACATCCCCTGAAGAACTCAAGAAAACTTGGACAACTGTGGCTGTATTTCAGTGAAGAGTTAGAGCCACAGTAAATGGGAATGACATACAGCTCCTGGAGGAACTGAGGGAGTTAAAAACTGTCTGATTGCTGCAGTTTCCAGCCAAACTCCCACCTTTTCTCTGAGTCATAAATCTGAATACACAGACATAGTACACACGCTTCAATCTGCATTGCAGATAGAGATCCATAAATCTGCTTTGACCACAGAAAAAGATACATATCCACATATTTACAGAACTCATCTGTAAAGAGTCAGGTTAAAACATTTTCTTCAGCATCACCCTGATCTGGTATATTTGTCTGTACATCAGCTAAAAGTTTACAAGCTGTCAAATAACTTGCCATGTTTTCCAAAATGTTTACAGTGGATCTAATTGAAAATGAAAAAAACAACAACATTTAGATCTTATTACAGAAATTTTGTTTTCTTTTTTAAAGAATATATTTTTAAAAAATTACTCAAAGTTTGGAAAGGAGCATGTTTTCTGTGTCTTGCATCAGCAACTCATTTCTTAACACTGTAAGCATTCAGCACCTCACATTTCTATTGCACTGTTTCCAACTTTCTGAAGCTGATGCAGACACGACTAAAACATACCCCATCACACCATATGTATGTATACACATATATATAAATGTATATTGATACTGTCATCCACTACTGTTCAAAAGACTTGATCCAGCCTTGTTTCTTTCTACATGGTGAGAAAAATAGGAAATAACTGCCCTGATGTAGTGAAACATGTTCAAAGATAAATGTAATGAAAGTAAATATTTGGTCTGAGTAGCTTTATTCTTTATCCCAGTCTGAACCCCCTCGGAAAACCTTTCTGTCATTTCTTTAGTCTTCAGCAATGGTGGAGCTATGGGGGGTAGCCAGTGAATGTGCGGGTGTGGCCGTGGTGGCCCGCACATTCACTGGCCACCCCCATGCTTCAACTAAAAAATAATAATAATAAACAAAATAACGGGGGGAAGGGCTCAATCAGTTACAGCTGCTTCCAAACCACTTTTCCTTCTTATCTTAGACACTATAGCTACCCCATACAGTTGGAATTTTTTAAATCGGAGATGTAGAAATTGAAAATTCCAGTTTTAAACTTATCTTGCTGAGATATTGGGATTGGGGAAAGAAAGCTGCTGCTTTGTAGGGGTGACCCAAAACTGCTTCCAAACCACTTTCCCTTCTTATTTTAGACATGCGCTACCCCATTCAGTTGGAATTATATATATATATATATATATATATATATATATATATATATTTATATATATATATTCATATACATATATACAGCCATGAAAAAATGGAAAAAAATTAAGAGACCACCTTTGTCTTTTGTCATATTTCTTGGTCATTTTAATGCCTGGTACTACTAAAAGTATATTTGTCAGGACAAATATAATGATAAGAACAAACAAAGCTCACAAAAGTTTAATTTTAGAACTGACTAATTTTCCATGCTTTTATTGATAAGTGATTTTGGTTATTTTGTTCTTACATCAATAGCTATGGCATTGTACTGCCAAAAACAGTGCTTTTGGGCATTCTAAATTTTCTACAGCATACACATATATATCAGTCAGTCAGTCATTTTCTATACCGCTTATCCAGTTCAGGGTCGCGGGTTTCTGGAGCCTATCCTAGCTACAGGATATTATCAGACGAGAAGCTGAGGATACACCCTGGACAGGTTGCCGGTCTGTCGCAGGGCCAATACACATACATACATATATATACAGTATATATGGATATAGATAGATAGATAGATAGATAGATAGATAGATAGATAGATAGATAGATAGATAGATAGATAGATAGATAGATAGATAGATAGATAGATAGATAGATAGATAGATAGATAGATAGAGAGATAGATAGATAGATAGATAGATAGATAGATAGATAGATAGATAGATAGATAGATAGATAGATAGATAGATAGATAGATAGATAGATAGATAGATAGATAGATAGATAGATAGATAGATAGATAGATAGATAGATAGATACTGTAGATAGTTTTTTTTTTTCTTTTTTTTAAATGCACTCTGAGGTATCTACATATGGTCACCCCTATGTGAGTAACTGTCTCGCCTTGGCCACCCCAGTGAAAAAATTCTGGTTCTGCCACTGGTCTTCAGCATCAGTTCTCCGGGTTTTGGAGGGACTTGAAGCTCTTCTTGGGATTCTTGTGCCTTTTGTTCCGTTTTCTGTCCAGATCATTCCACGCTGCTTCAAAATGTTGAGGTCCAGGTTCTGGGGAGGATCCATTCCTCCATCAGACTTATTTCTACTGATCTTCAGTCCAGTTTGTGTGTCAAGATTCATAGGTCAAAGTTAAAGTAACTGCTGAATTATATCAGATTTTCTCTGTAAGCCCCCCTCTAATGACAGCAATTCAACATCCATTTTCATCATGTCTCTTCTCTGAGATCTCAAGCCTGTAAAAGTCAGACTGAAGTTAACTCTTGTCTTATCTCTTACATGTCACTTTCTCTTTCTGTTGCGCTCTTCCTCCAATAATGTCCTCTTTTTGTTCTTTGCTGAATCAGCCCATTTCTAGCTGAACATAAGACTCTAAATCACATATTTTAAACCGAGCATTAAAAGTCAATAATTAAGTCTTTGGTGAATTATTTCCCTGTTGTAACAAAGCTTATTGGAAATTAATTTCCTAAAACTGGAAAATCTCTTTATTTCTCTTTTAAATGGAGTCACATCTGGAAGGAAAATACATTCATGTGATGAGCCACAGAGTCGAGTGTGTGGGTTTTTATCTGTGGAAAACTTGCCAAATCTTCTCTGCAAATGCCAAACAGCTGATTCTGTTCTATGCGTTCATTCATTTCTAGTGTGAATGTGAGTCAACAGGTGCAGAAGTCAATCACAGCATCTAGATGATACCAAACCTGATGTCTGAATATTTCTTCAGTAGCGACAGCAGGTTTCATTTTAATCAAATAAACGACTAAAAAACAAAAATGTGTTCTTGAATAAACATCCAGACACATTGTCCATTTGTCCACTCCTCCATGTCAACTCCATCCATCTGCTCATCCATCGATCCCGTCAGTTCTTCCCTCCATCGCTTCACACCCACCACCTTCACCCGTCTGTCTGTCCTCCATCCATCAGCCTCTTTTGTAGCGTTAATGACCCTCTCCCCCTCATTTCCCATGTCTGTCTGCTGCGCTGTGTGTGTGTGTGTGTGTGTGTGTGGGCGTGTGTGGTCTGAGTAATGACTGGTGTGTGTGTCAGGGCATGACAAGGCCTCTAAAGATGGGAGGCAAAGTGAAAAGAAAGAGAGCAAGCCAAGACGAATGGAGACAGAGGGCACAGAGCATGCTCAGACTGTGTCAGTGGGGGGTGGGGGTTGGAGGCAGGGTCAGTCTAATTTACAGCTCATTGAATAGAAACAAGCTTCCTCTGACAGATGGGTCGGGTGTCGTCAGCATGTGTGTGTGTGAAAGAAGCTGCAACAGTTAACACCTGACAGCAGCTGTCCACAAACTTTGCAGCTTTTCAACGTTGATGCAGATTCATTGAGACAATTTGATTAATCAAATTCTTCACAAGTTGGAAATAAACAAGAAAACTCTGAAAGTTTCATGTTTTCTTTAAGTTTTCTTTCAGTACAGACAGAAATAAAGAATAGTCCCTGAAATAGCTGATTAAAAGAATTTCCATTACTTATTGCCGCCCCTGGTGACTGTTCAAGAAAGCAGTTGAAGATGACTTTAGCTTTGTGTCATGGTGCCTGTTTACATGACCATCAGAATGCAGTAATTGGAAGTAATTAGATTAGTGTAGGGATACACGATATAATCGGCCCCTTATCTGTATCGGCCTATATCGGCCTTAAAACTAAGCATCGCACATCGGCCAGCCCACCGTTATTTAACCTATCAGCCCACTGTTTCTAAAGTCTAAAAAAAACCCAAAACTTTTTCTTCCTCTTCTTTAAAAACTTTTTTTTACAGACTTTATAACTTTTAAAGACTAGGGGTGGGAAGAATATCAATACACTGAAATATTGCGATATTTTCATGTGCAGATATCATATTGACATTTAAAAACCCTGTATCAATTTGTTTTACCAACAAAATCTCGCAATATTTTATTGTTCTGTTACGAAATCTCGCAATAATTCACGAAAATTTCGCAATATTTTCATATTCTGATATCGTATTGACATTTAAAGACACGGTATTGATTTTTTTTTTACCAACAAAATCTCGTGATATTTCATTGTTCTGTTACGAAATCTCGCAAGAATTCACAAAAATTTCGCAATATTTTCATATGCTGATATAGTGAGATTTAAAAACGCAGTATCAATCTATTTTACTAACAAAATCTCACAAGAATTCTCAAAATATCGCAAGAGTTTGTAACAGAACGATGACATCTCACAAGATATTTTTAAGTAAACTAGATCGATACCTGCTTTTTAAATATTGATATGGTATTGGCATATGAAAATATCGCAATATTTCAGTGTGTCAATATTTTTTCCCACCCCTATTTTTCAAAGTGTTGGAAACAGATAACAAAACTGCTATTTGCAATGACTGTTTAGTTTTTTCAGCTTTAATATCGGTATCAATATCGGTTATCAGCCACATGAGTTTTAAAATATCGGCATATCGGACACTGGCCAAAATTCCAATATCCTGCATCCTTATATTACTGTAATAATCAGATCTGGTTCATCTACATCCAGTTCTGACATATGATTTTCAAAACAGCCTTGTCTGCATTTTACAGTCCCTGTAATGGCTTTATTTAGGGAAACTTTCATACATGGTGATAGCCTCCTGTGATGTTTTCAAAACATTTGTTTTATTTTGTTGAGCAGTGGTCTTTATGTTAGCTGCTAATGTAAGAGGTATTAAGCTATAAAATAGTTTACAGGTGAATGCTTTACTTTGTTTTTGTTTATTCTTGTTGCTGCCCAATATTGTGTTTTGCTTATGTGTTCTGTGTACATTTAAGAAGACAAATTAAATCAGACCTATATGAACAAAGACATCTGAGTATACGGGGAAAAATCTATGTTATAGAAGGCATTTAGCTTGGGAGCACTGCGTGTGTGTGTAGAGAATATGTGTGTGTATATGGGCGTTGGCATGGTTGTCTGTGAGCATGTGTGGGCGGTGCAAAGATTTTATAGGTGCACACTCACCTGGGTGACATGAGGAGAGGCAGTTTGGGTAGCCGTGATTACGCCTACATTTACGTTTTGCTGCTTTTGCTTTATTCTGCTTTTTTTTTCTGTCAGTTCATTATTTGTTACTTTAATATCCATGCCATCTGTTCCTGCCAAGTCCCGCTGTGATAGCTGCATGTCGTAAATGGATCCAGCGTTTCTGTAGGCTAAAGGACAAAGTGCGTCATACAAATCTACAGGACCCAACACCTTTCAGCGGCAAATAAAGGGATAAGGAAGCCGCAATATACAGGTTAATACAATTTCTCAGAAAATGGCAGTTATCTTATGAAGGATATCAAATTTTGCTGTCTACATGACCACTTCAGGTGATAACTCCAGAAATCAGGTAATGATTAGATTTCTTGCTGTGAATGTAAACATGCTTATGGAGCATTATCCTGCAGGAAGTAGCCATCAGAAAATGCTACACTGTGGTAATAAAAGGATAGACATGGTCAGCAATGATACTCAGGTAGGTTGTGGTGGTTAAATCATGCCACACTGGGACTAAGGGGCCTAAAGTGGGCCAAGAAAATAACTCCTTTATTATTACACCACCAACAGCTTGAACTGTTGATCAAGGGCAGGATGGATCCGTGTTTTCATGACGTTTCCACCAAATTCTGAGCCTAGCACGAGAATGTGGAACTGAAATGGAGACTCATCAGACAACACTGTAAAAACCCAACAACAATTTTTGTCATTTAACATTTCTTTTAAGTTAAGTCTGGGATACACTGCGATATTTTCAATCGTTGCTCGCATCTCCAACTCAAATTGTGCGAATCAGTCACAGAGTTCAAAAGTTCACAGCTTGCGATGTTTGTTCTCATACTGTACGAACCGACACTCGGATGCAATCTGACTACTCACACTGTACGTCCTCAAAGACATGTTGGGGTCTTGAACAATCCCGACATGCAACGCAATGAATACAGCTAGTAATAGAAGAAGAAAACAGAAGAGATGAAGAAGGAGAAGAAGAAGAAAAAGAAGACAATAACAATAGCAGCAGCAGCAACAACATTATGCTATCACCAAAGAAACTGCGTTGCCTTGGCAATTTTCGCTCTCCTTTGTGAAGAATTAGCCAAAAGTAAAAGGTGTGGACGAGGAATTGGCTGAGCAGACGTGGGCTGTACAGTCTGTTGGTTTTACAATGAGAACTCCATGCAAATGACAAGCCGGGTCGCCATGCTGCCTCTGTTTACTTCAGTTTTTGTTTCGCGCATGCGAAATGTGAAAATCCCAGAAGAAAGAGTTCTCAGTCTGGTCGTGGCGCTGCTTCAACATGCAATTTACTCACAAGCCACGACCAAAATATCGAACAGGTTTGATTTTCTTGCGACTCACGATTTCTGATCGGGAGCTCATCGTGAGGTGCCAATCGCCTCTCGTGACCCTCTAGTATACTGCACGATGCACGACACATGATTTGGCCAAGAGTCGGCCCCGATCACCAAACTTGTTGCACGACTGGAAAATCGGCTCAAAAACGGCCAAAAATTGTACAGTGTATGCCAGGCTTTAGGAGATAAATAGTTTTTAAAAGCCAAGCTAACTCAAAATGTCAGGTTAACAAATCAGGGATGCAATGAAGTTCAGTTCTTGAGATGAGACAACTATAAATGATTTGTGCCTCCATAAATGTAACTACTGTAAGGGCACCTTGCATGGTAAAATGGTTGTTCAAGTCTTGGGAATAGTTTCATCTTACCATAGCAATACTTTAAACACGTTAGGACTTCATGGTAGATAAAAATTCAGACACAAATGATACAAAAGTTTATATTTGAGTGTTTTTGAGTAGGCAACATCTTTCTGTCTTCCATTGACCGGTTTTGGTGAGTCTGTGTGAATTGTAGCCTCAGTTTCCTGTTCATACCTGACAGGAGTGGCACCTGGTGTGGTCTTCTGCTGCTGTAGCCCATCTGCTTCAAGTTTGGATGTGTGTGTTCAGAGAAAGTATTCTATCTTGGTTGGGACCAGTGCTTATCTAACTTCCTGTTGTTCTTCTATCATCTCCAACCAGACTGCCCATTCTCCGATGACATCAACAAGACATTCTGGTCCAGACAACTGCTGCTCACTGGATGTTTTCTCTTCTTCAGACCATTCTCTGTAAACCCTAGAGATAGTTGTGTGTAAAAATCCCAATAGATAAGCAGTTCCTGAAATACTCAGACCATCAACCATGCCACGTTTAAAGTCACTTAAATCCTCTTTCTTTCTCATTCTGATGCTCAGTTTGAACTTCAGCAAGTTACTTGACAATATACAATAAATGTGTTGGGTTGCCGTGATCAGACCGGCTTCTTAGATAAAGGGATACTGTGTAGCTTTTGGCCTCTAAGGGCACTAAACCTGTAACTTCAACTTGAAGAAGTTGATCAGTAGTACTCAGGAGCTTTCTATAAGCAGAGAAAACCACATAAAACAAAAACATCAGAACTCTCCCAGTCAAAGGGGATAAGAAGACAGATTAAGACTAGAAAAACCTAAACCCTTCCCACACTGCCTGAAGCATTTGGTACAGTCCAGTTCATCAACTGTTTTAAGCAATAAACAGTTGAGGATGAGCCATGAAACATTGTTTTATAGTCCTCATACTCAACCCTGCAGAACATTCTCTTCAACAGGTCTTTCACAACAAATCATTTTTATTTCCCTCATCCTAAAATGAAGCTCTCTCTTCAGCAGAGAGGTGATGAGATTCTGTAGATCTGCTAATAAAGTGGATTCTCAGTGAATGACTCAGAAGGCTCATCAGATGACTGAAGTGGTCCTTCAGAAGCAGGGTTGCCACAATGTTCTTTTCATTGGATAAAAAAATCTCTAATTTAAAATGTTCCACTCACTACACATCATTGGTTCTTGCATTTTGATTGACTTAGAAGAGCAAAGCAAGGTGATCTTCTGTAAAGGAAAACATCTCTTAATCCTGTTCACATAAGATTAGTGCTGTAGAGGAAAGTGGATGAAATCCCTGAGGTAATTTAAATCACAATTGACGATTAGATTAAAACTTGCTCTGTAACAGGCAAGGACTCAAATGCGTCGTTATGGTTGGGCCTACTGGCCCTGGGCCCATCCACTTCCACTCTGGGCCCACTCTAAGAGACTGCGGGTACATAGGCATTTTATATTGAAAGCTGAAAAAAACAGCAAAAAATGTTGACAATGCAGGACATGGAACTGATAATTTCTTACTGTTAGATTATTTTCCTTTAAAGAATAACCTATTCCGAATGAGTTGGTCAGGGATTGTTTCCGTACCTGCTCGTAATTAGCAGACTATTGATTTATGTAGAGCTCGGGAATCAACTAGAATAAGGATTTATCGCTCTTTGAAAGGAGCGAAGAAATTGGGGAGAGGTTTGTTTTAAAGAGCCGTTCAAAAGACTGTCTTATTCTTATTTTTTATGCATTGTTTTTTATTTTTGTAGTCAGTGGCCAGTATCTAGTGTAGTTACTGGGGTGGGGTCGTTTGGGTATTTCCCATCATGCTGTGCGGCTTTCCCAGTTCCTTTCTGCACCATGAGTTGAGTTTATATGTGATCTGTTTAAGTTTTGCAGACATTTCAGTCACCATGATCAGTGTGAGCCCAGAACAATAATGTGGTCACACACATCAGTAAAAGTCATGAATAATAGGAGAGCTAAAGCCCGCCCTGAATCACTACAACCCATCCGGAACCATGATCCTGGTGCTGCACCTGCTATGATAATAATCCAGGAGTAGTTATGAACTCATATGAGACCCAGCAGAGAGGAGCTGCTTACCAACCTTTCCTGTCTCATGTGAAGGGAAATGTAAAGAAATGCAGACTAACTACAACTGGAACTGACTGGATTGGGTCTGACTGCTCTAATTTGGGTAAAACCTTTTCCACTTGGACTATTTTTGATGAACTGTTGAAAGGCTGTAGAGATTCAGGGCCTGAATCAAAGGAGGAGCAGCAATCAGGATGACATTTTTGCGATGTTTTAGGCCAAATCTGCCTCAGATCGATAATCAAAATATCTAATTAACTTGATGAAGCTGTGTCTGCATTAAAAACTGGCACCAGAAGGCAGTTTATGCTGACTAAAGGACAGATTGCAGGAGAACAATTTGAAGATGTCTGTAAATGAGGACGAGTGAGTCTTTTAGTGTTTCTATACACAACCATCTACTGTGTTTACTGTACTTATTTCCATGCGTATGACAGCATGCTGAAGCAGAATCAGATTATAGAGGCTCATTAATCTTGTCCTCCTTCCTGGCATCATCTTTTAGAAATGAATTTAGTCCTGTTTACTCCTGTTTTATTCTTAACATATAGTTAAAATATTAGTGGAATGTTACCATTTACACACAGTCAAGCATCAGATGATGATACAAACCATTTGACCCTGCACTGCAGCTTTTTAATGATTTGTTTTCATCATCGTTACTGTAATTAACTGACAAACTCTCTCACCATCTGCACTTACCAGACATCAACAGACTTCACAGAGAACGCTCACCGTGTAATCCAATTCATTTCCTCTCTCATCCAGCCTCTCCACTGCTGCACCTGTATGAAGATAAATAGCAGAATTGAACCGCAGTCAATGACCTCAGTGTTTTTTTTCATCGCATTTGCATAATTAAAAACAGCCCAAAGTCAAAGTTCTTGAAGCAAATTCAAGGATGAAAAATAAAAACCAAAAACTGGGAATGGAAAAACTGCATCATGATCCAGTAGAACAGGGTTCCCCAATTATGTCACAACGTGTCCCTGCTCAAACACACCTGACTTAAATTAAATGAATCCAACAGCCAGTGATGTTCAGGACAATGACTCAATGGTGACGTTTACATGCCATCAATATTTGGGTTGAGGTAAATATTCCAGTTTCTGAAAGATTTGGAATAACCCATTTACATGCGTGAGTTACGCCCGTATACATGATAATTACAATCAATTGGAAAATCCCGACCGAAAATCACAATGCACAGAGAACGTCATGATAACGATGGATAATGAACCATCCGCGCTGACAGCAGTCGCTCTTGGTGCTGGTACTGACCCACCATCAGTACTTGATACTGTTGATAGGTTGCAGCTGACGTCACAGACGCGTTCTCTGCACTCAAACTACATTAGTAGGTAGCTGCCGCCATATTGAGTACCTGGGCTGCTTAGAGGCTCTACAGCGACTCAGGAATACTGTAGTGACAGTTGTAGTGTTACACACCCCCCCCCCCCCCCCCCCCCCCCCCCCAAAAAAAAGAAAGAAAGAAAAGTAGTGTTACCGGAAGCACAGGGGTAGAAACCTTTGGTTGAGGACTAATGTTCAGGGGAGTGTTTTGATAAAGCACCAGGTTAACTGCACTAGTGTCATGTTGTCATTCATAAAGCTGAGCTGTAATGACACAAACACAACATCGGCCAACTGAACAGATCCCATCCAGTTACTGTGCAGTTGGGAGTGACAACAAAACAGAAGACACGGATATTTCTGTTTACCGAAGGAGAATGTGGCTTTCAGACTTTCTCTTGTGTCTGAAGATGGGTTATGTAGATGTAGAGGTAGTGAAAGAATGAGTCCGATAGCTGCTAGCTGTTTGAAAATTTCTGGGACTCCGTATGGAGAGAATCCAAAGATATTTTTCCGTTGTATCATTTCAGTTCCCAGGGGTTAGAATGATAAATATCCACAACCTTATTTTACCTCAGCCTCACTTAACTCAGTGGTTCTCAAACTGGGGGGCGCGTCCCCCAGGGGGGCTCAGGGCTCTGTCGGGGGGGCCCAGCCAGGCCTATAGTTTTTGTACTTCTAACAAAAAATGGACATATTCTTTAAAGTACTAATGAACAAATGATAATGACTCTAAGGCATTGCACCCCCCCCCCCCCCAAATGCAGAGCATTTTTCATGTATCTGGGCCTTGACATAAAGATGTCAAGCAGTAAAGATGCTGCTTGACATTATAATTTCCAATGAAAAGGGGGCCCTGCAAAAAAAGTTTGAGACCCTCTGCTTTGGCTCAATACAGTGTATTCTGCTCTGAGTTTGGTGGTCAATGTAGCTGCATTATGGTGGAATGCATAGGTGGCGTCACCAACTACAAGGCATCAATTGTGCGTCAGATCTTCATTAATAGAAGGAGAGGTGTAGTGGAACTACAGTAGTGCAGTAGAGCTGTGCCACCCACATCCATGCTTCTTGTTGAAGATCTGGAATTCCATCTGCAAAGCATGGACAGGGAGAGGAGAGGGAGCATCCGGCTGGTTATCAGTGGACAGTTGAAAAGTCTGCATCTCTGATGGTATGAGGTTGCATTAGTGTCTATGGTGTGGGCAGCTTCCACATCTGTGAAGCTCCATCAATGCTGAAAAGTACATGGAGGTTTTAGAGCAACATTTGCTCCCATCCAGACAACATCTCTTTCTGGGAAGACCCTGCAGATCTCAGGAAGGCAATGCTGAACCACATACTGCATCCATCACATCATGGCTTCACAGGAGAAGAGTCCGGATGCTGAACTGGCCTGCCTGCAGTCCAGATCTTTCACCAGTAGAAAGCATTTGGAACATCATAAAAGCAACAACAATCCAGGACTATTGCACAGCTACAGTCCTGCATGGACTGCAGCTGGTCTCTCCTAAAACTCCAGCAACTGCTCTCCTCACTTCCTAGATGTTGACAAAGTTGTTAAAAGAAGAGGGGATGCTACACAATGGTAAACATCACGCTGGATACTTTTTACAGACGTGTTGCTGCCATCAGATTCACAATGAGCTCAAATTTTCCATAAATGTCTCAGTTTCATCATCTGATCAATGTTTCTACTGAGTTGATGAGTTTTAGAAATCACTACGTTCTGTTTTTAATTTACACAGTCCTGACTTTTGGGGATTTAGGGTTGTAGATCAATCTTTATTTCTAAAGCACTTTTCATACATTGAGCAGCGAAAGAATCAATACAAAATCTGTATTTATTCATTTTTGATTTAGTGAAACATTCCATAAACAAATGTTTTTCATCTGTTCAGTACAGCCGTTTGTTGGAAGAAACTACTGTTTTACCCACCTAGTGATAGGATTTTCAGACTCTCCTCCCTGAGGTACAGCATTCCTGCTTATTGATGACATCTCTTCCTGTGAAACCACAGCAGCCTTGCTTTCAGATGACTCTGTGAGGCTGCTGCGGCCTCAGTTAGTGCAGTTTTGGATATATTTTGTGTGTGTGCGTTGGCTGAGGTCCTCTATTAATCCTGTTCAGTCTGACATTAAGTGTTGTTCAGGTTGAGAAATGAATTACCCTGCAGGGCGGGTAGCACACTCATTCATCACCATCTCTCTCTCACACACACACACACACCACACACACACACACACACACACAGTGTTCAGATGTCTATCTGCAGTATTTTCCTGTTATTGTGTTGCAGCAGCAGCAGCCGGTCTGCACTAAGATGACTTCCCAGCACCACTTCTCATCCTGAGCTGAGCCGTGCAACGCTCCAGTTGAATCAGTCTTTTTAGTGGCAGCACTTCAGTTTTATGAATTTCAGACTTGAAAAGAGACCCTGAAATGCAGCAGAGTGGATTCGTACCCTGTGCCAACAACACGCATCTGCAGGGAACAAATGCAATCAGACTTTTTCTTATTGATGTTGAAGGTTAATCCAACCTGAGTTTTGATCTTTCTGGTTTCACATGCCCCTTCATCACATTCAGGCAGGAAACAACTGACCAGTCTCTACAACCAGAATCACAGCTGAATTGCTGTTAAGATCTGATGAAAATGGAAAACTTCACCTCAACATGTTTGTACCTGTTTCAGTTTATAAGGAGACCTGACTGACATTTTCTTTGTACTACAAGTTTTTTTGTGCTCCTAAACATAATTAAACAGCAGCTGAAGTAACAGCTACTTGTATTCATGTGACACAACATCTGCCTCATTACTTGTGCATCACAGGAAGTGGTGGTCCCTATTGTTTGCCAGTGTGTGTTTGTGTGCAAATGTATTCTTGAATACTGGAAATATCCTTGTTTGGTGTTTTTGATTGTTCTAATTGTTCAAATCATTAAAACTGATCAGGTTACTTTGAAATTCTCTCCCATTAAACGTAATTATTTAAATGTTGCTTATGTTTTGTTTTGTTTGTTTCTTCATCCACCAGAATGTCCTGGCAATTTTTCTGATGACGACATAGACTGGATTTCTTTAAAGAATCTTGATCATGAAAGAGCGGAACAGCTGGTCCTGGTTTGTTTTACACCAAAAATACAGACAAGAAAAAAAATGAAAAGTGAAATGAAAACATTTTGGCATCCCTGAAGACTTCCATTCTTTCCATTTATGCTTTCTCATGATTGGATGCACCTGTTCAAGGCTTGATGAGTTCACCAAGCCAATGTTGTGTTCCAATTAACCAGTGCTAAGAAATAACAAATAACAAATCAACAAATTGACAAGGATGCCCACATTTTTGTACCTGTCTAATTTTGTTTCAATGCATATTGCACATCTTCAGTTTGTCCTGTAAATCTAGTTTCATGATGAAATCCATTTATTTTTTTTTATTATATTTGTTTTTATTTTTTTTATTTTTTTATTTTATTTTTTTTTAAATTAAAACTTTCCCTTTCCTCAATTTTTTAATTTTTTTAATATTTTTTTATATTTTTATTATTATTTTTTTTTTTTTTTTGGGGAATTCACCTCTTCCTTTTTCTTTTTTTTTTCCCTTTTTTCTCCCCCTCCACCCCCCACCCCTCTATTACATTTTTCTTTTTTTTTTTTTTTTTTGATTATTATAATGGAATTATTAAGTTATTATTATTTCAATAGTGCACTTCCCTAGTGCCTGATTCAGTGTATATTGTGCACTTTATGTTCTTCCCCATGAGCTCTCATTTAGCGCATTCCCTTCCCCGCACATTTATTTTTTTTCCCTTCTCTTCCTTATACCTCATAAAACCATTCAACATCCCTTTCATCTTATCCATCATCCTCCACATATCATTATAATTTTTTTTTTTAATTTTATTATTTTTTTTATTATCATTATTCCACTTCCCCCCCCCCCCGGCCCCCCTTCTTCCTCCCCCTTATTTCTTAATACAGTTAAATTCCCCCCTCCTCCCAACATCATCAAATGACCCCCTTTTTTTCGTTACTTTCTTTTTTTCTCTCTTTTTGGGGGCCTTTTTTTGGCTCTTTCTATTTTTTTTCACTATTTTAGCTTAAATGCTAGTGTGAACGCACTACGCACTAAAACATAGCGTTCGAAGGGCGCAAGTGCGCTGATTGAGACACAGCGATTCATTCGATGTAGTAACTGTATATATAAGTTATCATAAATTAAACCAATGTGGATCACATTATGGGTGTGTTCTAATTGGATTATAATTGGACCACAATAAATTGGATGGCGAAAATGCCTTGACATAGATTAGTTGTACAAATAAAGGTGAACTGAATTGGATCTTTACAACACAACAAACTCTGATACACTTAAAGAAAAAGAGATAACTAAACATAAAAACACAGCGTCTTTGAATTCATAACTCAGGACTTTTAATAATTTTTTGTATTATTCCAAAAGAAAAATTAGAGAAGACACAATAATATGTTTTGTTTTTCCACTGCAGTAAATGTGACAATTTATCATGATTTGCATTTTAGTCGCCACCATGCACAGCCTTAAATTGAGGTAATTAGCATCCCAACAACATGATTGATTAGAAGCAAAGCTGGAAGAGTGAGTTTCTGCTTAAAGCTGAGCTGAGGAAGCAGCTTTGCACTCAGTTAATTAGCTGCTCTCTGGAAGGAATCAGAGCACGATAATCTAAAAACTAATGCAGTCAATTACTCAACTTATAGAGAATAAAGACAAAGTGAAACTTGCTGCTTGTTTGCTTTTAAAAGTTATAATTTTAGTCAAGTTTAAATACTCTAAGCAAATTTCCATTTTTGAACCAGCATCTGTCTACTGGTCACTCCTGGATCATATCATTATTTATTAGTCTCAACAATGCAGGACTGAAAACAGAGAGATAACCATCATTTAAGTCCATTCTTTCAAGATATCTATCCATCCTGCAGGGTGAGCATTGTACCTGCCAGCAGTATAAACTCCACAAAACCCAGTTAATAAACCTGATTCAGGAGCTTGGTGGACTGAAGCAGACAGCAGGTATTTTAAGACACTGCAGAGCTGTTAAAGTCCACAGCGCAGGGTCATTTGTCTTGGTGTCGATGGTATTGACAGCATCAGGGCCTGCTGGGAGCCTAAAGAGAAAATCAACACTCCACAGTAAACAGGATTTATGTCCAAATTGTTTTCTAACTAAACGGAAAATCTGCAGTATCGAATGTGGACCTGATCTGTGATTTATTCTGTTTAAGTTTTGCTTTCTCAGGTCCCATTATTCCCTCCTCCCCCTCCTTCGTTTCACAACATTTAATCTGTTAATTTTTAATGTTGCTAGGCTTATTTTGTATTATTACTGTAGCATCTGTGGAGGGAACATAACGTGTATTTAAGGATGGTTTTTCCATATTTTGGTCAGCAGTTGTACTACGTGGTTTTCTTTGTTCCATTTAAAGGTGAAGCAAGTCTGAAGCATCTTCATAAAGAAGCATACTTGCCAACACTGGGTTGTGAAAAAAAGGGAGATTTTTTTTATAGGTGTATCAGCCCAAGGTGTAATTTAGGGATGCACGATAACCTTTTTTTAAAAACTGATAACTGATAACACATACATACCTAATCATATTGGTAAAAAAACATCCCAACTGTATGGGGTAGCTAGTGTCTAAAATTAGAAGTGAAAGTGGGTTGGAAGCAGCTTGGGGTCTCCCCTAAGCAGATGCTTTCTTTCCCAAATCGCAAAATCTCAGTGAGGAGATCTTAAAAGTTGGATTTTCAACTTCCGCATGTCTGATCTTAAAAATTCCAACTGCACTGGGTAGCTAGAGCAAGTTGATGCAAGTTCTACATATCCACACGCGTGTACACATACACACAGGAATGCATGCATGTATGCCCCATCCACACATACATGCACACAGAGCAAAAACATAAAAAAAAAAAAAAAATTCTTTTCTGTCACATCAAGATCACACAGACAGCATCTGAGTGTGTGCGTCTGAGTGACGATTTCTTTGTCTTCTGCCAGATGCTGTGACAAATATCCCCCACAAGCTTGTTTCCTTCAGTGTGAAATTGAGATATGAATGGGATAAATTACTGATCAGGAGCACGGCGAGAGATAACATTAAAAATTGTGAGTCTCCTGCGTGAATCAGGAGAGTCGGCGAGTATGAAGCAGTTGAACAAAAAGCTGTTTCTGGTTGTAACTCAATAGAATAAGTACAACCTCAGACCAGTCCAGCCAGTGCCGCCCCTGACCAAATCGGAGCCCGAAGTAAAATGTTATTTGGAGGCCCCACCAGTCACTGCCCCATGCCTTCCCCCTCTCCCCATCCCCATCACTTGGAGTAGCACCTGTACGAGTAAAGATGCTGCTTGGTGGTCTTGTCATGTGCTTACTAATTTCTGCATTGACCCTGTTATAGTAAGAAATCCAGACAAGTAAATTAGGATGTTTTGGTCTTAATGGTAAATTACATCATGAAATTAATGTTAGCCTAAAAAAATTCAAAAGCAATAATGCAAATACTACCACTACTACTACTACTACTACTAATAATAATAATAATAATAATTATAGCTAATCATGATTGAAAATACTACTTCTTTAACTTCTATCTATTATTAGAGACTATATTACAAATACTACTACTACTTCTACCACTGTTAGTACTGGCCTGGTACTACTACTACTAGTACTACTAGTTATATATTAACAAAAATACTCCTATTGCTATTTAGTTATTATATTTTTTATTATTATCATCATTGAAGTCATTGTAGTATTATTATGCACAGACTACAGTCCTAATAAAACATAATTCAGGATCAAATGGACTGATATTTTAAACTTTCCATTAAAGTTTAGTTCCCTCTGTCAAATAATGCATCAGTTACATACTCATTTCAATCAGTGTTTCCCGGTAAGGTTTCCTCAAAAGATGACTGTTGTGAATTAAATTAACCATCAGTGGCATTTATCTCCTTAAAAATAGTCAAACTTCTTAACAGCATAAATTGATATAAAACTTTAGCCAATCTATTATAGATTGGCTGTAGTTTACAGATTATACGACCACCAACTCATATTTTTTTACCACTCTTTTTCAACAGAGGATAATGCATGGGGCGTTAACAAGGCATTCAATAAATGTTAATCAGGACTGCTGGAAAAAAATATTCTCCAGTCTTGACAGAGACTGAAGGTAGAGATTCCTATTAATAAGTGTCATGTTACAAAATTTTATTCCAACAACGTAACTACCTTCAAGTGAATTGCGTGTTTCCTCATGTTTTGCCTTCTCTCTCTCTCTCTCTCTCTCTCTCTCTCTCTCTCTCTCTCTCTCTCTCTCTCTCTCTCTCTCTCTTGCTCGCTCCGGATTTATGATGCCTCTTAAGGCTCTGCAAGGGAGAGCCTGCCGTCTGATTGATCAGATGTTGAGTGCTGACAATCAATGCGCGGTCAGATACAGGAGGTCTCTTTTCTTTCCTCCGCCTCATGGTAGTGCAAAATGTGGCCTACTTTACTTTGTCAGGCAGGTCCTATTTAAGTGAATTCTTGATTCAGAACAGGTAGAACAGTAATCCGGCCTGGGTGTGGCTAGAGAAATTGAACTCAGCTTTCCGAAGATGTGATAAACCACAGTTTATTTATGTTTTAACAGGGAGGGCAATTACTTTTTCACACAGGGCCATGGAGGTTTGGATTTTTCCCCCTTACTGATAAAAACCTTCATTTGAAAACTGCATTTTGTGTTTACTTGTGTTTTCTTTGTCTAATATTTAAACTTGTTTGATGATCTGAAACATACAAGTGTAACAAACATGCAAAACACTTTTTCACACAACTGTATACAGCATTTATCAAAATAGTTATAAATCCACAAGTGTCACATTTTTGTATATGTGCACATGTGTAAGTGTGTGTGTGTTTTCATATGTTTGTGTATATTTGCATAAGCATGTGGAGGTACATCAATTTTGAGGTACACCCCGCAAATTATTTATACCCTCGAATTAAAGAACAAAACAAAAAAAAAAAAAAAATCTGCAGTCAATATCAGTTGAAATTGACAAAAGCAATTGTAAATAAAAATTCTTTGTTAATCATGACACTTAATTTGACTTGGGGTTCAACAGAAATATAAAACACACACACACAAAAAATAAAACAAGTAAACAAGCATGACTGGGCTCCGAAGCTAAAATTGTGAGCAACACTTTGCGGGAATCACTGTAATCAGGTGTTTTCTCTAATGTTCATAAAGATTTCTACACTTGTTGCCAGGTATTTTGGTCCACCGTTCATGGGGAAGGTGCTTTAACGTGTCTGGGATAGTTTTGTTTGTTTGTTTGTTTTTATTTTTATTTTTAACCACAATTCAAAACCATGATTTATTTCATTAAATCATCTTTTTGTGCATTTTTATTTATTATTAGTTTCTTTTGTTTCCCATTATTTGAATTACTATTGTGAATTTAGTCTTTTCTTTAAATGGAGGGTATGAATGATTTTGAGGATGACTGTATATGTTTATACTGTATGTGTGTAAATTATTCATACCCTCAAAATATTCATAACCTCAAAATTATTCATACCCTTTAATTAAAACTGGAAAAAAAAACAGCTGTCAGTGAAATAAGTTGAAATTGACAGAAGTAATGATAAAAAAAATCTATGAAAATCATGCAGTTGATTTTGAATTGTGTTTCATAAAAATATTAAAAATAAACACACAGAAAATAAAATAATTAAACAAGCATGACGGGACTCTGAAGCTAAAATTTTGCTGAGCAACACTTTGTGGCAATCACTGCAATCAGGTATTTTCTGTCATGTTCAAAAAGACTTCTGCACCTGTTGACAGGTATTTTGACCCACTGCTAATGGGGAAAGGTGTTTATTGTGTCTGTCACACTTTTGTTTGTTTTTTTAAATCATTGTTTTTGACCACAATTCAAAAGCAACATTTCATTTCACTATATTATAATTTTGTAAATTTTATGTATAAGTAGTTTCATCAGTTTCTTGTTAGAAGTTGAATTACTACTGTCAATTTAGTTTATTCTTTAATTGAAGGGTAATAATTTTGAGGAAGACTGTATATTTTCAGCCAAGTACACCCTCATATCTAAGCTGGAACTGTGCAACACAAAGGTATTTTTTGCACCCCCATTTGAACTAATTAGACAGAAGACAAAAAAGAAAGGTGATTTTATACTGTATGTTGGCTCATAAGATGGGTTAAACCATGTCGGTGTATGAAGGAGGCAGTTTTTTTTTAGACAAAATACTGTGAAGCAAAGTTTAATTCTGTTTATGAACGTAAACTTAAATTTATTGAAACAAGAAGCACAGAGAAGCCATGGGTTACAGTGGTTTTACAACGGCGGGGTACCATGCAAAGCCTGAAAACACAAATCCGTCCTGTCATCAGGCAGAGAATGAAACATCTGAACAACCAATAGATGTAAGTCAGAAAGACATCACAATGGAAGTCCATGGAAAAGATACAGTCCACGGTGGACAACCTAAAATGTGCATTGGTAAGAAACTTAAGAATGTCCAGAAAATTACTTTGGACTGGTTCTGGGAAACAGTCGTGGGACTGTTTCATCTGCACAGCCTCCCGTCAGAGAAGCTGACCAATTAGCTGCAACAGTAACTGAGGATGTTGTCCAAACACCAGTGGTGGATCAGGTTCCCAAACCTGAAGTAACCATTTCTGAGCAAGTAGCTGAATCCAACATGCTTGCCTTGATCCCTGCGGAAAAGTCTGTACAGGCATCCACTGAGCCAATGTCGGAGAACCAACCACCTGTTGCAGAGTCAAACATCTGAATATCCAATAGATGTAAGACAGAAAGACATTGCAAAAGCTGAGCTGGACAGTCCTGAAACTGTTTTATCTGCTCAGCCTCCTGTCAGAGAAGCTGACCAAGATTTAGCAGCATTGGTAACTAAGAATGTTGTCCAAACACCAGCAGCGGACCAAGTTCCCGAACCTGAAGCAACCATTTCTAAGCAACCTGTTGGATCCAACATGATTACCTTGATCTCTGTAGATCAGTCTGTAAAGACCTCCACTAAGCCATCATTGGAGAACCAACCACCTGTTATACAGGAAATCAGTTTTTTTTTTAGGAACCAGCGGCAACAAGAAATTAACAACGAAAGAAACGACGCAAAAAAAAGAAGGGATCATCTACGGAGCCTAACAATAATCTGCACCTAGAATCGATGGGTGAAACTTATGATGACTTTCTTAAGGAATTTCCTGATCTACCAAAGTTGCCTAAGGGTTCATCAACTCCCAATGAGAAAGATTAGTCTAATTGTGGTCCGTTGTTAGTTAGTGATGAATTCCCAGCACTGCCTTCAGTAACAGCCTAAGATCATGAAATCTCAGTTGAACTTATTTCAGAAGCTGTGGTTCCAACAAAACCAACACAAGTTTAGCTTGAGGAGACTTCCAGTCATCCATCATCAGAGACTGAAGTAAGTGATACCCTGCCTGAAAACCCAAATCCATCCTGTCATCAGGCAGAGAGTCAAACATCTAAACATCACATAGTCAGGACTCAGAAAGACCTACGCAAGATGTCTGAAAGCCTGGGAAAATCCCCCAATAACACCTGGAAACCCAGCATCAGCAATCCCTTCTGGGATGCCTTCATAATCTGTGGTTCCAGTAGCACCAACAGAACCACGGCCTGAATTGATCCCTTC
The DNA here is from genome assembly GCA_023101725.1 of Atherinomorus stipes. Classification (NCBI taxonomy): domain Eukaryota; kingdom Metazoa; phylum Chordata; class Actinopteri; order Atheriniformes; family Atherinidae; genus Atherinomorus; species Atherinomorus stipes. The sequence goes on along the minus strand of JALJCO010002850.1, from coordinate 224,693 downwards.
ATCATCAGCACCTCCAGCCAAAGATCCACATCCAATCCTAAAACCTCTGCTAGCCAACAATCTAACGAGTGAACAGACTGAGCAACCCTCTCAGATCTCAGCACTGGAGAAAGAAAAGGAGAAATTGCTGAATGAACTGCAGAAAATGTATTATCAGGTCCACAAAAGTAAGATCATGGATTCATTAGCTTCTAAGAAGGATCAGAAACTGGAGGCAGAACTCCATGAGGAGAAACTGAAAAAAGAATCTGCCGAGACTTCTTCAGCTGAGCTGCAACGTGAAACGGACAAAGCCAAGACTGAACTGAGTCAGGTTTATATCCAGCTCCAGGATCAGCAACGGCATGCTACTGGGGAGAAAATGGCTCTCATGACTGAGGTGGAGACACTGAAACGTCCGCTTATATCAAAATCTGTCTATGAGAAGGAGACCACTATTCTGTATGCAGATCTGAAGGAGAAGCATCAACTACATGCAGACGTTTCCAGCAGAGTCATCCAGCTCGAAGCAACTCTCACTGCTGAGGGGACAAGGGCATCGAGAGCTGAGACCTGCTTGGCCGAGGAGGTGAAGAACACCTCTAAAATGAAGTCTGCACTTGACAAAACCCCGGAAAAATTTGCCGATCAGGAACATCAATGGGAGCAACACAAGAACTATTCTCCTGGTTGAGCAGCAAAAAACAAATGCCTCCATAGAAAGATCTGTGATGGAGTCGGAGTGAGAACCTGAGGACCAGGAGCAGCAATGGCAAGATGAAAAGTCAGAGCTTCTGGAAAAAATGTCTCCCTTGAAAAAGTTTCAAGAAGTCAAAGAAAAAAGACAGAAAACTCTTTAGAGAGAGCTTACTGAGGAGAATCCACAATCTAGAACCTCTGATGTCAACAGAAGAAACCAAAGAGACATCAGAATCAGAGAGAAAATCTGAGGACCAGCAGCAGCGACATCAAGATGAACAGTCAGAGCTTCTGGAAAAAATGCCTTCCTTGAAAAAGTTTCAAGAAGTCAAAGAAAAACAGAAAACTCTTTAGAGAGAGCTCACTGAGGGGAATCCACAATCTGGAAGCTCTGAAGTCAACAGAGGAAGAAACCAAAGAAACATCGGAATCAGAAAGAGAACCCAAGGATCAGCAGCAGCAACATGAACATGAACATGAAAACATGAAAAGTCAGAGCTTCTGGAAAAAGTGTTTTCTCTGAAAAAGTTTCAAGAAGACAAAGAAAAAGACAGAAAACTCTTCAGAGAGAGTTTCCACAATCTAAAAGGTCTGACATCAACAGAAGAAGAAACCAAAGAGACATCTGTAAGACAGGAATCCCTTCACACTGGAGACTGAGGAATATCTTCCTCAAACTGAAACAGGAAGAAATTTCTTCATGATCTTCTAAGATCATAGGGGAATTTGGCCTCCAGATCTGGAGGAATTTCTCCCCACCTTCACCCAACTCTGACATTTTAATTCTAACTTCTAACCTTTCTCACTCAATCCCTTTCCTTTCACCCCCACTGGACAATTTTTTGTTGACAAGATGTTAAAGAGACATCTAAATTTATTTGCTGATATCTGTCATTATTGTTTTTTTGTTTGTTTGTTTGTTTTTTTTTACTTGTCCTGTCTGTGCAGGACAATCTGTCATTATTGTGACACTCTCAGAAATCAAAGTACTTTAGGGTTATAAAGGATTGCCACAAGGATGGTACCCTCAAATGTACTACTGTTGTATCCTCAGCAGTGCAGTCTGTACTTCTTGAAGGCCAGATAGTCCCCTGAGGAACAGTATTGGTCTTTATAAGGTATAAACTATTCTGTTAAGGGTACAACAGCAATACCAGTAAAGGGTTCCATCCCAAGGACAATCCTTTGTAACCCTAAAGAGACAATGAGATATTAATTCTCTGAGAGTGTGGCTGTATAGTTACAGAAAACATCTAATATCTGAGATGTATCTCTGGAACATTAATGTTCATATAGATATTTCAGATAATTGTACCTTTAGAGTAAAGGATTCTCACTGGGGTGGTTCCCCCAAAGGTTCTGCTGATACCCTTAGAAGTGCAGTAATACTTTATAAAGACCAGACAGCCCCAGGGGTATAGTATTGGTCTTTACAGAGTAGAAAATGCAGTGTTGAGGGTAATATGCAGTACCTTTAAGGATACCACCCCAGTGACAATCCTTTGCTGATATGCGGCCTACAGCTCTTTATTTTCATCCAGGAATCAGTGTCTAGTGCTCAGTGGGTCTTTTTCCTTCATACTCTACTCAACCCTTTACTCTCACCTCTCTTCTGTTTTTCCTATTTTAAAAAAGTAAAAATCAATAAATAAAAAATCAATAAAATTAAAACCAAACTAGATTTTGTGTTCAATCCTTTTAAAAACTTTTTTCTGTTGTGTTTAATAATGTAAAAGATAGATTATATATATATATAAAGTTGTATGGATGTCACTGTATGTTTACTTGCAGTGGTTCAGTAACAAGTTCTTCACAGAGAAAGTTAAACATAAAAAAAGTAAAAAAAAAAAAAAAAACTTCGACTTTAAATAAAATTGTCACTTCTTTGCTGTGAAAAATGGTACAGGTTTGAAATTCAACTTTAACCATCAGAATGAAAAAACAAATCAAACTTGGTTTGTATAGCACTTTGCATGCAGGGTAGCCTCACAAAGAAAAAGAACAACAACCAAGTTTATTACAAACAAATCACACACACACACATCCTTGGACTTCTATCTTAGTGAGGACATTCCTTGACATAATGCATTCCCTAGCCCCTTATCCTAACCCTAACCACCACAACTGATTGCCTAAACCTAATTCTTACCTAAACTCTAAAACCAATTCTTGACCCTCAAAAGTGTTTTTTTTCTTTGGCTTTTTTAGTGAGGACCGGCCAAAATGTCTTCACTTTGCAAAAATGTCCTCACTTTGTTGGTTAAAGACGCAAAACGGTCCTCACAATGTAGCAAGTACAGGAACACACAAACACATATTTGCCCTCTCTCATTCGCACACAGATTAAATTGGCATTCCCTAATTAATGTAGAGTATCATCAGCATAGCTGTGAAAATCAATCTAATGTAATTTACCCAACTGGCAGCATGTACAGATTAAAAAGTACTGGGCCTAAAATTGAACTTTGGGGAACTCCACATTTTATTTTATGGGCCCTTGAGGGGCATGTATCCAAGAACTGACCATCTGTGAGATAGGTGTAAAAGCATTTTAAAACAGTACCTGAGAAACCCACCAGACTCCTGAGTCTGTCTAATAAAATCTAATGATCTACTGTTTGAAATGCTGAACTTAAATCCAGTAGCACCAGAACAGAAAGATTCTGTGCATCCAAATGACATCTGAAATCAATAACAATTTTTTAAAGGGCCGTCTCAGTACTGTGGTTTGTCCTAAAACGAGACTGGAATTTTTAAAAAATATTATTTCTAATTTAAAACTCATTTATCTGAACTCAAAATTACTTTTTCTATATTTTTACTTAAAAATGGTGAGTTGGATACAGGTTTGTAATTTTCAGGATGTTGGGGTCTAAACTGCTCGTCTTCAGAAGAGGCCTCACCACCGCCGTTTTACAAGCAGATGGGAAAACACCCGTATAAAGACAATAGTTTACTGTATCTAAAAGCTCAGACTCAAAGAAACCATAAACAGTGATGTGGAAATGGGGTATGAAGGCAGGTTGTTGGGTTTAGTTGGGAGAAAACTTGACCAAGCAACCTTTTGTCAACCAAGACAAAACTCCAATGTTTTCATCAGGTAAAACTGATGCTTCTGGTAAATTAAAAATCAATCTTTCGGGGGCTAAAAAATTTGATTTAATAAATAACCATATATTCCCAGCCATTTTCCAACAATTCCTTCTCCTTCCTTTTCGTTCTTTGTTTTTCCTTCTACCTACTTTTGTTCTTCCTTCTCTTCTCATCTCAATAATTAATAAAATCAAACATTTACAATTATAATAATTTCTCTTTCATCCCAATTATCTTATAATTTCTCATAGATACCACACCTATTTCTACTTTTTTTCCTTCTTTTAATTTTTTCTTTATCTTGCAAGCGCAAATAATATTTTATTTTTTTTTTTTTTATATTAATAAAAAATATATTTTTAATAATTTTAAATTATTCAGTTTTTGTTTTTTTCTTCCTCCTTCTTTTCTTAACTTTATTAAATATACTCTTTTCATATTTTTATAAAAATGTTAATTTTATAGTTAATTTTTTGTTTTTTTATTTATAAAAATAAAAAACAAAGTGACTTATTAATCCCCGCAAGAAAAAGTTTCCAAAACCTCGAACTTCCGTAAGCGTTAATCCCCATTGCATCACTTTTATTTCTGAAATTGTCTGCAAAGTTCTCACATGCTGCAGCTGATTTTGGCATGATTTAAAAAAGACTTGTTCCTCTGGTTATTTAATGCTTAAATTGATACTGTATAACTTTTGGCCACTAGGGGCGCTAAACTTGTAACTTCCCACAGGTCACACAACTGTCGCAAAATTAAAAAACCATAATTCCCTTTTTTTCTTACTTGGCTTATTTTATATCAAAAATATGTTCCCCTTTCTTTTTCCTGTTTCTTCTCTTTTTTTCCTCCTCCCCCTCCCTCTGTTATTTTTTTACAAAGATTCGACATTTTATTTATAAATAATCCTTTTTATTGTTATTTATTGTTCTTTCTATACTTAATAATTAATATATATTACTAAAACACACAAATTATTTTAATGACATAAAAAAGTGTTATAAAAAAATATTATGTCTTCAGTTTTTTTTTTTTCCCCCTTTGGTTTCTTTCTTTGGTTTCTTTTTTCCTGAATCCTCCTTCCTGATGTTCAGTCAGTCTCTATCCATCACTTGGAATTATGTTTGCAGACCACTTTGAAGAGCTGATAGCAAAGTCATCGAGCTGCAAAGCACTCCAGGTCACATGATCCAAAGAGAGACAGATCCACTCCTGCAAAGTTACAATGTCTGGTTTTTGAGGAGGGAAGCACCCTCGGAGCGCTGACATGTGTCAAGTGCTGTATACTGACCTCAAAAATAATTATTACTTACATTGGGTTAGAGAGGACTGTAATTTCATCTGTGTTGTATGTCTAACATGGGGCATATTTGACAATAAAGTTGACTTTGACTTATTAGGCTAATGTTTGGGACAAAAGTTATACACTATCCCTTTAAAATAGCTTAAACAAACAAAAACACGAACAACAAATAATAAATATAAAAACAAACAACTTTCCTCATTTCCTGTCCCCTCCAAAATATAAAAATCAGTAAAATAAAAAACAAAGCTGTATTTTATATTCAATCCAAAAAAAAAAAAAAACCTCTGTGTGTTTAAATCACTTTTCTTACTTGTGGTCAGTTGGCACTTCTTGCTGTTTGTTCTCGAAATGTCTCTCAGTGTTACATGTTATACTCAGGGGCCCAGCTCCGCCACCTCGGGTCTGAGCTCCGTCACGTCAGGGTTGGGCTCCAGCTCAGCTTTACCACCTTGGTCAAATAAATAAATAATTTAAATCAGACTGGCAGTAGCGTCACACATCATTTCACATGCACAGTCTGCATGGCTTTCTCATAATCACCAAGATGCTCAACAGTCACAGTTCAAATCCTCCTCATCATTCCGCTGGTCCTGCCTCCTCTCTACATACTAGTTACAAACGCCACACTGCTGAGGCGCCGATTTCTTGGATATGTTGGGTCAAGCAGACAATACCATGCACCCACGTGGGATTGATGACAAAGTCCCTCTAAAGACTCATTTATGCAGAAGACGGATACACAGACAGACGGACAGTTTCGTCTGTCGTCTGCGTCAATTACGTACGTAATTTGGTGCGTTTTCGAGGGGCTTGTTGGTCCGTCACTCAAAGCAGAGGACTGAGCAATACCACTGTAAACCGTGGGGTCATTGCTGAGCTGTGGAGCTGATATGCAGCCAGCAAAACCAGAGAAGAACAGGAACCGGAACATATATCAGTCTGTCCAGCACCCAGACTCTTCTCCTGTTTTCAGCCTGTTGTGATGGGTGCAGAATGTGGTTTAACCCCATACCATTAGAGATGCCAACTTTTCAACTGTCCACTGATAACAAGCTGGATGCTCCTTCTCCTCTTTAATCTGCTGAACCCACTGTCCATGCTTTACAGAAAGATCCTCACTTTTTCATCCATTTGAGGAAAATCCCCCTAATTAAAAAAAAATTCCCCCTTAAGGCTTTTTCTTTGCATGATAGAGCTTTAACCTGCATTAGTGGATTTCAAGGTGAACTGTGTTCTCAAACAGTGATTTCTGGAAGTCTTCCTGAGACCATGCAGTGATTTCCAGTAGAGAATCATGTCTGGTTTTAATGCAGTCCACCCCAAGATGACCAGCATCCAACCTAGTCCCATGCACAGAGAGTTTCCTCCTGGTTCTCCGAATCTTTTGAGGATGTTACACACTATAGATGTTGTTATCTTCAAAATCTGCACAATTAGACATTGAGGAACATTTTTCTAAAATTGTTTTAGACCCAGTTTGTCTCAGATTGGTGAGTCTCTGTCTATCTTTCCATCTGAGAGACTCTGCCTCTCTGAAATGATCCTTTTATACCCAGTTATTTGACTGACTTGTTACCACTCAACCAGTTGTCAAATGCTCATCCAGTAGTTATTGATTTGTACCAATTACTTTCAGAGGTGTCAAAAGTAGAAATCAAAGTAGTCAGAAATAGCAAATTCATGCCATGTTTTCGGATCTGCCTGTGTATAGAACAGGAGCTGCAGCTGGTTAGTGATTGGTTGAAACAACTAACGGACAGAATTCCAACTTTCTTCTTCTATTTTTGGCACTTTTGATGACTTTTTCTAGCGTTTTGTTTCTGGCTTGATGATATTCGTCAATCATTGCATTAATTTTTTTTTTTTCAACATTTTTGGAGTTGGATTTTGTAATTGTCCTGACAGGAAACAAACCTGGAGGAGGAAAAACTAACAGCTGGGGTGGACATCCACAAGATGAAAATTCTTCTCTGGGAATATCTGGTCAGTTAGTGAGTTTATGGTTTGTCATGTCAAAATGGAAACAGCTGTTGAGTAAATTTTAATCTTTGTCAGGTCAAATTCAGAGTTTTCACTTCCATGGATGACCACCAAGCTTTCTTCTTGAAAGGTTTATTTCTTTAGTCATATCTGGAAGTTGTTTTCACAGCTTTTTATCCTGTTTCATATTTCAATAATCCAAGCACACATGAAAACAGACGGAAACTTGTTTTCCTGGTGGGTATGTGAATTTGACTCTGTCCCAGTTTTGGTATTTGACAAACATTTTCCCATTTTGTTAGCTTCTGGACTTTTGACCTTCAGCTTGTTTTGGGATTTTTGTGCCTCATAAACTGATTATCTCTGCTTTGAAAAACCAATCTTGCCAGTTTTACCTGTTGTGTTTTTTATTTGGAGACTCCATCCTGTCATCTTTTCACAGATGGCTTTAAAACACTTGTCTTTTGTGTCCAGAATGTGGACATCGCCAAATGGAATTACATCACATTCTCACTTCCCACTCGCCACATCTTGACAGTTAATCAGAAATGCTTGGCATCAGCTTTTCAGCAGCAGTAGAGCTCCTATAGTGCCAATTCTTTTTACAAGCAGGTACTTTGATGGTAATGTGGTCATAGCCTAATGTTCTTGTTGCTGAAATCTGTGTTGTGTGTCTTTAAGGGTGCATTCAGAAAGCATAGTCCATGAGTCTCGGTCCATTTGGGGACTCGGCTCGGCTGGGGGTGGGGGTGGTCTTCCGGACCGAGATTGCGTTCATGTTGCACCATAGCCAAACGAGCCAAACCTTTTGAATATATATATATATTGAACACAGTGGAAAAATACAGACTCTCGTAGAGGATAATAACAAATATAAACCCTTATGAATAATGTTCCCAGTCTCTCCAGAGGTGGCGCTGCATTCAGATTCACCATAGGCAAGGACAAGACATACAACGAATAAGAAGGTTCTCACAACTTCCGTTTTCTCCACAAAACATTATTTTTGTACGTACTTACGAGGAGCTGGGATATGCTTTCATCAAACCAAATATCGATTAAAGCTTTTACTTTCTTGTTACTCCACCACGAGCCATCTTTAGAAGTACTGCAGTCCCACACGTGTACTTGTTGCCGTAACGTTTACCCACAATGCCAATGCAATTTGTAGTCCACTTCCTGTCTATGGTTCACTTGAAACGGACCAAGACCTGCGTTTGTAGGTGGACCGAGTTTGCTTGTTTGTTTTGGATCAAAGTCTGTTTGCGCATTCACAACTCCGCCAAACGAAGCGGACTTTCCGAGCAAACGGACTCTGATTTGAATCACAAAAGCTTTGTGAATGTGCCTTTAGTCTCAAGTCACTTTCAGTTGTAATAAGTCATTTTTTATGCAACCTCTGCCATCTGGTCTGCATAGAGGACTGCATTATAATACCAAAGGAATTCAAAACCCGGACTCACCCTAGTATATTTATATAGGTTTTTATTCATTTATATTTCGTATATTTATATTTAGTGAATTTAGCATTTAGTACTGTATCAGTGCAAATTACTGAGAAATTCTCTATCCCCTCCCCTCTGGAATATTTTGATGCTTTAGTGAATTTAGAAAACCTGTAGATGATCATGGAAACCTAATCAGATTAGTAAACATGCCCTCAATGCACTCGTCCAATAGTTTTTAATAAGTTCAAAAGACCGGACTCAAAAAAAAAGTTTTAAACTACTACAGTACATAGCCTTTTTCCTGAATGTAGAGGGGAGGCCAATATTTCATAAATTTAATTAATCCCAGGGGGAAATATATTTGCCACCAACCATCATCACGTACATTCTAGCACCTTAGTGCAGGATCGCCAGCTGTCCTGCTGGTTTTGAATGTTTCCCTGCGGCAATACACCTGACCCGCATGGCAGCTTATTAAGTTTTGCACAGGCCTCCTAATGACCCTTTAATAATTCAACTTAGGTGTATTACAGCAAGTAAACATGTAAAAAATGCAGGACAGTGGCTCAGTAGGTCCACAGCTGGTGATCCTGCACTATTTTAAGATGTTAATACTGAAAAGTTTGAACGGTGCTGCAGCAACAGACGTGTTCACTGATGCAAAACCCCTCCATTATGAATAAAAGATTGTTCACAACTCTCAAATTGTGAGTCTGACTCGACTCTCAAGTAACTGGAAATGCAACTTAACTGCCACTTGAGTTTGAGTCCCAGTCTTGAGTCTTCTCTGATACATACAATACTAGTTGACCAAAATGACAACAACATACAAGGCAGATATCATAACGGGCAAATGAGAGATCTCTAACTGGACAGAGATGCAGATGATCTACGGGTAACACGGTGTCATAATACAGCACAATAACGGGCCAAAAGAATAGACACAGACTGAAATCTCAAATGTATAGGCAAACTGGCAGGAAGCAGAGGGCGGAGAAACTCACAGGTTCACACAGTTCTGCCGGGAAGGAGAGTCAAAGTTCAATTCTTTCCAGAAATGAGCCACTGAAAGTTGTAAGAACTCAATCCTACTTGTGTTATCCAGGATTCAAACAAAGGCTGAAGATCATACGTCCAACCAGGAAGGTAGAGACAGATGGAAGCAGGAAGAGGCTGGTGGAGGGAAATAAGCAAATGAGGAGACAAGTCCGGTGGGTAAAGAGTAGGCCGGCAGCTCCCGTGGTGCAGTCCCCAGGCAGCACACCAGTGACGATGATCTGGCTGGAAACTGCTGCAACCTGCAGCTGGATAAACCTGACTGCTGATTGCTCCATGCAGGGTACCTGCTACAGAGCCAAACAGGACAGCCCACCCAATCCTCCACCTGGGGCTGAAAGCAAAGTTCATAAATAAGTTCACAGCTCAGCCAGCTGCCCCATGACACAGACATACTGAACACCACAGGCTCATGACAGACCTGTTTGTGCAGATTATTCTTACTCAACCTGCACAGTTTTGTGTGTTGTAATGCAGGATGAGGATTTGATGCTTTAACGCTCCACAGTGGATTGGCCTGACGTTGGAATCACCCACAAGATCAGACACTTGATAAATCAGGAGTTGGGCGCAGTAGACCGCTGCTTCTGCTGTTCTTAACTATTTACCTCAATCCTGGAATCTTCACTTAAGCTTAAGATTAGCTAAGTTATATTAGCTCAACTCACATGTTGTCAACGGCTCTTTGTTTAGCAATCGCAGTCTTGACATGTAAAACCAGAAACCAGCTTTTATCTCCCTGTGAGTTTTACTTTAGTGCCAACATATCATCAGCTAACAAGGAGCCAAACCACATGAAGGAAAGTGATTTCCAAACCTTTAACCAAGTGATCACTGGATTCCTGGCACTATTTGGCTCCTTTTTGTCCCAACCAAAGGTCATAGGACATTCATGACTTCATGACATACCTTGGATGAACGTACTTCAGTTTAGTGGTTTGAGTGAACAATAACTACAATAAAGAAAAGGAATTTACTATGTTCACTGTGCAAAAGTGCGTCTGGTCCCCAGTGTGCCTGACTACACATTAGACGGTGCTGATCCGTGTTGGATGAGGGGCCAGGTCCTCCTGGGTACTGGGCAGAGTATCTGCCTGGGGAGATGGGTGATTCTCAGGCTCCTGGGCCCTTAGTCCTGCTCTCTGCTTGCCTCTGGGTGGTCAGTGCTTGGCATCACGGGGGACTGCTGTCCCTGGCCCCCTTTGGGACTGTGCTTCATGGCCTTGGGGTTTAAAGCTGGGGCCCTCCTCTGCTGTCTTCTTGGCAGGTGTGTGAAGTGGAAGTGGTGGCCAGGTGGCCAGAGAAGTGGGATTAGATCATAAAGGTTTTGATTTGATTTTGATTAAGGTGAACCACTGTTGGGAGTTAACTGCTTTTGCAAATAAATTCAAAGGTGATCTTCTGTTTCCTTACAGGTGCAGCAGCTTGTTTCTCCTGTTTAAATTTTCTGCATGTGTGTTCTTACAGACTTACTGTGCTGCAGCCATTCAGGCTTAGAGAAGCTGACTGTAGAGAAAACACACTGCTGAGTAAATAACTGGACGCCCATCGCTGATTTAATGTCCATTTTTCTTGCTGTAAACGTCTGGAGGCTGCAGCAGCTGTACAACTGCTTTCCCAAGATGCTTTACTGCTCAGAGACCCTGGAGGGAGGAGCGTGCATGTGTTAGTGTGTGTGTTTAGCCAGTCGGGCATGTTTCCAGATGGTGCTGCTGTTTTGCTGTCCTGTTGGATCTAGGCACTCACACGCAGCTCTGTGATATATGTGACTCTGCAGGTCGAGCTCAAAAACAAGTGTTTGGGGTGTTGCTTTTTGAAATGTGCTCCACGTGCAGCAGTCTAAGCTTCCTCCATGATGTGGCAGGGTCAGTTTGTTCAGCTGATGAAAGTTCTGGTTCAAAATAATAATAATAATAATAAGAGGATGGATTTAGGGCTTTTATAACGTGCTAATTATTGGAAAGAATAAAGGATCAGATGAGAGCACCAAAAAATGTATTTCTGTCCTTTTTTTTTTTTTTTTTTTTTATACACCCCTAAACCCTACTTTAAACAACCCACAACTTTACCCCACTCCACACCCCTCCCATCCCTCCTCCCGCCCCTCCTCATATTTCTGTCCTTTCAAGACTCTTCCCGTTGAAACTGAGACTACTGACTCGTTCAGAGTGTGATGCTAATGGCTGAAATATTCTGAAGCTGTGAAAACACACAAGGCTCTCAGCTCTGTCAAGGACATGAAACAGCAGCTTGTTTAGAATAAGGTAGAGTTTCTGATGGAGCTGACTTTCATCAGGACGAAAACAAGTCCAACATTATATTATATTCCTCTTCTTTTATTATTATTACATTGTTCGACAGGGAAGATGAAGAGCAGCAGATTTTACACCAGAATGCTTAATCCAGGAGTCCAGATGGTTTGTATAAGCAAACCTTAGCACACAGTTATTATCCAATATCTATGCAGTGCACCATAAATGGAAAACTTTTGGCAAACTGATAGAATTCATTCCAGAGATACGCAGGAATTGCAGTTGCAGAACTTAAGGACCTTTAATTGGAACAACAGTTCCCAGAGTCCTGTGGGGCGCAGTATCAGTAGGTCAAATCAAAGGAAGCAAGATGGAAAAGAGTAGACACAGACACACAATAACTTTTATTAACAACAGAGAGAGAGAGAATGCTTCTTTTCTCCAGTGTTACCATCAGGCCACGAATATTCTTGCTTTTCAACCTCATATTCACGGAGACAAACAACTCACCCGTCAGTTTGTGTGCAACACGTGTTACCAGAGGATTCTACCAAAGGGTGCATTAGAGAACTCAGACCAGATCGTGCTGATAAATTTGTAGGATGTAAACAAAATGATAAACATGGAGACATAGAAGAGCTAAGGGATTTTTAGACTATGGCAGAAAAAAAACTACAAGCATGCTGAGTCTTCTCTTCTAGACTTTCCATCATAGTACCTCTGTCCCCTCTGTGACCTTACATCTGGTCAAACTGGTCCCTACACTGCCCTTACTGGTTATCCTCATACACATATTAATTTCTGAGGAGGTGCACAAACTTCAAACAAATGCCAAAGGCAGCCATGATAAAAAAACAAAACAAACAAAGTGTACTGTACACACTCCCTACAACATCCGGGCATGTTTCTGATGAGACCACAGATGTTCTCCTGAGGGGTCTCCTCCCAGACCTGGATCATGGCATCAGTCAAAGCCTGGACAGTCTATGAAGGACGTGGAGGTGGTGAATGGAGTGAGACAGATGTCCAGGAGTTGCTGATTCAGGTCTGGTGAACAGGCAGGCCAGTCCACAGCCTCATGTCCTTTGTCATAGATGAACTGCTGACTCCAGCCCCATGAGGATCTCATCCCAGTATGCAATGGCAGTTTGGGTAGCTCTGACTAAAACATGGAGGTCTGTGCAGCCAAGTTGCATAATGATGCAAGAAAAGTGCATGAAGAGATCATTTTTCAATCCAAAGTAACGGATGGACGACGAGTGTCCTCAACATTCCAGCTGTTGACTGCATGAACGAAGTGGGATCTGTGCGCACATTTTCATCAGAGAAACCCAACGACACATTTAATGGCAGTGGGAAAATGTATAGACTGATGACATGATGTGCAGCACAATGTGTCTGATTCAAATGAGCAGGTTTGCAGCTGAAGGATCTCATTGTACACTCACAACTGATTTTATGGACGCAATTTAGAAAACAGAAACCAGATGTACAGATGAGAGATTAAGCTGCATCTGCATTTATATATTACATGTAATCCAACCAGATTCTGCATAAAATTTACAAATATTTTCTGCCCTAGTGGGATTTTCCTGTCCACAGCCCCTTCAGTTTATGCCACCTTCAATCTTTACATTGCATTAGCAGTCTTCAGAGGCTCTTTAATCTCTCCTTCTCACATATAAAAGTGACAGGACGATTAAATTTTTATGGGAGCAAAGTGAGAACACCTGCATTTAATGCTCCATCGAAGTGGTTCCAAGTTCGGCTGGTTGACTTTGACTACCTGCCCACAGTGCTGCTCACAGTTGCAGGTTTAATGACATGTTTGATGCTGCGTCTTCTGACAGGAACTTTTAGGACTCTGAATGGACTCCTTTTCTAAATCTCCCTTCTGGGATTAATGAAATATTTTTCCATTTAATTTTGAAGCTGCTGAGCTGGAGATTCTGCTGTCTGCAGGTCTGTGCAGCAGCTTTCACCTGCTGAACTTGTGAACCTGTTGCTGTGACATTTGAAAACACATTTAAAGTCTAATTCCATTAAATGGATTCAAATTCACTGTTTAACGTGTGTGTGTGTATTTGCATGGTGCTCAGTGGTCAGGACATAAGCAGACTTCTTGTTCAGCTGAAACTCAGCACCCGTCTCCTCCCTCTCGCCCCTTCTCCCTCCTCTGTTTGCTCCATTTAACTGAAACCACCAGCTACATGAATACCCATGAACAACCAGGAGCTCTGCCAGCGGCTCCATTACAATCTGCACTCCACCTCCTCTTCATCCTCCCTCCTATCTGTTCTCTCTCCATCTCACCGTTTTCCTCCTGCTTCTCTTCCACCACTCCAGGTTTCTCTCTACCTCATTTCATGTGCCAACCATAGACTGTAAATGGTGCCAACACTATCTGGCCAGCTGAAATTTGCAGCTGTATGAGGCAGAAACTCAGACCAGTGAGATCCAGCTCTGATGCAGGGCCCGATCTGGGATTGAAATGTCCTGCTTGCTATTTCACCTGTGGGACCTAAATTATTCATCCTGTAGTTTATCACAATAGCTAATTTCCTGTTATCTTCCTCACTACTTTTTTTGGGGGGGGGGGGGGCTGGATTCTAGCTCCTTGTCAAATTTAAAATGATGTTTATTGGCTAAATTTTCATTTTTCCTTTTATAAAAATAAATAAATATATAAATAAATAAAATGAATATGAGCTAATTTTGATTTTTGTTTTTCAATGGCTAATTTTAAATTTTTATGCCTAATTTTTCTGGTTTATGTATATTTAGCTATTCATTAATCTTAAGTTATTTCTTCATTAGTCAGTTGAGCATTTTTTATAAAATATTTCATTTCTATTAGCTATCTTTTTCTTTTTTCTTTTCAAGCTAATCAGCTAATTAGCCTTTTTTTTATCAGCTACATGTTCCTTATTTCTGTAGTTACATTTTTAGCACATTTCTGGATAATCGACTTTTTTCAAAACTGCAGTTCAGTGACTGATTTGGTCTATTTTTGTTTTCATTTCATTGTCATTTTTCCTTAGTTATATTTTTGTCAGTTGTTTGTCTTTTGTTTTCTTAAAGCAAATTCAGTATCACTTTTATTTAAAGCTACAGTTACGTTTTTAGCTCCAGTGTGAAAGTCTTGATTAACTGGGTTGATTTGTAGTCTCTATACACTCATTGAAAAGTAAATATTACCTGACTTCCCCATATTACCCTTGAACTAATCAAGTGCTTGAATAGCACTAGATTAGCACTGAGATGCAGCTTCATGCTAACATTAAGTTAGCCTTTCATAATGTTTGTATTTACACAGAGACAACAGTAAGGCCCTGATTTATGAAAGGTTTGCGCACTCTAAAACGAGTGCTATCTTAATTGCACAACCAATAATCAGCCTGAGCTGATTAAGGGCACAAGGAGGTTTGCACCTGTTACTGGGCAAAATAGCCCCGCTATCCATTTTGTGTGTCTGCTGTAGGTGAGTATGCAATATGGGCGTTTTTTTGCCAGAACGTGCAAAATATTGGGAGGAGACTATGCAAAGAAATCAGCTTTCACAAGCAATGTGATTTATCAACTGTGCAACAGCAAGCAGGCGCAATTTTTTGTGTAGGTACAGCACCTGACATTATTCCATGGACGTTGAGAAAAACCAAAATGTACTAAATCATGCTTAAACCAGGAAAAAAGAAAGCATCTGCTCGCGCCTGCGCAATTCATTTGTTATCTAGATGAGGAGGCGTGATAACCTCACAGCAGCTTGGAACAATACCTCCACCTGCGGCCTGCAGGACTCGGATACTAGGCGGACAGTGAGGTTAGGGTTAGGGCTTAGCGATAGGGGGAAGGATTAAAAGAAACAACTCAAAACGGTAATGTGGGTGGAGTCAGACATCTGACCCCACCTAATATCTGACTCCGCCTCGTCCTGCAAGCCGCAGGCAGGACCTTCTCGCTCGGAAGGGCTGCTGTCTGCACCAGGACAGCGTGAACAGTGAGCGAGTGCCGGGAAGCAAGGAGGGAGGGGCCAACGGCAGGCAGCACCCAATGAACGGACGGAGAGCGATATAACCCCATGGTTCACATTTCAAAACAATTTGAAATGTGGACTGACCACAGCACACTCTTCAACTTTGCATCTTTCCATTTCAAATGAGCTCGGGCCCAGAGAAGGCAGCAACGTTTCTGAATGTTGTTGATGTATGGCTTTGGCTTATGGGGTCCCCCCCGTGTTTTTTTTTTTTTTCTTTTTTTTTTTTCTAGAGTTTTAACTTGTACTCTGTTAACTGGCAATGTTTTTCTGAAGTGCTCCTGAGCCCGTGCAGTAAGATCCTTTACACAATCATGTCGGTTTTTAATGCAGTGCCACACGAGTGATCAAAGGTCACTAGCATTCAGTGTTGGTTTTCAGCCTTGCTGCTTACATGTAGAAAGTTCTCCAGATTCTCTGAATCTTTTGATTATATTATGGACTGTAGGTGATCGAATCCCTAAATTGCAATAGAACATTGATAAACATTGTTCTTAAACTGTTGGACAATTTTTCATGCAGTTGTTCATCAAGTGATGATCCTTGCCCCATCTTTGCTTGTGAATGGCAGAGCTTTTTGGGGATGCTCCTTTTATACCCAATCATGGCACTCACCTGTTTCCTGTTAACCTGTTCACCTGTTGTGTTCCAAACGGGTGTTCTTTGAGCATTCATCAACTTTCTCAGTCTTTTGTTGCCAACTTTTTTGAAACATGTTGCAAGCATCCATTTCAAAATGAGCAAACACTTGAACAAAAACAAAGTTTATCAGTCTGAACATTAATTATCTTGTCTTTGTTGTATTTTCAGTGACTAAAGGTTGAAGAGGATTTCTTTTTTACATTTAACACAAAGCCCCAACGTCATTGGAATTAGGGTTTGGATTACAGAAGCATACAGTACATATAAAGAAAAACAATTTAGAGAAAACTAAACAAAAAGATTATGCAACTTTTCAAAGACTAACTTAGATTTTGTAACTTTTTTGTTAATATTAGTGTCATATGTTTTAATTTGTTGCAGAAAATGTTCAAAGTTAGGCTTGGAGTCCAACCATCTCTTCTTATGGATGTGGAATTTACCCAAAGGCAGAATCATTTGACTTAGATAAACAAAATCTACTGGTTTCTTTCTGTCATAAAGTCCCACAGTAATATCTTTTTTAAGAGAACTGGGGTATTTCTGTAGTCTTCGCCCTTATATGTATTTCCACATCAGCCCAATATTTTCAAGTGTACACACAATCAACAAATAAATGACAAATGGGTGCAGAGTCCCAGGCTAGCATTTTGCTAGGCAGTGTGACCAAACATAGTCATGTGACTGAGAATGTTCAGTGTTTCTGCAGCAGCAGAAGGCTCTTCCGGATCCAACCAAAGCAACCTTGACGAAAGGAATTACGGTCAGATTTTATTTACTTGTGTGAAGATAAACCTAAATAAAATCAGATAAGGCTCGTTTCCTGCTTTTTCGACTTCCAAACAAAAAAACAGAAACGACACATATTCTGATTTTTGTTTACCTTCCTCCAAACAAAGAATGGATAGATTCTCGTTTTTCATTATCAATATGAAAAATGGATGGCCGCGTGGTACATGTACGACTCCTTCTCTAGTGTCAGACTCAGAATTCAAAGGGGACAGAGCCACCCTGACCACCCCTCTTGCTCCACCCCTAGTTATCAAAAAGAAATAATCCCTCAAACATATTTTTACTTTTCCTGGTAAATCTATTTTTGCTTCACTTTTATGTGAATGAACGTTATTGTAAATAAAGTTTTTCAAATTTCTTGTAGGAACAAAAATGCTGGAAGTTTTGCACTCAAATCCCCCTTCAGTTTCTGATCATTAAAGTGTCATCATGAGTTCAGTTATTTTATTTTCTTTAGTTCATATGTTTCTAACCATCTCTCCTCTGCGCACAATGTCTTTATTTTCTCCCCCCTGCGGTATTTATTTGATTTTGTCCTCTCGCTGCTGGTCCTCCCCTCCCAGCCAGGGAGAGGGATTTCTGGGGCCCTCTATTGGCTGACAGGGAGGACAGAGACCCGCCTCCTCCTCTCTCTCTCCGCCTGAGAGGAGGAGGAAGAGGAGGAGGGAGAGTGAAAGTGGAGAGGCAGGCAGGCGGCGGACGAGTTGCAACAGATGGCTTCAGCCGCGGCGGCTGCTGCACCGAGGAACTCTGGGACTCCGTTAGACTGAGGAAGAGGAGGAGAGGGAGGAAGTCACAGCTGACACTTCTTCTCCTTCTCCGTCTGCAAACAGAAAACATGCCGGCAAGAGCACAAGTTTGGATTTGCTGAAAAGATCGGAGAGTTGCATGGAGCAGAGAGTGTGATCTGCGCCCTCATCCTCCTCCTGCTCCGGGTGTCAGAGAGGAGAACACCTGCTGACAGCAGGAGGACCTGAAGGAGGCGACGCAGCCGCAGCAGGAGGTGTGTGCACGAGCGTCTACACGAACGTGCGTGTGTTTGAGCGAGTGTGTGTGTGTGTGAGACTGCTCAGTTATGCTCTACTTCACTCTGTGTGTGTGACTTTCTGCGGGCAGCTTTGTTAACGTGTTTGCGCGCGCGCGTTAGTTTTTGAGGCCACGTTGTACTTCCACTTGTCACACTCGTTTGCAGCAGTGTTTTTAAAGTGTGTGTGTGTGTTTGTCTCTTTATTGCTTCCTGCTTGCTGAGCACGTGGGAGTGTGTTGGAGCTGCGCAACACTGAGGTCAGTCAGGAGAAGGAAGGAAGGAGGGAGGAAAAAGAGAGAGGGTGCGATGAATGGAGGGAGGGAGGTAAAGGGGAAGAGGAAGGAAGGAAAGCTGGTCCACCCAGCTCTCTTTTTATATTTTAATAATAATTCCTGTGTTTGAATTTTTCCTGGCAAAGCAGCTACCCGGGAATGTTGACATGGAAAGAGGAAATAAAACAAGTTGGAGGAGAAGAAAGCAGAAAAACAAGCTAAAGACATGAAACCTGAGGAGGATAGCTCTGGGTCAGATTTTGTCCCCCCCCCCCCCCCCCCCCAACTTCTCTGTGAACATGTGAGTTTGGAAAAACAATCTGGACTGGACTGATCCCCTGGGAACACCAGCCACAGCATCATGACTTCTTCCAGGAACAGAAACTTGATTAGAAATAATTTTTTAAAAAAGCATTTGGTTCTTAAACATCTGAACAGCTCAAATCAACCAAACTTATTAAGGCATAGCGTAAATAAATTCCAGGGTGATGTTTACCATAGTGTAGCATCCCCTCTTCTTTTAACAACTGTCTGTGAATGTCTGGGAAGTGATGAGAGCAGTTGCTGGAGTTTTAGGAGAGGAATGTTGTCCCAGTCTGGTCTGATGCAGGATACCAGCTGCTCAGCAGTCCTGGACCTTCAATGCTGGCTTTTGGTGAAATGTCAGCACCCGGACTCTTCTCCTGTTTTCAGCCGTGCTGTTGTGATGGATTCAGTATGTGGTTCAGCATTGTCTTGCTGAAATCTGCAAGGTCTTCCCTGAAAGAGACGTCGGGATGGGAGCAGATGTTGCTCTAAAACCTCCCTGTACTTTCCAGCATTGATGGAGCTTCACAGATGTGGAAGCTGCCCACGCCACAGGCTCTACTGCAACCCCATACCATCAGAGATGCAAACTTTTCAACTGTCCACTGATGACAAGCTGGAAGCTCCCTCTCGCCTTTAGTCTGCAGGACATGTCGTCCATGCTTTTCATATAGAAATTCACGTTTTCATCCATCTGACCACAGAACAGTTTTCCTTTAGTCTATTTTAAATGAGCTTTGGTCCAGAGGAGACTGGGGTGTTTCTGGATCCAGTTCACACATGGCTTCTTCTTTGCATGGTAAAGCTTTAAAGGGACATTGTGTAACAATTGTATATCACGAGCAGCTCCCTCGTACTTTTCATGCTGCGTTCGCGTGAAACTGGGCAGACGGACGACAGCGGCTGCATGTAAAGGCATAAACAAGCCTCTATGTGAAGACGTGGTCTGTCAGTTACAGTGACTTCAGTCCACATCTGATATGTTGTCATGGCGATGTTGTATTGTTTTCCCTGATCCATGTTTTACCATCTTTCTCTCGGCTTCTGTGATTAAAATGACATCTGGTTTGTTACCGACGGTCGTCTGCTCGACTGCACGTGAAACCAGCATCAGTGTGACGCTGGTTCCCTTCTCATTGCACCGCGGTGACTTTTCAAAAACATCACCTCAAACTGAGCTGAGAGCTCCGGTGTGTCCTGTGAGTTTAGGTGGTTTCCTATTGCCACCGGAAGCACATACCCCCCGACCGAGCCTTTGATGTAGATATGAATGATATGAACGGCAAATTCAGAACTTAGAGGAGCACTTCAGTTTGTTGATGGGAGTGATTACTGATTAATGAAAAAACACTTTTGAACGAAGTAATCAATTTTTGTGAATAGATCACAGGGGAACTTTAATAAAATAATAAAAAAAAATTAATTGGTTCTGTTTTATGGTTTTTCTTTTTTTTTATTTTTTTTTTTTTTTGATTTTATCATTCACTTATTATAGTTATTGGATATTGTGGAACTAACTCTCACCTTTCCCTTCTTTTTTTATTTTTTTTTCCTCTCCTTTTTTTTGGTTTTTGTTTTTTTTTTTTTTTTTTTTTATTTTATTTTGATTTTATAATATATTCTATTTAATTTATTTTCTTACTATTGTGTGTTTATGATAATATATATTTTTTTTAAATTAAAAATAAAAATATAAAATTTATTTTTTTTCTTTTTTCTTTTTCTAATTAATATAATTAAAATAAATCTAAATTATTTTTTTTCCTTTCTCTGCCTTTGTGTTTGTTTTTTTTTTGGTTGTGTTTGTGAATTAATTTTATTTTTCTTTCTTCTTATTAAACAGAAAATGTATATTTTTTTTTTTTTTTTTATTTTTTTTTTTCTTTTTTTTTTTTTTTTTAAAACTCTATTTATTTTAATTTATTTTTATATTATATTCCTGCCCTACCCTATTTTTTTTTTTTTTTTTATTTTTTTTTTTATTGATAAAATTCTCCCCTTCTTTTCTTTTAATATACTACTTTTCTTATTTATTCCTTTTTTTCCCTTTTTTTTTTTTATTCTCTTGTCGATAATTTATTTATTTGTTTTATTTTTTTTCCTTTTTTCCCCCTCCCCCTCTTTTGGTTTGAGGTTGATGTTCAGCAACTTGACTGTTCCAGATCTTTGGCGTGTAAGACATTATGACCCTGAATATGATTTTCTTTTATTCTGGTTGATGACTCAGCATCCTTTTCCAACATCTTTTCTTTAAAATATTTCCAAAGTGATTTTTGTTTCATTTAAAGAAAAGAACAGATGTTCCACTCTTTCAGTCTCGGGGTCACAAAACTATTTCTGTCCATTTTGTTTTTTGTTTTTTTTTTTGTAGAACTTTAGAAGAATAAATATTTCTTAATCATCTTAAGATGGGTCTCTAGTTTCAGATGAATTCAAGGATTAAATTTAAAATCTAAGAAGAAAATCTGTAAGGATCTTCTTTAAATGTGAGCAGTCCAGCAGTGAGGAGGGCACAGGTTAGTTTCTATCCATACATCCTTCCTCCACTGCATATCTGACCACAGCGTAGCTTAGGTTGAGAAGTCCAGACTGCCCCCTTTCCAGCCACTTCTTCCAGATCGTCCAGGGGGGTTCTGAGGCATTCCCAGGTGAGCTGAGAGATGTCATTCCCCCAGCATGCCTTGGGTCTTCCACCAGGGTCTCCTCATGATGGGAATGCCTGGAGCACCTCCCCAGAGATGCTTCCAGGAGGCGTCCTTACCAGATGCCCAAGCCATGGAAGTGACTCCTCTGGATGTGGAGGAGCAACAGTTCTACTCTCATCTGGATGACCGAGCTTCTCACTCCATCTTGAAGGGAGCAACCAGCCACTCTGGGGAGGACTCTCATTTCAGTCACTTGCATCCACAATCTTTTAGTCCCCACCCACAGCTGGTTAGCATAGGTAAGGGTAGGAACGTAGTTCAGCCAGTAAATGGAGCTCCACCGTTATCTAGCTGAAACTTCCTGACCTTGTGCACCACCTCAGGCCTCTTCCAGCAGAGAGGTGATGTTCCTCTCAGGGGTGCAGCTTCTGTAGCCGTTACCTTTACCGTCATTACCTTTGGTCATCACCCAGCTAGCACTGCACCGGACCCCCCGTAGCCCTCTCCTGGGAGGTGAACCCATGAAGGCTCCAGCTCATCCAGCAAAATGAACTCATTGGAGGAGTTTTGTATGTACTGTTAGTGGAGAACACAGTTTCTGCTGAAACTGGAGAAATGATCACTGCAGGAAACACTCTGTACTTAGTCTGTAGTGTACACTGTACTTCCTGTACTGTCCAAGAAGTGACGGTCTAGGATTGCCTGCTAACGTGAGCTAACTCTCCTGAGCCGGTATAACTGCGGCCTCAAACAAATGACCAGATCATAACTGTCATCAGGGAGTGAACAGCTTGGTAGCATGCCGCAATAAACATTAGTAATCATGTCTAAATCATTTCATAAATGTTACTTAAATCAGTACAATACCGCCTCCGATGCAGCAGGGGTCGCCACCGCTTCGTTCACTGCCGTTATTAAGCTCTGAAAGCTTGAAAGTCCCGCCTCTTCCACTACGTCAGCAAGATGGCGTCCGTTTAGTGCAAGTATTGTGCTTCGTTTTGCACTTCGTTTCTGGCCGTTATTAGGGCAACATCCTGGTACTTTCAGTGCACTGAATTTTCTCTTAAATGACAGCATTAGTGCACTACACACTCAAAAACAGTGTTTGAAGTGCTCAAGTGTGCAGTTTGAGACACGGCCCATGTCTTTGGTCACACCATTGAAACTTAACCCTTTGTTCTACAAAACTAAGGTGACTCTTCTTATTGGGATCAAGGAGTTGGGATCAGTGGCCACTAAAGAGCTGGACGATCCCTACGTTTTGGCTCCTGAAAGGAAAAAGTCATATGATTTCTGCTTAACAGGGTGGAGGTCAAACTGTAGGAACAAGAGGAGGAACTGGGACCAGTACATGTCAAAATGGAGGAGAAAAGTGAATGAGTTGTGCTGGAGTTGTTCTCTGGAGGGGAGGCGGTGAGAGGGAGAGCTGCAGTGGTCGATGTTGGCGGCAACTCTTAGGATTTGGTCTTTTGGGTTCTACCCCCCCCCCCCACACACACACACACAGAGCCGGTAAATGAGGCTGATGGCTTCTTCGCCGCCACTGGAATGTAAACACTCCAACCCGACTCCTTAGGTGTGAACACAAACACCTCACACACTCTCAGCTGTTGGTCAGGTAACCAGATATTCTGACAAACAGCCGACACAAACCTCCCATCACCTCTTAATGAGTGATTCCGCCACACCCCCATTTCTATGACAACATGTAAGTGATGTAGAATTTAATGATGTAACATCAGCGCCCCTCAGAGGTGGTGATGGTTACGAGAGGTGAAACGGAAAAGAGACTCTTTTCATGGATGTTCTGTTTCCTGCTGCTTCACCGTGTAAAAACACCTCAGAAGTTAAGCGCATCTAGATTAGTCTTAACCTGGGAGATGTCAGCTGTCTGTCACTGCCATCAAACTGTGCAAAATCCCCGTTTGTAACAGGAAAATATGGCGGTAACTGTGAGAACTGGAAAGGCCTGCAGGTAAAGAAGTCTTTACTGACACCCAGCAGCCAGCATCTGATTTTCACCTGATCAAAGACATAAAACATCCTCATTCTGCTCACAGCTTAGAACTCCTGATGCAACATTTATAGAAAACGGTCAGGGCGCTGTCAGTAGAAGTGATGTTCACACTGGGCAGTAGAAGAAGAAAGAGGAGCGCCTCCAGCACTTCCAGCAGCAATGAAAGGGTTGTCAGCGAAGCTCAGGAGATTAATCAAATCTGAACGAGTTGGAGAAAAGAAGAAATATTTAAAAAAAACAAAAGACATCCAGTTTCTTTTAATTTCAGGCTGCATCATCTTTTTTTTCTAATGTGTGGAATTTAGAGAGCTGGTAATGAGGTTTAAAGGAACGTGATGCCAAACAAAGATTGAAGTATTTCCATATTTCTCCCTCTGCAGTCAGAATGTTGTCAAACTGTTTAATCAGTCTGGAGGAATTTTAATGTGTATAGGACCTCGGAGCACCTGGACTGCAGTCAGGCCAGTCAGCATTCCTGATCTTTGTTTAAGGAACTAGAGCAAAGAGTAAAAGGAATATTCAGACTATTGGCAACAAGTCCAAAACTCCAGTTCTGTGATGGGATTGGGTCAGATCAGAGTTCTGTGATTTTACTGCTAAATCTGCTGCCTTGATCTCTTCTCAGTGCAGTTTTCAATTTCTGAATGATATAATTATTTATATATATATATATATATATATATATATATATATATATATATATATATATATATATATATATATATATATATATATATATATATATATATATCTATATATATCCTAGACCTAAACGTTGAAGTAAATATGCAAGTTGGACAGTGTGAGCAGGAACCTTTCTGTTAACTCTGTATGATACACCAAAATTTGTGCAAATCCGAATTTGGCATCATCTCAATAACATACGTTATTTTGGGCATGTAGGTGGCTTGATTCACTAGTGAACTGAATTCACTTTATCCTCCTTATTTATTAAGTTTATGATATCTGCAAATCCTGATGGCCAGTTCACACAAGGTCTGTGTGCGCCACGTTCCAGCTGCGTTTTCATTCTGAACTTCGCACTGCATCAACACCAGGAGCGTGCTGGATATTTAATTAGGCCCCCCCCCTTCTGTATGCTGTGTTCACGTGCAGAGCAGATGTCTGACAGCAGAATAGAGGACCGCTGCTGCGCTTCTGGAGGCGCCTTAGCTTCCATGTTTGGATGCCACTGTCATTCTGAAGTCATTCATGTCAAATCAGCGTAATTGATTACGTAAACACAAATTTTGTGCGTTGATGCATTCGATCACGCCGATGCGTTGTCCTGGCCCTACTTTAGATCAAGGTGTGTCACTGAAGTCCCCAGAGTCAGTTTTTTTAGTGTGTCGGTGTGTGGAGCTTGCAGCGATTAAAACCTGGTGGATGGAAGCAACTTTAAAAGTGTTTATGTAATATTCAAGATTGAAGGACAGTAGAGTCAAAGTTTATAGAGTTTACCCGTCGGTGAAATTTTGACGCAACACTAGAGGATGTACAGAGCAACATTCATAACAACGCTAAAACTGGACGGAGGTATGTAGGCCAGTAGCAGAGACAACGTTTGGTACGAACAGGTGGATTTCATCCGTATCCGGACGTATGAAGCTACCTAAAGCTTCTCTCTGCATGCCATGATGCCAGACAGGACAAGGTTAAAAAAAAAAAAAAAAAGATTTAGGAAATCTAAAGTTAAACTGATGTCTCATGCTTTCTCTGGTAAAAGTAATTTTTGTTTAAACTAAACTCAGAACTGTGTTTCATGTTGCTGTATTTTCAGTCTGACTCTTCAGCAGAGTGGTTGGTAACCAGGTTACACATGCCGAAGCTTCTCTAACTCGCCTTCCCAGCTTCCTCTAACCTTCCTGACTGTGTAGTAGAGCTGGTTTCTGAGTAGCTAACCCAGTTTTCACCAAAGATGAAACTTCTCGCATCGTGTTGGCTCGCCATTGTTTCTCTGCTACTGTTGCATCATGTTTGTGCGATGAAGTGAGCTGCGGCTCATTTGAAGGGCTGACATGATGGTGCTGCAGAGCTTATTGATGCTTAGTGTATCGATGGTTTCCTATTGATGTGTGTGTGTGTGTGTGTGTGTGTAATGCGCCTGCTGCCTGAAGCTGCTTCTCATCCCCTTTGACCTGTTGACCTTCTGTTCATGTCTCTGCATATGTCATGTGACTTTGTTGCTGTTTTACTGACTGATGGAGGTTTTTTTTCTCCTGATGTGAGAGGTCAGAGTTAAAGCCAAATATCACAGAAAGTGAAAAAGATTAAAGTTTGTGCTTGATGCCACAGTCCTGCAGCTGTTAGATGCATCCTTTTCCAGCAAACCTGAATCAAATGAATGACGTGTGAACAGGCCTCGGCACAGCTGAATGACGTGCCCATGAGGTAATTCAGGTGTATCGGAGAGCAGTTATTAGATGGAACTTCTGCTCTAGAGGACTGGTTTATTCTGGTGATACATCTGATCAGTGACTGCAGATAATGACAGCTTGTACTCTGCAGGAATTCAATTTGTTTTACCCGTTTCCTTCAGAACTGCTATAATGCTTAGTGTCAGCTGGATTCAGACAAGGTGTTTGAAATCCATTCCTGCGGGAGATTTTACTCATTGTGACAGGACAAGGGAATGAGCATGTGCAGAATGTTTCTTAAATTAATTGAGATGAATTATTCAGTTCTAATTTTAAGATATATAAACCAGCGACTTAATTCAGATTTAGTTTTCCTTTGGAAGTCATTTATATAGAAATAGTGGTTCCAGGTCACTTTTAAGCTTTAAAAGGACAAAGACATTTAACCCAAATTTGAGTTTCATATTTTTTGATGACACTGCACATGCGTTAAAGCAATCTCGATTGCTCAACGGCGTCCCGGGGCTAAAACCAGATATAAGTTTTCCACCAGAACGTGGCTGGGACGTTGCAGCTGACTATTGGTTGCGCAAACAGATGCGAACCAGGTATGAACACAGTGGGTGTTTTGAACGTTCATCATGTCTGATTGGGTAAAGAAATGCAAGAAAACATTACCGGAGGAAGAGAGGGAAAGAACAAGAGTCAAGATAAGACTGTCCTTTACCGGCTGGAATGAGCTCACAGTACAGGTACGATGCAAGATGGATGCTAGTATAGCCGCCAATAGGGGCGCGTCACTGAGAAAACTGCTAAAAGTTCAGTTTTGTGCCTTTTTAAAAAAGGATCTAATTTCCCTAAATTAGAGGGAAATTAAAACTCTTCTGTAAGCGTAGCCACTGACATGACAGTATCACACAGTTGCTGCAGATTTGTCTGCTGCACATCCATGATCAGAATCTCATTCCACCACATCCCAAAGCTGCTTTGGGTGGATTGAGATCTGGTGACTGTAGAGGACACTGGAGCACAGTGGACTCATTGTCATGTTCAAGAAAGCAGTTGGAGATGATTTGAGCTTTGTAACATGGAACATTATCCTGCTGCTAAACCCTAGAGATGGCTGTGTGTGAAAACCCCAGTAGATCAGCAGTTTTTGAAATACTCAGACCAGCAACCATGCCACGTTCAGTCACTCAAATCCCCTTTCTTCCTGACTCTGCTCAGTTTGAACTTCAGCAAGTCATCTTGATCCTGTCTACATGACTAACTGCACTGAGATGCAACTAGGTGATTGGCTGATTAGAGATATGTGTTAACAGGAAGGTGAACAGGTAGACCTGACAAAGTGGATGGTGAGTTAGTGTATCAAACAAGATGTAGTACTGATCTCTGATGTGTTTCAATTTCGCACCTGCATGTTGTTTTGTTGTTAAATGTGAGTAAATCAGGACATAAACTAAAGCAAGAGCTTTTTTGATATTATTATTACGTGTTAATACTGTGATAGCAATCCTTTAAGTAAATAAGGAGACAATATTACAGCAAATAAACATCTTCTGAGGTCACTGATTTATTTACACTTTAATCTACAAACAGTTTTCAGAAAATGACGGAAGTAAATTGTTAAACTCTCAAATTCCTCAGCTTCTCTGGAAATGAGGTTTATGAATCTGAAAGGTTAAAAAGTCATATCTCACACAGACACATTGACTTATTGTTTTTCAATATTCTCCGGAGTGTCTCTGCTCCAAGGTTGGCCAAGGTTGTTGCTCACAGCTGTGGAGGCGTCGCCCACTCAGAGCGGGGAGGTTTGTTCAGCCTGAAGCACTAGAGTTTAACCAGCAACCTGGACCGGAGTCTGACCTGAGGCCTGAAGCCGGGTCTGAACCCTGAAAGAGACAAACTGTCCTCACATCAGTTCTCACCGAGGACAGACATCAACACACACAAACACACACATACATATACTGAGGGCTGCATTGCGTGCTGCGAGCGGCTGCTTTTCTAAACCAATCTGTGTCAGAAACACGAAGCAAAGATGCAGAAGAAGAACGATGACGTGACAAAGAATAAAAGTGACAAAAGCAAAGTGAACATTTGTGTGTGTGTTTGCCGCAGGCTGTAATGAGTTCAAAGGTCACCCAACTGCGTTGCCATGGTATCAACCTTGGACTGAGTGGGCTCAGCTGACGATGATGTCATCGTTTTGCTTGGCTGAGCCAGAATCAAACCCGAGACTGACACACTAAGTATGTTCAGTGTGTGTGTCTCTGTTTGAAGAGTGGAGAGTGTGTGTGGCTCTTCTGTCAGAATTCATGGAAGTGTTTCCACAGAACATCAGCTGGAGTTTAACAGAAACTTTACACCACAAACGAAGAAGGTGATTATGCATCCCACTGGGCTGCACGTTGGACTGGAGGAATTTCATGGCTCTTATCTGCTTCACTTTGCCTCAGTTTGGCCGAAAAAGTTGCTCAAAACCTTCTCAACCTTCAACCCTACATGTTTACATGTTTTCACACTTTACCACACCTGGCTGGAATAAATCGTTCAATAACAGCAAAGAATGTGATGAAAAGGTCTGTTAATCTAAATCAGGTACGCTTGAATAGGAAAAAATCTAAAACAGGATGTTGATACCACAGAGAGATGAAGCTGGGAAAAGAGATCGATTATAGACCTTAGAGCAGTTCTGGCTGTAATAATTGTGATTTACATTTAGAGATGCACCAATCCAGTTTTTTCCGATCCAGTCCGATGTGGATACCTGGGCTGAGCGTATCGGCCAAGACTACTACCGCTCCAATACTACTGTTGAATGAATTAATCGTATATCTTGCCAGGTGAGTGAAGGCATCAGGCTTGACAAAAACATTTAGCCTCGTTAAAAAAGATAAATCAGCACATTACACAGATTAACACATATATAAATGTACTTCACATTATTTATTTACAAATAAAGTGTACATTAGTAGCAAAAAGAAATAACTCTTCTCTACTCTGCGTAAAGACTTAACGGTTTTTTGAATTTTTTTTTTTATTATTTTTATTTTTTTATAATTACATCTCCCCTTCTTGTGTAGTGTGTAGATATAAAATATTTCATTAAAATTTTTTTTTATATTTAATATTTTAATATATAATTATTTATTTTTTTTTTTTTTATTTTTTTTTTATTTTTTTTTTTTTTCCATCTTTAATCCATTTCCCCCACTATTTCCTATTACAATCTCTCTCTGTATTCATTATTTCTTTCTTTCTCAAATTTTTACATTTGAAAACGGTAAAGCCGACGAATCAAGAAACTCCTTCAGACCCCTTCACATTTTTTTTTCTGTTTTTTTTTTTTAATGACCTAAAAAGAGAAAATCGAAAATTAATTTTTATTAAATTTTCACTTTATTTATTCACACAAACTTTTTTTTTTCAAACAAAAAAAATAAATTTAACTTTCTCCTTCCTTCTTCGTTCTGTAACCTTCTTTTTTTTTTTTTTTACTTTTGCTTTTTTTTATTTTTCCCCCCCCTTTTTTTTTTTTTATTCTTCTGATTTTTTTTTTCTTTTTCTTTTCCCCAGTGGCCCTTCTCCCCCCCGCCCCGGGTTTTTTTTTTTCCCTTTTTAATATAACCCAAATCCCCCTTTATTTCCCTTTTCTTTCCGTTTTCCATTTTCAACCTTTAATGGCATTGCAAACATAGAACTGAAGTGACTAGATTGCTGTAACTATTGCTGTGTATGATCGTAAAAAATAGAAATGACTGGATCGGCCTCATTCATCCGATATCTGATCCAGGTATCGGATTGGTGCATATCTAATTACACTGGTTATCCCCATCCACCTCTTGCTTTTTTGCAAGTTACTACATCTTTTAAACACATATAGGCCTGGGCAAAAAGTCGGCTGAATGAATGAATTTGTATTTTTTGTTGTGGGAGATTTAAAAAATAAGTAAACCGAGTTTTTGTGTAACGGTGCATTTTTGGTTCCCCGGCGCTTCCAAAAGTGTTAAGGAGTGCCGAACCTTCTTGCGGCGTGTTTAGGGTGTAGGGCGTGGTGCGTTTTGGCATTGCGGCAGGCGCGGCAACGCCTGAGTTGGAAAATCTGAACTTTTGCCGCTTTGCCGCAGGGCATCAACCAATCAGAGACTCAGCATATCTCTGTGCCGTGACGCAGACACACATTTTCTGATAGGACGAGAAATACAGAAGAGACCCGGGGAATCTCATATAAACTCTGATCTGAGTCAAGTCCCGGGTTTTCGAACGGCAGGTTGATGACTTGCTGTCCTGATTGGATTAATAAGCCTATAATGCCGTCCCGATGAGGGACGGCATTATAAGGGATTGTAGGTCATTAAACTGGGGCGGATGGGATGAAAGCTGAAAGCACCCACCGTGGGCGTGCAGTTCCTGGTGTAAACGGTGAAACTAACTAAACTCAGAACACCTCTAAACAGTCTGTTGAATTCACACACAGCGCAGAAACGCCCGACAACATTGTTCTCTGGCCTTATGGAGTAAATAAAGCTAAGCAGCTGCTCAGTTTCATCCGCCATTGTAACACGCAGACAAGGAAAACAGCCAGATCCATCACCACACTAGATGCTCTTGCCGCACGTTAAGCACATCAACAGCTTTTTGGTCTCTGAATGTCAGCGTCTGATTTTAGTGAACGAGCATCAAACTCTGCGTCGCGCGTCCACAACAACGCGGTCGGTCTACCACCAAATTCACATTCAGTATGGCAACACAACAACATCATCACACACACACGAAACAGCAGCACAAGCGACAACGGCACCTATAAACAAATACAAACACACTGAACAAAGGTGCATATAATTCATCCCAAAGTGGACATTTCTTTTTTTAAATAAACAAAATTTTTTAGTGTCTGTCATTTTACTCTTTCCTTATATAAAAAATGGAAAAAAAAAAACGAAATCGAAAAAAAAAAAAAATCAGGATTTTGCCAACCCCACCCCATCCCATCTGACTGGAGTGTGTATATTTTTCAGTTTTACTTACAAATGTTGAGGGTGCTGATCTTAGTTTCAGATGGTCTTGGAAATCCAAATCATGCTGACAGCCAAGGTATCACAACATGTTGGCTCAACATAATTTTTATTTGTCATGCGTCACACCATGGGGTGTGACGTTCTTTTTACCGTTAAATTGTCCCACTGCTAAAAAGGAAGACCATTGCCCAGAGTGACCGATATAAAAGGAGAGTTTAATATACAACACTAGAAGTCCTAAAAAAGTAAAAGTCTTTGGGGAGTGATGACATAGTATAAACTATGTCATATAGTTGATATTGCTGCATATGTCAATTCTCCAAAGAAAAACAGTCACTTTTTACAACAGGGGATTGTTTTGTCTAGCTAGATTTCCATCCTCAGTTAAAGGGTTGGATGCGGTAATGATATGTGGCTCTACCCGGATACCAATGCGATTTCAACGCATTCTCATTGCGTTGTCCCATCCGTTTTCTTTTCGATTGGTCTGGTCTCTGCTGGTGGATGCTTCTCCGTTGCTGTGCTCCCCTTCCGGCACCTGCGTCCATGTGGTTGGTCCTTTGTGTCCAACTTTGGGGAATGTCCCCTTTCGTTGCCTGCCTCTCTCATCCCTAGCTATCCTTCTCCCCGTTATCCAGGTCTCCGGTCTTTTTAAAAAATGTTCTGCTTCTGCCGTACATGTTCAAGCTGGGTTCCTGGGGTGCCACCAGCCAATCAGCTGTGGGGAGGATTTTGTGCCACCTGTTGCCAATGAACCAATTAGACTTTCCCAATCAGTGTAAAAATACAACCCTATGAAATCTGCGATCACGGATCTCCGTCAGAAATGGACCAGATGCATTCATTTACCGGAGAGCCATGACGAGATGCTTCTGGGATGCTTCAGACGCGCCTGGTGCAAACTATATTGCAAGCCATTCATATCATATTTTGTCAGTGCATGAACATGCTCAAAACGTCATTTTTCACATCAGGCACCGCCAAAAACACAGTTTTCCATGTCGTATGCCACATCCCACACGGTGGTTTGTAATGCCATAAGGCCATTTCTGATATTTAGATCCCTGCCCCATATCTTGCTCAGCCACTGTAGCTCAGTCTTATCAGCTTATCAGCACCGAAGAAGGACAGACCGTCGCAATTCATCCTTTGCTGTGAAGGATCGGTTCAATCTGGATCATAAACCCTATAGAGCAGAGTTCACCAATAGGCGGCGGGGAAGTCTAGGCTCCTATTTTCTTACTACTGGCTTATCCTGGGCTGGCCCCTTCTACCCAACCTGTGATAAGCCAGAGAGAATGGATGGATGGTGTCATTCTTTATCCTTTTGAGCCTTGTGCCTTTTTGAATACTTTTGGAGGATGTCTTAGGATGTGTAAACATCAGTGTATGTGTTATTGGTGAAGACTTAATTAAGATGGCACATAGCACAAACGGAAAAAGTTTAATGCATACTAAAACCAAGATAAGTTTCAGTATAGGCAGTACAGTCTCTAAAATGGACATTTTTGGCCCAGATTGGCACCATCTGTTCTAAAAATCCTGAAATTTGGGGTTTTAGATTTCTCCGCAGCACTGTAGACTTCATCTTGCTTCAACACACTCCAGCCATGTTCAGTTCAATTTCTTCTGCAAAACAGTTTAGATAATTTGTTGATGTGAGCCTACCTCCTGATTGGCTGATGGCACTAACTATAATATTGCCAATATTGGGCCGATATTGCTGTGCATTCCTAATTTTGGTGTCAAACCAACCAGAACCTGGAAGCACAGGTAAAAGGAACAAAAAAAAAAAAAAAAAAGAAGAATAAACCCAAACTCAAGACATTGAGAAGAAAAAAAGAATTTTTTGACTCTGTCTAGTTGACTGCCGTTGACTAAGTTTAGCTGAATTAATCAGAAATTAACCAAATCTGGACTGATCAGATGTCATCTTTCATCCAGAAATGGGTGACAGCTAAACATTTTGAAAAATGCAGCTCTGAGCAGCTTTGAGCATCTGAAGGTTTCCCTTTAATCCGGAGGAAGGGGCTCAAGAATATATCTTGTCAACATGTGTGTTGGGTCAGGTCAGTGGGTTCATATGTAGGGATGTAAAGAACAGCAGGAGCTCTTCTGTTTCACAGAAACACAGTTTGTGAACGGCTGGCGATGCAGTCCAGTGTTTGTGCTTCCATGCTTCGCTCTTGGCTTTGTTAAAGCTGTTTAGCTTCCACTCAGCATCATTTTTTAATTTGCCGTCTTGCAGAAGACTCGTCCTCGTTCAGACAGCTGTGTGTTCACATCAGCTCTGTGTGCTCTGATATGAAGAATTTACGACAACAGACCGACAACACACACACGTCTTCTATTCTCAGAGGGTCTCTGGAGGAGCTGGTCCATGAAGGGCTTGGACTGCTGATGTAAATTTGTTCAACAGCTCCACTTTCATGAAGCTTTTAAAGTTTTAATTTCTGTTGACTTGAATTAATTCTACTTTAGTTACTTTTCATCTTCACTCAAGTTAAAATGAGAATCAGTATTTTTCTCAATGTGAGTGAGATGATTCTCAAACACTGAGGTTTAATAGAGCTGAAACATTGTGGTGATTTTCCTCCATCAGAGTACTGAAGGAGGTCTTCTAGACTGAAAGGTCAACAATAAAATGTTATATTGCTCAGATGCAAGTGTGTGGAAGTCCTCTCTGTACAATAGATTTTCTGAAAATTTCATTCCTACACTTTTTTTTTTAGGTGTGTGTTCTGTTGCAAGATGTGAGTATGTTCAGAAAGTCGTTTTAACATAGAAATACAGCAGAAAATATCATTATTATTATTATTTTTACAGCATATTTTTCAGATTATAACCAGTACAGATAGATGAAGGGTATCCGGCAATGCGGATGCCCCCAGGGCCAGCAACCCCTCAGCAATACTGCCAGCCAAGCCATCAAGTCTGCAGATCAGCCTGGGCCCCAACCCCCACCCCCTAACCCAAGGCAGCACCCAGAGAGCGGGCATGAGAAGCCTCGCCCCACCCCAGTATATTTGTGCAGGATGTGTTTGTGAGTAAAATTCAGGGGTTGCAACCGCACAGCCCTAGTTGTGTAGTGGTGACTAGGTGCATTTAAAATTGAGGATTGAGAAACTACGAGAAGCAGGGAATGTGGCCCCCCCACAAAATCCCTAACTGTACATTCAGACCAAAAGCGGCAAAGACGCCCGAGGCAGCGCAACAAACGGGACAGCTTCCAAAGCAACAAAAAATGTTGTTTCTTGTGATCTTTGTTTATAGAAGAAACAGAAGAATCTCTGTGCACGATGACCCAGCCTGTCCTGTTTGGCCCGGTAGAATCGATTCAGTCACAGTTTGTCTGCTAGTTTTGTGAAGCAGCTTTATTTAATGTAGAGCAACTTCACATTATTTTCCAAGTTGCCCAACATATAAAACTTGTTGCACACCCAAACATAAATTCACAAACTGTGCCCACACTTTAAAGAGCAGAACGTGCGTCTGTGTTCTTCTCTTTTTGTTACAATTATGCAAGAGCTGGTTGCGTTTTTAACAAATGTCGAATGCATTTATTAATGTATTTTTAGTTCATATGTTTAGCACAAAAATGCAAATGTAATGCAACAATTTGCTGCTCTGAAGGCTTTCCTCCATGCTTTACTCTTACAAAAAGACTCCAGTGTTTCTCTGATTGGTTCTTTCCGGTTCAATTTGTTCCTCTTTGTCCCGCCTCTCATCCTGCATTGAAATCAGTCTCCAGCGGAAGGATCCCAGACTGACTTGCTGTGTATCTCATACATGGCGTTCGCTTGGTGAACCAGCCTGACTAGGAACGAAGTCCTGATATGACACGTAACAAAAGACGAGCAGACAACACCACATGCGTAATTACACATTGAGATGCTGCAGCTGAGACGTGATGAGGAGCGCACATGCGCGCGTTCTACAGTATAGGCCTTAAGAAAAATACCCAGGAGCTGGAAAACACATCACTCTTGTGGCCAAAGAGTATTTTTCTTTTTTGGAAGAACAGGGAAAGGAGTGAGGCGGTTAGTAAATTAAATGATTTCCCGTTTATAATTGTCATTATTGTATCATTAGTTTATTATTATTAGTAACATGGTCTGCCATGACTGTAAATATATATATGTATGCGTTTAACCCTTGAAATCAAATGGACTCATCATGGATGTGGGTGACATCGCTGTGATGCTGCCATCGCCGGGTGCAGGAGGTTTCCTCGGCTGGTGCTGGAGCTGTGGCTGGACAGAAAGAGGTTCCAGCAGTGTATCAGGTTGGATGTCCAGTAGTTTTTTTTTTTGTTTTTTTTTCCAACTTTGGTCCCAGTAGCCAAAAAGGAGAACATTATAAAGGATGGGATGAGCCTAAACACAGATAATCAGCCTCTCAGCATCCATGACGGAATGACTGTAACCAAAGTTACACGCAATGATCTTTGGACCCGCTCAATTGAAGGACACCTCTACTCTGATTGGTTGACACTGAGCTGCATCATAGCTAATGACCATAAAGTTAACCGAAGCTCAACTAATCATCTGATGCTGCTTTGGATGCTTTAGCCGCCTTTGTCGCCCTCGACGCGCAGCAGATGGTGGCAGACGCCTTTGTCACTCAGGACATCTGGCTCTCATTGAAAATGTATTAACTTCCGGCGTGGTTGCTGCTTTTGTCGCTTTTGGTCTGAACCAAGGGGCAAACTCCGCTGGAAAAGTGTGAAACCAGGAAATGAAGTTTTTACTTGTAATTCTGTCTTGATCCGCTAGGGGCTGGCTCCAAAACAGAGCAAATCCCCATAGAGTCCCATGTTAAAAACGCCAACTTCACAGCAGAAATAAACATGTTTACAGCCTGGTTCAAATAATCATTTTAGGTTTAATAGGCCAAGTTTACCTTCATGTGAACTGTAAGGGGGTGAATTTTTTTTATATCTCAGCGGTTTAGATGGTATTTAATCTTGAAATTACACATAGTTAGGGACGTATCCTTTTGACTGACATGCAGCAGACTGGAAACTGGCCTGCTGGCCGGTGGCTATTGGTTGCCTCCTTGTTTGCTCTCAGTAAGGTCTCAGTCTGCAGCAAAGTAGCAAAATTGTGGTTTTTAGTCAGCTAATAGCATGTCCAAACATGCCTTACCTTTATCCCGCCGATTGGGAGGCTAATCTTCGTTTGCCCCTGTTAGTTTAGAGTTAGCTCGGTTTGCATTTAGCCCAGAGTACATTGGCTGTCAATCATTTGCTCAAACATTAAATTTTTTTTTTTTTTTTTTTATATTTTTTTTTTTTTTCTTTTTTTTTTTTTTTTTTTTTTTTTTTTTATATTATAAAATTAATAATATATTTAAAACAAAATCATAATTGTGTCTTTTGTTGTTCTTCCTTTTCCCTTTTTTTGTTTTTTTTTTTTTCCCAAACCAAATTCCTTTTAGGTCATTTTTTGGCAATTTTTTTTTGTGGCCATTTTGGCCCCCTAATTTCTTCCACAGCCGCGCTGTGCCCATTTCGATATTTTCCGGGAGTGACGACACATGTGACATTGCAAGATGGTGACAGTGGGACATGCCCAACTGGCTTCAGATGTAACCGGATACTACGTCCATCTTTATTAACGGTCTATGGTCTGAACGTGCAGTTACAATGTGCTACCCCCCAAAGCCCAATTAAGAAACTCAATTAAGAAATTCTGACGTTATCATTAACATGTGCTTTGGGCTCTGGCTCTTCCGCTACTAATCTCTGTCCCTGTCCTCCTCCCTTGGCCTTTGGGCGGCTGCTGGTGGCCAAGGTCTCGGGCCGTGCAGGCTTCCTCCGGCCCTTGCAGAGACTAGGTTGCATTTGCATGACTGTACTCACCATAGAGCCCCTTTTAATTTGCACATTCTGCATGTTGACACTGTGATTGTGTTTCCCGTTGAGTGTGTATTAATAACTACTTCTGCCTAGATTTTGCCTCTTTTCTGCGTGGTTCTGTGTGTGTATGTATGATCTTATTATACTCTGGTAGCTGTCTTTATTGAAGTTGCTTTCAGCTAGGTTGTCACCTGCAGGTCCTCTTGTGGGGGATTGCTAACTTTGTTTTCCAGCAAAGACTATGGAATGTTGTTTTTTTCAGACCTCAGTAACCACTACAATGGCCAGAAACACCTGGATTGATCAGTTTGTCCAGTAATGAAAGACAGGACAGCGAGCTTAAGTTCAGGAAGTAGTGGAGTTGTGCATGTAGCCCATTGCCGTGAGATGTCCTGAATAGGTGCTATACAAATAAAGCTGTATTGAATTGAAATTCTTAGTCGGCTATTAGAACTCATACATCATTGTAAAGTTGTTTTCCTCATCCTTACAACCAGATTCTGACTGTAATGAGTGCCCAAACCTCTAGGGGGCGCTGGTAGGTATATCCAGTCCCCCCTGTAGCGAATACACTGCAGAGTTTCCTCCATGGTTGTATAAATGCTGTGACTTTTCATCAGCGTCACATAAATCACCTCATAAATCTCCCACAACTTAATTGTCCTTTTCACTTTGTTTCAGTTGGGCAGAAGGTCGCTGAGCTGGACTTTTTATTTATCTGAGAACAGCTCTGATTGGTGTTTGCCTGCCTTGTGCTGTTTGATGATGAAGCCCTCCCCTTCCTCCCCCTCGGTGAAGCAGAATTGATGACATTGGTAATCGTTATAGACTGCCGCTTTGGAGCAGCTGACCTTCACTGAAAGCTGAGGAGGAAGATGGGGGGGGGGGCAGAGAGAAGGAAGGAGAGGGAGAGATTTTAGTTTTTAATGAATGTAAATTCTTCATGGAGCAGATTTAAACCATGTTGGTCTCTAAAGCAGCAAAGAAGGCAAACTAACTGCAAGCTGTGATTAGTTATTTTACTACAAACCATCCACAATGGCTGTTAAAATATGCTTCAAGTCGAGACTTCCTTGATGTCAAAGGTCTCTCGGATGAAGGCCACTTTGCCTTCATCCCCTCATACTGCATGGTTACTTCTGTGAAACAACATCGCATCAGTCATTACGTTGAGTTCAAAAGACCTTAAGATGTGTGATGGACCAGTGAACATCCATGCCCCTTTTTTATTGTTTCCAGCTCTGATTCAGATCACCTCCTGTTCTTGGCTTGGAACAATGCTTCCAAAGGTTTAGGTCTGGTGTAGAGCTGGTTCTTAGCTGGTTCCAAAGAGGAACTGGTTTGCTTTTCCACAGGCAGAGAGCCACCTGGTCAGCCCTCGCTCTTGTGTTTTCTGAGTTTCTGTAAAGAACCACAGAGACAGTTTATGTTTGACTCATTTTTCCAGCAAATGAATGTTTTATCGTCACCAGTCTGGTTTTAACCAGCAGTTGCTGTTTGTGCATACTCTCTGTAAAGGCGGCCAGTGTTTCCAAACAGTAACCAGTGTCACTGAACGGGAACAGATGTGGAAAACATTGGCTGTCCACTTGAGGTGAGGCTTGACTCAAGTATAGTGCACTAAGAGTGTGAATGCAAACGAGTCATTCTTTTTTAGTCCTGAGCAATCAGTGAGCTTAGTTTTCTTCTTTTTTCTTCTTGGTCAGTGATCATGTCAGGGAATGGCCTCCCCTGGCGAGCAGCTGTAACTGCATGACGTAGTTGCGGTGGTTTGGTCTGTTTGAATAAAGTGCAGTGCAAAAACCAACAAAACGAAACAAAAGAATGAAAATTTGGGGAAAATTTTGTTGACAGACCCTGCCCAATGGAACACAGTCCTCTGGACTATTCTGGCATGAATGCGTCTTAGACTCTTGACTCGGCACCGGAACTGGTTTTGTGGAATCAACCAGCTCAAGAAAGTCTGTGCTAATGAACATACCTTCACAGACTTTGTTCTTCAGGGGCATTCACATCAAAAATGGCTAACATAAAGACAAATCAAAATCATGTCGGAATATACGAACCAAGGAGGGACTTTGTTATTAGTAATAAAACCTGTTACAGTGTTCTTGCACTCAAAGTGTCCCTCAACTCTTCAGCTACTTATCAGAGCTGCGGCCTTTGGGGAGTTAGGGGAGGATGTAATTTTGACAAATTAAGGCAGCTGAAACAAAAAACTACTTAAATTAGTCAATTATTTTTCAACAGTTTTTATCAGTGACAAAAGATGATGACCAATTGGAGGACAAAAAGCAGTTCAGAGTTTACGTCAGAGTTCTGACGTCAGTTTTAGCAGCAAACTTAGTGACAATAATGCACATTATAATGCACATTCCCAGAAAGAGACATGAAAAGAACTGGCCCAGAAGACAACAGTGGTCTTTGTGGCCATTAGATACATTGTGGCTGCTTCTTTGCTTTTGCATGTGGTATGTCAGCTACACTGTACTAGGGTTGTCACGATACCAAATTTCTGTTTCGATACCGATACCATTTTGTATTTCGATACTTTTCGGTACTTTTCGATACTTTTTAAAAAAGGTAAACCAAACTCAATATTTATTTCTTTTATTTGTGTTATTGCTCTTGAAGTCTTTATTTTAAAATAATCAAATAAAGAGGTAAAATCTATCATTTAAAACACAGAGAACCAGTAATATAAAGCAATGCCAAATTAAAATCAAAATCATTCTATACATGAAACATTATATGGACATAATTAGAAAAATAAATTTTAAAACTATCTAAATAAATTAAATATTGTAAGGCTTTTGGAATATTTTTTTAAATGTGTTTCAAAATGTTAATTTATTTAAAGTTGTGTCTTAATAGTTTATGATATGAAACATTATTAGGTAATGTCTATAAAATCATGTTTGTGTGACTGACTTCAACATCAGTCAAGTTGTATTAATAATTATAATTTATAATAATTGAACATATCAGTCAGTTCATCTCTGTCACCATTTTTAAACTTATTTAAACATTTTAAGGCTGTAATAACTTCGAAGAAAATTAAAAATGTATTTATTAACCGTTCATGTGTCGTATGGAGGCTTCTGTAGGTTTCTACTGGGCTGAAAGAGGTTTTGTGCTTTTTACTTTGACATAACTGAACAACATCAGCACCAGTTGTTCCTGACTGAAGTCACTAAGTCCGCGTAGTTTTCCTTTAGAGGATAAAAGAAAAGATGACGGGTTTGGAAAAGCCCGTGTTGATAAAGTAGGGGCTCAAAGTACAGTTTGGAAGTATTACGGATTCAAAGCTAATGATGAAGGCGAGCCGTTGAACACTGAAGCACCGCAGTGAAAGCGATGCTACAAAGTCCGTCTGCTAACGGAGGCAACACTTCAAACTTAAGGTATCCGCGGCAGCGTCCGCTCGCCATGAACCAGCCTGCTGCTACCTGACGTCTCCTCCTCCTCCTCGGTGAAGGTGCTTCACAGAGCCGCATCATTAACTACGTCACACTCACTGCTTTCCTCGCCGCTCTTAAAGAGACAGGCTCCAATTTACCAATTTAGCTGCGTTTTTTTTTCTTTTTAAAGTACCGTTTCTTTTTAAATTCTGGTATAGTACCGTTTTAAACGCGTTAGTATTGCGGTACTATACTGGTACCGGTATACCGTGCAACCCTACACTGTACAACACTGCCCCCCGTGGTTTCAGGTGTTGCTGCTCTGTTTTCTACATCTGGGCTTCTGAAATACTCACAGCATGAATGCAGAGGATGGACAGAAGGTGCCTATGTATGCAGGGCTGGGTCATATACCGTTCATGGCAATACCAGTGGTGTTTTGATACTGTCAAACGCGTATGCAGCCAGTCTGGCGTCAACCGAGGAGGAAGGCAAAAGCAGCACATTGACTTCAAGCTCGTTCCATCCTCTATGAGAAGAGAGAACTTTCTTGTTGTTCTCAAGGCCGCAAGAACAAGAAAAGTTTGTTTTGGTCATTTCATCCTCTGTGTGAAGCTTCATCTGCAACAAGGTGGTTATTAATGCGGGGGATGACTGTGAAAAACTTAAGGCCCTTTCAGATAGGACGCGTTTTTCGGTGAGTTCACCGCGGGGTAGGGCGCAGAGTCGGCGGCAGACCCGGCGGCAGCATACACGTCAGGCACTCGTTGCTAAGCGACAGACCAGGAAGTGTTTTCTCCCCAGCACGCTTCGTTGTGAGAGATGTACCCCCCCATCGTCGCAGCAAAGAGCTTTTCTCCAGAGGAGGAGGAGAAGATCAGCAGCAGATAAAAGGGTGGGGGTCCACCTGATCCTGATAACAAGGCAGAACTTGGGGGAGTTCAGGTTCGTCCGGGTGCTGCATTCTTTCACACAGACCTCTTCCAGGTTTACTTCAGGCTGAACAAGGACCACTTTTTTCCCCTGAACTGGCCTCTCCTATTGGATGCGCTAGGATGTCGTCACAGCGCGCTGCGCCCGAATTGAAAAATGTTCAATTCGAGCGCAGCGGCGTGAGCGCCACCGCGGCGGCATGCGCCCACCTTGCGCGCCGCGGTGCTCCGCGGCATGGCGGAACGCGCTGCCGTACCACATACACAATGAATGGGTTTGCCGCCGTCCTCTTGCGCTTGCCGCGTTCTATCTGAAAGGGCCTTTAATTCCTGGCAGGCGGGCGGGGTTACGCACGCGATGGTGCCCGTGTATCTAAATGCCACGTGCTGTGTATATATTTCACACTATTTGTGTCTAACTTCGCATCAGCGAAATGGGGACGTGACAACTCTGCTTCAAGCTTGTCTGCGTTAACCCCACCCGCCTTGAATGTCTGACCAATCACTCAATACTTCTCATAGCCCCACGAGGAGAACGCTCTGCTCATATAAATTTGATCATGTTCTGCTCAGAGACTCATTATTTTGAATAAGGTGTGCTAGAACAAGGAAACATTGAATAAATGCAAGATGAGGGCCAAGGTTCTCTGCTTCTGCTATACGCTTTTTGCTTAAACTGTCAGCAAGGAATTTGCAACATCCGCACTGTTGATTTTAGACAAAGTTATAACTTTAATGCACATCAGAAACAGCTGCTTGTTAAAGGTGGTCTAGAGTTTTACACCCTGAAAATAAAGGCATAGTGCTGTGAGGATACGTTGGTCGATTGGAGCAGAATTATTTCTATTATTTATTTAAACATAGACACCAGATTCACTCGAAATTCTTGACAAAAAATGTCAGATGCAGCGAAGAAAAGGAAGTTATTCTGTGGCGAAAAGAGCTGTAGACGGTGCTCGCTCGAAAACCAGGGTTAATATTGGTTTGGCTTTCACCCACTTCCAAGCTTTGAAGGAGAGGCTTGGGGCTAAAGAGCGATGTGACTATTAGCCCGAGGGGAGGGGCTCTCAGTTTGAATAGTGTTGTTTACAAGCAATACTGGGGAACACTCCGGACTCTACCTTTTAAGGTGAAAATTTTTTTGTAAATTTTCATTTGCAAAATTTTGCAAATGCAATTTTCAAGCATTATGTCTAGTGTCAATCATATCGCTATTGTTATGTCGTTATTGTATATTTTGAAAATTTAAATAGTTATAAATATTTTTGGCCAGCCCTATATGAATGCATATTTGATGTTGAGCATAAATGAGTCCATTATCTCTAACTATGCGCATCTGGTCTATCCCCTGGAAGGTAATGTGACTAAGGCTACGTTCACACCGCAGGTAAATGCAACCTGAATCCGATCTTTTCGCTCAAATGGGACCCATATCCGATCTGCTTCTGACCGTGTGAACAGCGCAAATCAGATTGAATCTGACATTTTTCGATCGTATTCAGGCCACTTTCAAATGTGGTAATGATTCGGATACATATCCGATCTGTGTCAAAGTGGTCTGTACGGACATGTCGCATTCATCTGACCTCTTCTGTGAGACTGAGGGGGACGTGCTTATTTCTGCGCCAGAGGAGACGGACATAGAATGTGAACACTGGACTGAACAGTTCAGTCATATTTTTCTGGCTTTGATTGAACATCAACCTGGAAACTGATGAAAGTGTTGTGGGAAACTTTTATGTGGTCCATGCAGCTCGGTGTGTAAATGTGAGTGAGAGGATGTGCACGAGCGGTGGAGGCACGCCGCTGTGGACGAGGCCAAAAGAG
Source organism: Atherinomorus stipes (assembly GCA_023101725.1). Lineage (NCBI taxonomy): Eukaryota > Metazoa > Chordata > Actinopteri > Atheriniformes > Atherinidae > Atherinomorus > Atherinomorus stipes. The sequence goes on along the minus strand of JALJCO010002850.1, from coordinate 181,754 downwards.
AAAAAATGTGTGAAATGCATCGGGTACAGAAAGAGACGTCGATCGCAGCAGGTAGAGAGAAGTGGGTGATAAATGTGCAGCATTAAAATAAAGCTGCTTCTCTCCAGCAAAACGCTGCGACAGATGCAGTTCAGTCTGGAAGTTGGAGCCGAACGAAAGCCACTTCGGCCATGGAGAAGACGGAGAAACACTTGTGTTTCCCAGGATTTCACACGTTTCAAAACAAAATTGGTGTTTTTGGAAAAAAAAATTGCATGTGGTTTGAATCCTCTTTAGTCAAATAGAGACGACCACAGAAAAGAGGCATCACGCTTGTCTAATTTTCCCGCAGTCCTGACAGTAGTCACAGATGCTGCCATCTAGTGGCCAAGTTGGAGATGCCAACCATCTGAAACGTCATCCACCCCCTAACAAACTGTTAATACATCTGTTGACTAAATTATGTGTGAAGAAAACATACAGCTCCATTTGAAAGATCTGTTCTTCATCAGTGATTTCCATCTGGGAGAAACCACACAAACATTTTTTCATTTATCCTGAATTCTTTTTTTTTCTTCATGTTTTCCCATCTTGGATGAGATATGATCCTTCATATCTGAAATGTCTCCTGTGTGTGTGTCATCTTTCATATCAGTCATGATGTAAAAAGTCTTTTGCATGTTGCTGGAAATTGTCAGGCAGTCTTCTCGCCGTCCACATCTGGAGACTAAACGTATTTACTGCAGATGTTTCTGAGCATGCTCTGTTCTGTCAGGTAAAACAGCAGTTTCACATGATGTCGTAAAAATCCTCGCAAAGAGCGAGAAATGAACTAAACTCTCCAGCACTGTCTCCAAGAGACGGACTGATTAGGTCAGTGTGTTTTAATGTGTGTATGTCTGCAGGGCTCCATTAGCAGTGACATGCTGGGTAGAAATGGAGCAGAGTGATTCAGACTGATGGAACAGGGTAAAGATGGGCAACAGGAGGAAGTGAAGTGAGTTTCAGATGAAGGTCACATATGATTTTTGTGTCCCTGGGGGGAAACTTGTTGGTTGTGAAGACAGTTACCACATTCATGAAGACTGACACCATCCCAAAATAATCCCCCTACATTCCCTGCTTCACCTCTAAAAGCAATGACACACCCAGATTGAATACTTGTCAAGTGCATGTCCTATCACTAAAGACCGGACGCAGTTTGACCTCCTTCTGTTTGGAAGGTTTCCCTGAGATCCCACTATCCTGAAAGGATTTCCTTTCTTTTGTCTCATTGCAGGAATCCATGAACACCTGAAATTTTACACATTTACTGATCATGCATTAGGTTTAAATTAGGGGTGTCCCCGAATAGGCGATGATATGACAACTCGTTTCCAGGCCTGTGCTTCGACTGCCAGTCTCTAAGTCAAATAGTTGCAGCATGGTTACCAAGCAAAATTCATACCATCCTTTTTTTTTTTTTCTTTAACCTATATTTATACAGGTGAGTCCCATTGAGACTGCAGTCTCTTTTTCAAGGGAGACCTGTTTACCTATCGTACATGTCTTTGGATGGTGGGAGGAAGCCAGAGTACCCGGAGAGAACCCACGCATACACGGGGAGAACATGCAACTCCACACAGAAAGGTCACTGTTCAAACCAACCCCCCCCCCCCCCCCCCCCCCCAGCTCTTCAGCCAAAGAGACGTCTTTATGACGAAGTAGCCAGAGACATAATGACAGGACCCTCGACTGTTACGTTATCATCGTTGTAGTTTCTTCCACTGATTAACAACATCAGTCTGTCAAGGTGGGAAACAGTCTGACTGCAGACATGAACACAGCGTCTACTCCTGTGCGTAATGAACTGGACCACGGTCTCGCTGCTTCAGCTGTTGAGCGAGCTTGTGGAGCGGCTCCTCAATGAACGGGTTATTTTATTGGAAGGCTGCTTTATATGTTTGACATTTGCATTGTGTGCGGCAGAGTGGGCACAGTTACACCCTTTAATTCTCTTTCCCGACTTTAAATTGTTAATAAAAAAACAAAAAACAAAAACAGAATAGAAATAAAAAAAATATATAATATTTATGCCTGTAGTGTTAACTGAAAGAAAAAAAAATCAAATTAATGAATGTTTTCACACCAACATACGTTGCAATTTTCTTTTTGTTAAATAATAAAATAAGTAAATAAGATGAGGGCTTTAAACGAGCAGATACCTTTTACTGTACAGCCTAATCAGTGATATAGAAAAATAAAAGTTCATGGAGACTGTCCTGTTGTTATCTTATGCCAAGTGAAAAATGAAATGAATTTTTTGGGGTGTTATAGCTCTTTCTCTGCAGCAGAAAAAGATGCAAATGAGATTATGAATCAATAAGGGGAAAAAAAACATGATTCAGCGATTCCTCGACGAATGGCATGATCTGACGAATCAGGTTCAACTATGAAAATTCTTAGTCGGGGACACCCTTAGTTTAAATAATAAACATTTATCTCTGAGTAAGAATTTAGTCTGTGCACGTGGTTCTGGAAATATGCCCAGTGAGTTGTGGCCAAATTTACGAAGTTGGAGGAAATGGTGTAAAGCTGTTTCATACCTGTTTGGAGAGACTGCTGGTCATTCCCACCATAAAAATCACTGCTTTTTCTTTTGCACATAAAGCCTTGTGCATCATGTTATTATTAATGGCATAATAATTATTAAACTCCGACTCCACTTGATTTATACTGTAAAACACTTTAAAACAACACAGTTGACCAAAGTGGAAACCGGATAGTACCTTGTGCCAGAGGCTAATAGCTGCTGCCAGGAATGACTTGCAGTGAACCTGAAGAAGCCTCTGTCTGAACATACTCTTCGTTTCCTCACTGTGTTATGTAGAAGATGTGAAGAATCGTCCACCATGTTCAGCAGCTTGTACAGCATTCTTCTCAGGGCAATCAGCACACAGAATATTTAGGGGGTTGTTGTCTTCAACTTTGCCTGTTATCTACATTTCTACTCACGAGATCACATACTGTGTCCCAGAAGCCAGCAACGGGAGTTTTTCTGATGTCATTTTTGACATGGTTAAAAAATGTATAACTGTATTTAAAAAAAAAAAAAGAAGGAAAAAAAAAAGACAACAACAACAAAAAAAACAGTTGGATGGAGAGAGTTCTGCAACAAGGGGGAAAAAAATGATTGATTTGCGCTGCAGCAGCTGAAAACAGATGTGAATGCACCAGAGAGGGAACAAGCTGGAACATAGAGACCTTTGGTATTTACTTCGCAAATAATTCAGCTCTGAATTTCAGAGAAGTGGTTGCTTCAAAGATGATGCTTTTATTCTGTTTATTTTTACAGACTAAAGATAAAAAGGAGACATCTGTATTCTTTTGTTAGACCTTTTTTTGCATGAAGTTTAAAAGAAAAAAAGATTGTGCAAATGCAAAAATGTACATTTCAAATTAGCAATGTCCCGTGTGTGTGTGTGTGTGTGTGTGTGTGTGTGTGTGTGTGTGTGTGTGTGTGTGTGTGTGTGTGTGTGTGTGCAGGAAATCAAAACAAGGCTGATAGTGGTGAACCAGATGTTGGCTTTGACACGAAAGCCCCTTTCAGACGTAGGCTAGAAAGTGGTAATAGTGCGTTCTGGTCTTTTACCTCGCAGATGTAGCGGACATGTACCGGCTGGTCCCCATGTCATAAGAGCGGAAATGTTGCGGCACATCGTTTTGGCTGAATGCACAAGAAAATGTTCCAGACAGGATTGAAAGGAGAGCGTCGCTGTGTTGACTTATCCGGAACATTTCCTGATGTCTGAAAACACCCGGGACACAAGCCCACGAGAAAGCGGCATGTTTGAAAAGACGAGTCTGGTTAAAGAGCCGATGGACTTTACCGCTCATGTTCCGCAATGCAAGTCTGAAAGCGGCTTAACAGGCGGAAGAATATTGGAAGTATTTTCCAGCAAGTTTTCATGCATCGCCGTTGTGAAGCGGAACTGTGCTGCTCAGACTTTCAGGCAGAGAACAGAGTCACTTTTAATTACACGTTTATCATAGCTGTTTTGTGAGGTTTGCATTTGTTTGAAACATTGTTTGTGCACGTGCTTCAGAAATGAACGCCACGCATTTGCATGCTGCAGAATAAAAGTAACCAGAGGGGGCAGTGGAGGGACCAGTCTGACTGAGGTCACAGGGTCAACAGCAGTAAAAGTGATGGAAATTTTCAAACACAAGCTAGTCGACCAAGTCAGAAATTACCCTACTGTAAAGATCTACATCTTTTCAGTAGCTGGTTTTCCATTACACTTTTTCAAAAAATAAAAGCGATATTTCTTAAATTTAGAAAAAGTACAGTAGCGATATGTAGGTGTTTTCATTGAATGGTATAAGCTGTAATTCTCGTAAAATCCCGTCCTGCGAGACTCCACTTTGAGGAGGATGGAGATGTAAACATTTAGTGTTTTAGAGCTGCTGTTCCTCATCAGGAGATGAAAGCAGCGGATGATAATTTAGAGGTAAAGTCCGTATGTATGGAGCCTCTGATCACATCAGCGAGGAGAAATACTCATGGCGACTTCCAGAACAGACGCGCGAAACGTAACACAAATTAAAAAAACCTCAGGATCAACTTCTGGAGTGTGGATGTCATTTCTGGATCTTGTATTCCACTTTTATCCGGCAGCCAGTTCCTGACTGATGTGGTGATGCAGCTGCTGATACGAAGGCACAGTCATACGATGTTATCCGTGTTCACGTTTTATTAAATCCTGGTGACGCATAATTAACGTGTGGGAATGAGATAACCGAATCGTGGTGTTACAAATGTGTGCAAACGACATAAACACCTCGTGGCCAGCCATTAATACATGAAGAGCATAAATTATCTGTATAATGTCCAAAATGAACTCAGCTTGCTGAGTTACAGCGATTGGAGATTTTTCATATATGTGACTGATAAAACTTCCCCCATCACTCCGATTTCACAGTTAATGATTGTAAATGAGCATATTTATCATAATTAAGAGGGAATAACTGGATTTTAACCCCCCTACGTCACTCCTGATGGCGTGGAATTGCGAAAAAAAAAAAAAGTTTCCATTACACTTATGCGAATAACTGCTTTATCGAAGCATCTGGATTTACGCCTCATGAAAGTGTAAAACTTTTTTGCGATATTTGAGACTTTTTTTTTTTTTTCGAAATGTAGGTGTTTTCATTAGCGGTTTTTAATTGCGACATTTAGGTTTTGCGCAATTCGAGGTGTAATGGAAACCCAGCTACTGACTTCCATCCTACAAAATTCAGCAACTTTATGAAATTCTCTAATACACCCCCTCGTGGAATCTTCTGGTGACGTAAACATAGTGCAAAACAGGTATGTGAACTATTTCACTCACACCAGAGCAGTTTTCCATGAGAATATGACATTAAAGGCAGGGTAGGGGATTTGGAAAAACGGTTCGAACAAGCTACATTTGAAAAAATATACACCCCCCTGAAACCACGCCTCCAGGGCACAGGAACGCGTGAATGTAACCGAGAACAGCCGAATGGCGCTAGCTTGTTAGCTTTCCAGTAAACAGCAGTGGAACCATGTTTCCTAAAAGTGATAATTATCTCACCCCCAACTTCTTCTGTGGTGTAAAACATCCTCACTGCAAACACAAACACCTCCATGACTTGATCCACATCAGTTGTTTCTTTTTAAGCGCAAACAGCGGCGTAGTTGAGAGCAGCGAGCAGCCATGTTGGTCTCAGTTCGTCTGCACTGTAAGATGCTCACGGCGAGTCGCGAGCGTACGCAAGGACAGTGGGTGCGCGACAAATGGCAGTCAAGTTTGATGGACATAATAATCATTCAATCAATCAGCACGGGCCGTTTGCAACCCCATCCAATGAAATTCATTTCATTGGATGGGGTTTTTACAGTGCTGTACGTTCCACAGGTGATTAACTTTTTAAATTTTTGTGTCAGAACATTTAATTGTCTGCAATCAAGGTGTGAAGAAGACTTTATGCAATATAGTAAAAAATGCTCCTGGAAAACATCATCCACCCTGCCTTTAAAATGCAAGTATATTCTCAGTAAAAGGATTAAAACCAAGCATCTGAACATACATCAAGTTTTTCCTCCTGGGTGTGAACTTGGATGGAGAAAAATTGAGCAGCCTAGTGCTTTGGTTTGGGAGTATCAGATATTTATCCACAGACACACCCCTAAAGTGAACCGTTAAAGGTTGAATATGGAACATTTTTATTAAAAGCTATATTTTTAAAAGAATATTACCTCCACAGGTCGTTTGGGGGTGTACAGAATGAAAGTACAACATTTCCCAGAAAAATTATATTTAGCCTAAAAATAATTATAAAATAAATTTTGACGGGTTCGATAATGGCATTTTATTTACGTCTATAAGCCAATACACGCCGCCATTGCAGGTTGCCAAATACGATCTCTGTGTGGAAACAATATTTCGGTCATAGTCAGGCCTGTGCAGGGAAAAACCGTGGAGATGACGAGTGAAGCAGCTGCTTCAGAGCCCTGGAGATATTGTTATCTGTTTCTGAGGAGAAGTGACCTGAGAAGAGCAAAACCTGGAGTAAATTTAGGTGAAGACTACACTAAATGGACCCACATAAACGTTTTCCACGGAGTCAAAACACTGAAATGGCGACTTTCCTCCTGGATCGGTAAGCTAGCTTGTTTGCTAACATGGCTAACGTTAGCTGTCGGTTATAAACTCCTCTGCGTTACTTGTTGGACATGTTGCAGACTGTTGGTCACTTGCGTATCAGCAGTGAGCCTGGCATCCCAGCGGCTGGAGTTGTTTTTCTGCCATTGCAACTACAACCTAGACACACGTGATGTCGCTGTTCTGTCCGTATTCCATATTCAACCTTTAACTGAGGCATCCTTAAAAAAAAAAAAAAAAATCCTCTCTGACTCAGAAATCTTTAGAAACCGTCAGAAATATTGTTTACAGACTTTGACAACAAGGATCAATGCTGGCTTTTTGTGTGTTGTGGTAAAAGTGGTCCTCATACCAAAAATGGTGAAAGTACTGATCTTACTTTAAGCTGCTTCAGGCTTTGAATCTTCACCTACATAAAGAATCTTCTCTAGCAACTTTTAAACTGAAGAAAATGTTAGAAATAATCTTTGAGTCAGCTACAGACAGGTGTGTATGTAAAGCAGAAGTGTGAGCTGGTCTGGGTTTCACATGGAACATTTCAGCCTAAGGTTGGCAGGTTGGTGGTTTTCAGCTGGGTAGCTGGAGGCTTTAAAGCTGAACAGACTCGTCTCGGACTGAGCTGCAGGGGAAAGGAGGAGGAAGACATCAGCTTTTAGAGAGGAGACAAGAAATGTGGGAGAGGAACAGAGGAAACAGGAAACCATCAAGGAAAGAAGAAGAAGAGCCAGAGGAGGTGAAGATGAGGAGAAGAGGAGGCTCAGAAGTGTTTTATTGAAGCATGAAATGAGTATTGGAGGATTTTTACCCACACACAGTAACACACACACACAAAAGTCTGACCCTGTCACCTCCTCATCGTCCTCCTCCTCCTCTTCTTCCCCGTCACTCTCTGACCTGCTGGCGCCTCCGTGTGTGTGTGGAGGCGTCGGTGCAGCATCCGTCAATACCAAGCAGAAACTGGAGATTCTCTCTGATCCCTTCTAGGCGAGGGACTCATGACGCTTCCTGTCAGAGTTCCTGATGTTTATTACGTTCGTGTACCTTCCTCCACCACTTTCTGACTTTTACTGTTTAATCCACTTTTTACACCTTCAAGTTTTACTGCTGCTCATCAGCTGAGAAAAGGGAAAAATCAGAACCTATCAGTGAGGACAGGAAGCGTCGATGCACACCATCAATCATGGCTGCAATCACCTGAAGGAGGAGTTTTGGTCTACTCTTCTTTCTGTCGCTGCTTCAGTTCATTGAGGTTTGGAGCAGGATCGAGGGGAGTGGTAGCCGAGGGTCCTAAACCCCGAACTGCTCTCTGGGCAGCCCTCTGCTCCTAATCCAGCTAGGATGGGTTTAATGCAGAGAAAGAGTTTCCCTTTTGGGAAAAATAAAGTACATTATTAATATTATAGTAGGCACTGGTTTCTGCAGCTCCCTGAAGGTCCCACTGCAGCATTTAGACCAAGTTGAGACCTGGACTGTGAATGGATCATGTCAACACCTGGATCCGTTTCTTTTTCAGCCATTCTGTTGCAGATCTGCAGCTGTGTTTGCTGCATGAGATAGTTGCAGTCAAACTTTAGCTGTCAGACAGACGGACTCGCATCAGTGGGATTCATTCACTAATCTCTTATTATGCATCTTATTCAACTTGTTCTAGGGATGCACGATATAATCGAAACCCTATCGGTATCGGCCCACATCAGCCTTAAAACTGAGTATCGGATATCAGCCACCCCACCGACATTTAACCTATATTTAACCGATCAGCCCGCTGTTTCTAAAGTCTATAAAAACCCAAACTACTTCTTCTTCAAAAACTTCTTTTTTACAGACTTTAAAACATCTAAAGACTAGGGATGGGAAAAAAATATCAAAACACTGAAATATAGCAACATCTTCATATATTATATTATCTATGATATTGTATTTACATTTAAAAACGCGGTACCTATTTTACTAATGAAATCTTGCAATATTTCATCGTTCTGTTACAAAATCTCCCAAGAATTCACCAAAGATTTGCGATATTTTCATATGGTGATATCGTATTGACATTCAAAAACGCGGTATCGATCTATTTTACTAACAAAATCTCGTGAGAATTCACGAAATATCGTGAGATTTTGTAAAAGAACAATGAAATCTCATGAGATTTTGTAAGTAAAATAGATCGATACTACATTTTTAAATATCGATTGGATATCGGCAAATAAAAATATTGCGATATTTCAGTGCATCAATATTTTTTTCGCACCCCTATTTTTCAAAGCGTTGGAAACTGATAACAAAACTGCTATTTGCAATTACTGCTTTCTTTTTTCAGCTTTAATATCGGTATCAATATCGGTTATCTGCCACAAAATTTCAATATCATGCATCCCTAATTTGTTCTTAAGTTGTACCGAGGAAGTTTTTTTTTTAATGAAAAACAGATTCGTGAACATGTTCATAGATAACTGTTCATAGTGTATCTTTCCTCTTAAGTTGAAAGATGGACCAGCTGGCTGTTCTTTTGCAGGTAACCCCACGAAAATACCCAGAAAAGGTCATGAGACTCATGGGCCATGTGCAAACGGACACAGACGGTAAGAATGATGAGGAAAATAAAGTGTACTGTAATTACAAAAGGATGAATAAAAACAAAATCTGTTAATAATTGAGTATTAATAAAGATGTACACTGAAACCTGAATTTCCTCATTTTTAGAGTGTTAACTTGGTTATAAAAATCACATGATGAGCATGAATAGCATGAAAATGGCTGGTCATTAATTCCTTCTAAACTTGGACAGCAGCTGCAGTCTGATCTATGAACCCATCGTGACACACCCCTCTGGTGTTGTGGTTAAATGGAAAAGTAGTACACCGTAGAGTGAATTATTATTTCCGTTCCTGATGTACCTTTTACAGTTGGTAAAGTAAATTTCCACCTGCTGTAGTGTTATTTTAGGATGTGGTTTGTCTACGGAGGGAGCGCTGCATGATGAATCTTCCAGGTGAGTCTTATATTAACCACAACAAAACAAATCTGGCCTGTGTGTGGTGCAGCACCAGCGCCAATATCCCATCTGATACCCGGATCAGATATCGGCTCTGATATTAACTAATTAGCTGGATCCGATATCGGATGAATGAGGCCAATACAGCATTCTGATCCAGTTATTTTTTTTCCTTTTTTTTAAAAAGAAAACTTAAAATCATAATAAATGTGCACTTTCTATTTAATAGATAATATTAAGTATATTTATATCCGTGTTAGTTTGTTACATTTTTTTTTAACATGGCTAAATGTTAATGTCTGATGCCTTCATTCACATGGCAAGGTGCACAGTTCATTCATTAAACAGTAGTATCGGATCGGTATCAGCCAATACGCTCAGCCCAGGAATCGGATTGGATTGGAAAAAACTGGATTATTGTATCTGTAATGAAAACCAGTTAAATTTCCCTCTGAGGGAAACTATAACATTAGGATACGATCAGCAAAATCCTGCAATTTATCCAAAATAACAAAATGAATTCACCTGAATTCTGCATTCAAACCAAACATCTCCCCTTTGGTCTGTTCTGTCCAACATTGATCCAGAAGTCTTGTGGATTGTTCAGATGCAGCTTCGCCCACCGTTCTGTCATGTCCTTTGTGGAGAGAAGAGGGTTTCTCCTGCAGCCCTTCCAAACAAGCCCCACTTGTTCAGTCTCCATCTGACTGTCATGAACTTTAAGATTTAACGTGCTCACCGTAACTGAGGCCTGGAGAACTTGAAATGTATGTCTTGGGTTTTTCTCTGAAAACTTGCTGGGACATCCTCTCCTGGTAGGATTGGTAGTTTGGAAATGACCTTAGAACCTTTCCCAGATAGACATTTTCTGCGATCTTTGCTAATGTCTCTCCTCCTCAGTCTTATGTTAACACACACCAAACTAAACTTCTGCTTTCTCTTCAACTTGCAGCATTTTTCATGTTGACTTCCCAGTGTTTCACCACATTGTTGGAACTGCACTTGTGTGTGCAAAACACCAGCAATTTATCTGAATTATGTTCTCTGTCTGATACAAATAACTCTGTTTAGACTTTGCTGCAGTTAGTTTTTCCTCCAAGGCTGCAGTTTCTGTTGCCTTCATGCTTTTCTGCTCCTTTAATCACAGTTAAAATGATCAATTTTGCTGTTCTTAGACCATGACATGAAACCAGGTTATTGGATTTCTAAATCTGCTCTGAAACTTTTGATTCGATCAGTAGATTCAAGGCTGGATTCAGGTTTCATGAGCAGATACTGAACTCTCTCTCTCTCTGCTGCAGCAGTGGAGCTCAGGTGGGCCGCAGAGTCCATCAAGACTTCAGGTCTTTGACCTTCTTGAAGACCTCCACTGTGTGGTCTTATTACCCAGTCAACACACAAACACACCAAACCCCCCAAAACAGACCACCAGCCCAGCTAATTGGTGATGTTGTATTGCCTCCCTTGTGTCTTTTGCTCTTTCTGTTTCTTTTACACACACACACACACACACACACACCGCACTCTCTTGCACGCACACACACGACGCAGAAACCCAGTGGGAATTGGCAGCTCGGAGCGAATTGAGAAAGAAGGCAGAAAGTCATTACTTCTTACTAGATTGTGTGTGTGGGTGTGTGCGTGTGTGTGTGTTGGTGGGTGTGTGTGTGTGTGTAATCCCAACATCAGTATGCTGCTCAGGCCTTGCAACAGAGGGGAGGAAATTGAAGAGAGAGAAAAGAAAGAAGGGAGGGGGGCGACAGTCCAACATGGAGTTCTTTTGATTACAGATGGTAAATGTGCCTTCGCTCACCTCCTCCTCCTCCTCCTCCTTTTCCTCCTCCTCCTCGTCATAGTCTCCTCGTTCCCTCTCACTCGAGGGATTTGAGGTGGACGTGAGAAGAATCGGTGACCGGGTTCTCTGTGTGTGTGTGTTTGGTGCGGTGGTGGTATTATTAGAAGCAGAGCGGGGGTCACGCAGGTCGACTGAGACTCTGTCTGCCACCTGAAGCTGCTGCCGTTTCATTAAAATCTGTCATCTGAACAGACTTCATTCTGGGCTGGAAATGATGGTTCTGGACTTGGGAGTTTCAGTTCTACGCCTGTGTGTGCAGCACTTCTCATCAGGGAGTGTTTTCCCAGGCGTGATGGATGCATATCTCTGCCTTGTTTTGGTCTTTTAAATCACCTGAGAATAAACTGGACTCTCAAACATCCTCCAGGTTTTCATGATTGGCTTCCTGTCGGTGACAGTTGGTTTTAATGTTGGTTATTGGTTTTTTAAACACTTGATGACCTCAGTGCTGCATTTTTATCAGATCTGTTTTTACGCTGAACCCTCCAGAACCCTCGGGTCCTCTGGAAGAGATCTTGTAAATGATACCTGAAGTCTGTGATGAGGCCTCATTCTCATTACAGTCCACATCTTTGTCCATCCACTGGTCTTGGAGCAGCAGCCTCTGCAGAGAAGCCCAGACTTCCCTCTCTCTGGTCACTTCTTTCACTTCATCTGGGGGAATCCCAAGGCATTTCCAGCCTGGCTGAGAAATACCCTCCCCCCCCCATTTATATTTGATCTTGTGGGTTTTCATTTTGGATTTAGTGATGCACTTTGTGCCACATCTAGTTTTGTATGAAAGTGCTGTATAAATAAAGTCTGATGGATGGATTGATGTCTGAAAGCAGATGTTCCAGCTGCACCTGTTGAAGTGTATTTGCAGTCTCACAGTGAGTCTGCAGAGGAGGAAATGTTGGGGATTAGAGCAGAGTCGAGGTTTTTATGTGAAGTGAAACCTGAGCTGTTGCTGCAGGGTTGGATTTGCTTGCTGCTGGCACATTAGCTCCTGAGGAAATTCCCTGGCGTGGTCATCAGCTGTGTTTGCGTCCCTCCCAGTGTTCGCCACAAAGCTGAAGGCGACAACTCCGTGTCAGCCAGTCACACTGAGGCTCTGCTGTTCTTTGTGCCCGTGATGGTTTTTTCTGTCACTAGAAGTCATGTTTTTTAAGTTTGAACTGTAGGGCTTAGCTCATGTCCGGGGTCCGGGTCAACCTTGTGAAGCAGGAGTCTGCAAGGGCGCAGATGGCACTGGGGATGGAGGGGACGTGTCCCCTTCAGTTTTTTTTGTGACACTGATCCCCCCCCCCTTTCCCTGGGTAAAGGCCCATTTGTGCTCGATGCAGAAGACGGGTGCATTTTCGAGGGGCTTGTTGGTCCGTCACTCGACGCAAAAGACGGAGTAATACCACCGGAAACTGCAGGGTCAGTGTTGAGCTGTGTAGCTGATATGCAGGGATAAACCAGAGAAGAAGAACAGGAACCGGAACAGTAACAACACAAAACTGCCGGGGTCAATAGCCCAATAAAAGCACCTGAGAAAGAAGATGCCAAAAAAAAACACAGAGGAGCATCTGTAGACATGGATGGAGCTTTTGAGGAGAGGCTGTGTGTCCGAAAATACCCCCAACATCACATTGCAGGGAATGCAGAAGGTGCAAGGAAGTATGAAGGCAGCCACGTAGGGCGGTGCCTGTTGCAGTTATCCGTGGAGAGAATTTTGTTTCTTTATCATTTAATCAAATAGCAGAGGTGGAAATTGTGAAGTCAACAGGTCGTTCCCACGTCATGTATTTGTTTTACCCAGCTGCTTAACCAGGTGAGTCCAATCAGCACAATGAATTAAATTGGGCTGACTGGACTCACCTGGTTCATTGACTGGGCAGAACGAATACATGACATGGGAAAGACTTGTTGACTCCACAATTCCCACTTCTTTCAAATAAAATAGATTTAAAACCAAAAAAGGGATTTGAGTGCAAAAGAAAGAAAGTGGCAATCAAAGAAAAACATTTTTGAGATCAGAGCAGAACAGGTTGCAATTGAAAAATAAAAATAGACAGCATGTTTATTGAATTTTAATCAAAGATAATGTTTGAAAGTAAAAACAAACAAGTATTTTGCTTATAAATCAGTCCTCTTTGATTTCAAGAAAAAAATGGTTACAAATTTGTCCTTTTTGCTTGCAAATTCTAAAGTTTTGCTTGTGAATTCAAATGCACTTGATGGGTGGGGTCTACACTGGTGGATGAGAGACGTGTTTCTATTGATAGTTTTCAGTCACGTGACCTGGCGGGCAAAAGATGACAGGGCGCAGCAGACTGAGCAGACAGACTACAGAAAAGTTGTTTAAATCAGCTGTCACTCACAGAGAAGGAAAGATACAGAAATGGGTTGGAAGTGTTGGACACTTTGACCCGTATAGAGAAGCGACTGCTGTATACGAGCCGTTAAACATCGCCACATCCCTGCCCAGCCTGCATTCAGTGATATCTACATCTGTCTGGTTGAAAAGCCGTCACCATACACGGCTGCCAGAGTAAAGCTCTCTAAGGGCACCGACAGTTCTCACTTAAAACTACTATTCAAACACAAGTAACAGAAATTGAATAATTTCCTCTCATTTTAACTTGTTACAACCTCAGGTTTATAAAGGATGGAGCGCTAAAAAATGCAAATAAAAAGCATATAGGACCGGTATGCAGGAAAAACAAAAACTTATTCTATCTATCAGTGTTGCATCTTGTCTTTGTGCTATTCAGCTAAATATGAGTGTAACAGGATTCCCACATCCCTCTAGGAGTTTGTGTTACCGCATCCCTCCGTTTTAGCTACTAGCTAACGTCAACTCATCAGAATGACAGCGGTCAATGTCGCCTCGATATAACAACCCACATCAACACGTATACATAAGGTTTCATTTATGGTTAAAACTACACCAACTATATATGAATGAATGTAGGTGTGGGCATTCCTGACCGTTGATGAAGTGTTTGCTGCTAATACGTGTGGGTTCAGGGCTGGTGAAGGGGCTGCCATGGTTTATACCTGGGGACCGAGGTGTGTTTGGTAAAACTGATCCTCAGATTTCTCCTCTCAGGGTATCTTTATACTATAGGACAGAATGTGGTAAAAATACAACCCCAGCTTTTTTTTTTCCACCCGGCAGTTTGCATACTCTCGTTTCTCTGGCTTGTTCTCAGCCTGCAGGTGGCAGGCTAGAGTGTTTTTTACCCGCCAGGGGGGCGTTCCTTACAGACCGTGACGTCACAAAATAACTATCAGTTGGTTGGTGTGACCTGGCTCCAGGCTTTTGCATTACACCCTCTTCTCCCTTTGCTGTTTTGTTTGGAGTGAAGTTGATAGCCAGCAGCTCTTGCAGCATTTCCCATAAGTAATGAATTGCTCTATGTATGGTTGGCTACAGCCTGCCATACATTCACAACAACAACAACATCACCACCACAATGAATTATAACGCTCTGCTGCTGCAAACACACTGATTATCAGCGACATGGTTGTCTCTGCTGGCCACGACCTGAGCTCAGTAGGCGAAAGAGTGAGTGAATTACAGTGAAGCATGTACAACGTAGGGCTGTGATCACACATATGGTCATAATATCTGTCACGTATGTCATATATGTCACAGGGAGCGAGTAGCCTAGCGTGGTGGGCTTTGGCGCGGAGGACCCGGGTTTGAGTCCCCGACACGACATTCAGGTGAACCACTGTGGACCCCTAACTAAGGTCCTGCAACCCTAATTGTGACACTAGTTAAAGCCCAAATTACACAAAGATAACTTATTGAGGTGAAATCATTTACTGACAGCTTGGTCCACCCCAGTTCAAAAATCCCATCTGCGCCCCTGGGAGTCTGATCCTTCTTTAGTGTTTTCTCGCCAAATAAACGCCAAATCCAGATCTCTTTTACAGAAGCAGTTTTAACGCTGTTGTGGGCAGTTTTGCTGTGTAGGGCTCAAGCACGATGAGAAACATCATAGATGAGAAAGATCAGGTGTATTTCCCCCGATTTTCTAAGCCGGATTGTTTTTCAAGCCACAGCGTTCAAATCTTTTGAAAGAAGTATCACTTGCAACCTGGAATTTACGGTATATTTACACACCAACTCTAAAGCTATGTCACCATTGAAGGTTGGACACAATATGGACACAATAGCGACATTGTGTGTCTAGGTTGTAGTTGCAACGGCAGAAAAATAATTCCAGCTGTTCAGTTGCCAGGGGCGCTGTTCAGAATCTTAACATTTTTCCAACAATGCTTTCACAAGCTGCTACTAGTAACTAGTAGGGGTTGTGTAGGTGGCTGTTCGGCCCCATGTGAGGTCTCAGGGTTTACGGCACCAAAAAAAAAGTAAAGTATACGACAAGACATGGTGTGCTTGGTTTAGGGATTTTGTGTACCGTCTGCTATACTGCTGTTGCTGTATTTTCTGCCATGTCCTCAAAATGAAACAAACACCATCCTCTTCTGTTACCATGTTTAGCATTTTGTTTACATCCTGCAGTCCGAGTTATTTAATGCGTCCCTTAGTGGAACACTCTAGTACGGACCAGCAAATATGGAAACGATCACCCTCATGGTGGAGCTGTGAACACAAAAACCAGAAGTGCGTAATCTTCGGGAATCTTTTCTTCCTGTCAAGGTCAGACTTCAGTCATCAAAAATGGATTGTGTTTATACTCTGGATATTACACTCGAGCCCATTTGCTCGACTTTGCCTCGATCTTATGAACCAGGAGTTTTGCCAGTATTGTTTTGAGGATGTGACTGTACCGAGGCCTCATTACGTCATCAGCTTAGGGCTGGGCGATATATCGATATGAAAAATATATCGATATATTTTCAAGTGAGATATGGAATTGGACCATATCGCCCATATCGAGATATGGAGTTCAATGTGTTTGTTTTGTCTTTGTATATAAATGCTAACCTTACTTTGGGTTTGTTACATTTAATTCTGTGTAATGTTCCTTACTAGCATGTGCGAGTATTATTACATACAGTATTTTACAGTATTTCTGTTTACATTTTATCATTCTTTGAACAGCTGAGCATTATTTCATCCAGTCGGTTTAAATTAAACTACTTGTAATGTCATATTTGGCTCTGACTGGAACAAAATATTTGCTCCCACTTTGTGATAAAAGTATCAAGATATATATCGTGTATCGATATTCAGCCTAAATATATCGAGATATGACTTTTGGTCCATATCGCCCAGCCCTACATCAGCTTGAGCTGTTCCTGGGAATTGGGAAGGGACTGAGTTTGTAAATCTGTCCTTGCTTTAAAAGCCACAACATGTGCTGCTGTTCACTACGGTACACCACACCAAAAAGGATCTCACCCACAAACACATGGTCACGATGTTGCATGAGATTGTTAAAATGATCTTGTTCAAGATGATTGGAAAGCATGCGAGGACAAAAAAATCCCCTTATTTTCTCCTACTTTTTCTATATAAAACACAAAAAGCCAGCAGATGGAGCGCTTGCAGACCATAATGTGTACAGCAAGGAATCGATTTCATGTGTCAAACCAATATGAACAGTTTATAGTCACGGCATGGCAGTGGAGTCAAAAGGACTCACTGTTGCATGAGGCTTCAGTTTTCTCATCCCTTCTCCTGTTTAACATTGATGGGCGTTTGAAATGGATAGAGATGGTGGTTGGGCCGCTTCAGAGCAAAAGGAAAACAGCCCGGTACACTGTGGTAACTTCTAGCCTGAGCCATTGTTGTCAGAAGTAAAGTTCCCCAATGGTTATGTATTTCCGGTTAAAGAACAAGGAAGTGCACAAATGGTCTATTCTTGGCCTTAGAGGCTCCCCCTGGTGGTGTAATAGGATACTACAGGAAATCTGCAATACAGCTTCCGTTTCTGTCGGATGTGCTAATACAGTATGTTGTTATGTATTAAAATTGGGGATGGACGATAAAATCGCCCCCCTTTCAGTATCGGCCTTAAAACTGAGTATCAGACTTTGGCCACCACACCGATATTTAACCGATCAGCCCGCTGTTTCTAAAGTCTGAAAAAAAAAAAACTTCTTATTTTTCTTCCAAAACTTCTTTTTTACAGACTTTAAAACTTCTAAAAACTAGGGGCGGGAAAAAATATTGATACACTGAAATGTCGTGGTATATTCATATTGATTCATGTTGATATCATATTGACATTTAAAAACATGGTATTGATCTATTTTACAAACAAAATCTTGCGATATTTCATCATTCTGTTACAATATCTAGTGAGAATTCATGAAATATTGTGAGATTTTGTAACAGAACGACAAAATCTCGCAAGATTTTGTAAGTAAAATAGATCGATAACGCATTTTTAAATATCGATTTAATATCGGTAAATGAAAATATCATGGTATTTCAGTGTATCAATGTTTTTTCCCACCCTATTTTTCAGCGTCAGAAATGGATAACCAAACTGCTGTTTGAAATGACCGCCTATTTTTTCAGTTTTAACATTGGTATCGATATCGTTTATCGGCCACATGAGTTTTAAAATATCGGCATATCGGATATCGGCCAGAATTCCAATATCGTGCATCCCTAATTAAAATCATTAATAGCTATTTATTGATCAGTAAAATCCACATTAGAAGTAAAGCACCCTCAGATAAATAGTTGATGCCAGTCAAACTAAATGGTCAGCTTGATGGAAACAAGCTGTGTATGTATAAATGGATTTCTGTCTGAAGTGAACTGGGCTCATACTGGTCAAATTTAATTTTCCATCAACCCATACAACCCAGTGTTTAGTCACTTTCAGCAAACAGTGTTAGATGTAGATGTGTGCCATTCATACCCAGACATTTCTGTAGGATGGACATGGATAAGCCATGTTCACAGTTAGTTCTATGTTCAGTATGTGTGTTGTGTGCCTGACAAAAACAGAGGAGAGATTTCCTGTAGGGCTGGACAATTATGGAAAAAAATTATAATCACGATTATTTTGACTGATATTGAAATCACAATTAATATACACGATTATTCATTGATTTTATAAAAAGTGTTTATTGAACCACATAACTCAACTTGAAACATAACTTTTAAAAAAAAAATTAAACCGAAAATAAATTAGAAACAAGTAAAGGAGTAAAATAAGTATATTATTCAAAATAATAATAGCAATAAAAATGAAAACTAAGCCTACATGCATTCCTGTTCTATACTCCCTGCAGTTTGCTTCCTGTAACTCCACCAGTCTGTTCACTTTACGATTAATTGTTTTTCTTCGATTACAGTGTTTTTATAATTGTGAAAAGGCAAAATTGAAATCACGATTAAAATTCGATTAATTGTCCAGCCCTAATTTCCTGTTCAGCAGGTATCTGTGCTCTCTGTGTTTGAGTCCTGACAACGACCCGTTAACTGTCTGCTGTCTCTGTCTCTGCAGGACTCAACACAGCGGGTGACACCACACACACTTTCCAGGTAAGCTTCCCTTTATTCCTCTCTCCATCAACTGCTCAGTGAGCCGGCTGGTTAAGAAGAAAACATCTGGTCCTCTAGCAGCAACAGCTGTGACAGATAACAGTCACTCTGTAGATTTGAAGTCAGTAAACTTATTTAGTTTTTTGGTGTTGTCTTTTTTTTATTAAAAAATGTTGCATAATCAGTACAACATCTGCTGTGTTTGTTGTGTTGTCCTGGGTCATATTTGGGAAGTGATGAGAGAAAAACTGCAGTTAATAATTCTCAAAAAATTTGTTGCTCCAAGATGAGAATATCTGGGATCTGTTTTGTTGAACTTCCTTGGTAAGAACAGACATGTGGTTGCAGAATGTGTGTGGAAATGATTGAGTTTGGCATTCACAAAGATGAGAGCTGCCACACTCTGTGTGTGTGTGTGTGTGTGTGTGTGTTATGATTCCCTGGTAGTGACCCGGTAACTGGAGCTTCACATTTTCACATTCCTGATTAATGATGCAGGTTGGACACAAACAATGAAAACACACAAACACGGCAGCAGTGAGATACATTTGTGCATCACAACCTGCTCTTTAGGAAGAAGGGGTCAGCGTTGGTGCAGGGCTCAGTGGCCCCTGCTGCAGGTGAGGTTAGGGGTCCTCGAGCTGTCTGAGCAGTGATCCGGAGATGCAAGCGCTGAAATTCAGCTTCGCCTGCAAACTCACCATCTACGGTAAAATCCTCCTACGCGTCCCTCCTCACAGCACAGCTCTGCTTTCCAGCAAAACGCGGTGAATTCTGGTAACAGAAGTCAGGAACGTACGTCACTGTTGCAGATGTTTGAAAAAACCTGCTGCTGCTTGATCATTTCATCCTCTGAGGAATTAGGAGGTAAAACAACAGTTTGTGTGTTTGAGTTGTATTTGTGTTGATAATAAAGACGCACGAAGCGGTTAAAATGTTTCTGCTTCAGTCTGAACTCTGCAGCCTCAACTCAAAACAGTTTGTTTCCCTGCAGCTGATTTGTGGTTCAGCTGTAGCTGACCTGAACTCCTCCACATTCCTGCGTGTGTGTGTGTTTCTCACATGTGTTTCTGATCACTGAAAGGACATACAGACAGGGAGGTGGAGGAGATTGGAAGCTCAGAAGGCGTCATGTCGACACACACTGACATCTTTTTCCATCTTCATTACTCGAAGTGCAGGATGATGGATTGACAGGTTTATTGATTGACTGGTTGGATGATTGATTTGAGGATGGTCTGTGTGGTGGTCAGTGTACCTACAGCGTTTTCTTTTAGTAGATGAGACCTAAAACACTTGAACCAAGCTGCTAATTGATTAAGCCATCTCTGCAGAGCCCCCTGGTGTTGTGTCTACACTTTTGTTTGTATCTTATTATTCCTTAATCCAAACTAAAAATTATTTTATTAAAATGGAACTCTCAAAAATACAAGCTCAACCATCGGACCACAATGATGGGAACCCTTTTAAAATGATTTTTGTTCATATTAAAATGAATGAAGGAATATGTGCATGTGTGTGAGGGAGATTATATCTACATTACTATGAAATCTGTCCAAACCTCAGAGGAAATTAACACTTCCATTTATTTCACATTCAGATTTCTTTTTGCTGCTTTTAAGAAGATCATTTCACATTTGTGCAGGTAGTGAATGTAAACCTGGTTAGAAACACACACTTCCTCTCTGACATTTACGGATCAGGACTATATTAATTCAGCTTCAGGTTGACAGACGCTGGAACAATGTCCTGTGGACAGACCAGACCAAAGTGGAGATGTTTGGTCAGAATGCACAACAAAACAAATGCAGCATATTGGCGCGCACACCCCATACAGTAGCAGGGTGGTGGAGGGATGATGGTTTGGGCTTCTGCAGCCACAGGACCTGGGCACCTTGCAGTTAATGAGTCAAATGTGAAGTGAATTCACTGCACAGATGTCTTCAAGTTGCTTGAATGGTGATTTTTGTCAGGTGATGATCTGTTTCTAGCTTAGAAACGATTTGACCCTCTGGAGTCTACGGATGCGCCGGCACGCCCAGATTTAAGATTGCGTTGCATGTGGAAGCAAGTTGAAATTTAGTCGTAATATGCTGATTTTTTTTTATTCCTGACATGTCTGACTGACAAAAGAAGCAGAAAATATGTGGATGAGAGCAGCTTTGTTGGGAATTCAGCTGCAAAAAGAAGGAACTTTGAGCATGTGGAGTTTCTAGGACCATTTGAATCTCACTGAACATTTTTAATTCAACAGTTATTCAACCACCAACCACATGATCTACAGTAGGTGAGTTAGTCCAGTCCCTCTCTCTAAATCTTTTCAGGAATCAGCTGTCACATGACACGGTGATATACGCTGAGTGGATTGGACTAAAACTAATTCACTGTAAAACAACGGCCCTGAAATAAATCAGGATTAAAGCCTCTCGTAAACCGGAAGCTTTGAGCAGCAAATAAATATTAACCAAAGGTTGGATTTGTATATCAAACCTGCTGTCAGCTATGAATCATGGGAAGTTTGCAGAATGCGCATCTATAGTGTGTATTTTCTGTGAAGTAAATGTGTGTGTCCAGTGGTCATCTCCCAGCAGAGCTCTTCTGCTCTCCATCAGTCTATTTCTGTCTCTGAGTGGGAAGGATAGATGTACGGCCCGGAGGGAAGGAGAGAGGGATGAAAATGGAGTAGGAAGAGGAGAATGGCATTCTCTTCATCTCATATTTAGTCTACCCTGTGTCGATCTGTGAGGCTTTCTGTGTCCAGTCTGTTTTGTATACATGAATTAATGGGAGATGACTTCACCGGGATAGGAGGGGGTGGATGGAGGAAGCGGCTGGAGGCTGCTCCATCTTTAAATGAAGCAATATCTGGAATAATTTTATTAGCAGGGGTCATCTCACAAGGTGTTTATGATAGCAGCCAGCCTTTATAAACGATGAATGAAGTAATAACTCAGACATCATGAAATCTGTTGGCAGTAATCTTCATTTCTGCTTTAAGTTTAGCTTCTCAGCATGAGATCTGTTTGGATTCACTCAAGTTGCTGTTTGCACTGCAGTTTTTGGTGCTTCTGGGATTGTTCCTTTCCTGAAGGATGCCACTCGGTCATGAATTTTGGTTTAAGGGTTTTTATATTCTTGTATTTTTAAGACAAATTTTTATCACACCAATAACTTGTACTCAAATAGACTTTGATAAGGGTGCAGGAAGAGGGAAGCATCAGAGCGGAATCACATTTTCACTCTGACAGTACCATCAGCTGATATAAGTATATATATATATATATATTTTTTTTTTATTAAAGTGTGGCTATGAGTTCTTTGGGTTTTCAGTTCTACAACAGCTGCTAAATCAAGTCAGCTGCTCCACTCTGAGTTGTCTCAGAGCACAAAGGAAGCCTGATACTGTGATTCACCATGACAACAGGTAAATAAAGTACCTCTATTTTAAGCCAGCAGAACCACAGATATGAGACCTGTCAACACGGGTCATGACATTTATCTTTATAAAGGAGTTTTAAAACGAGACAATGATGTAATTGTTACATTTTATTCAGTGTATTGTTACATTTTATTCAGTTAACCTGACTGTAGCTCCACCCACAGGGAGCTGTGGTGTACCTCAAGGCACCACACTGGGGGTCCAGTTCATTTTAAAACAGGGAATACATTTCAGTTAATTAACAATGACGGACATCAAGTTTCCATGCCGGAATCAGATTCCAACAGAAGAGTTGGAATGTTCTGATGTGATCAAGCCCTGAGAGGTTTGAGTAGTTCTTGCGTGAATCAGGAAGTTCTCAGGTAACTTTCGGGCTATCAGCATTTCATAAAGATATCATATTGGCTCTGCAGGCTTTTCATGTAAGCTGACTACACATCTGTCTGAAAATTACCCAGAGCTACCTTGACCATAGGTGTGAAAGAGGCAGAGAAGTTTGAAATTTAATTTCATTTTGAGCAGACCCCCTGTACATGAGATCCATGCTGTCCAGAAGATGTTTGCAGACACCAGGAAGCAGCAATCCTAATATGTAGCATAGCAACATGACAGGAGAAACTCAGCTAAAGACTCTACCAAGCATTGGCATCCAAATCAGTTCAAATCCCAAACAATTATATGTGAATGTAAAAAAAACAGCATTGTCCTTTTAGAGCTTCTGATAATTTCTCCTCTTCAAACAAACCACACAAACAAGGTGTCATAGGGGTGGGAATCACGAGGTACCTCTGCGATACGATACTATCACAATATTTTGCCAGTGAAAACGGAAATATCACAATACAGTAAATTTTGCAGTAATCAATATATTGCAATATATTCAATCCACAATACACCACAATATGTTTCACTGAAGACACTCCTAATTTATTGACCAAACTGAATCCATTTGAAATGAATTAGTTTCACATAAATGACAGAAATTCATGTGCAATTAGTAAAACAGTAAAACAAAGTGCATAGTGGCTCTTCTTAAATGAGTAAATGCTATATGAAAATACTACGACATTTATACATATGAAAAATTAACATTTTAGTCAGTGCATTGTAATCCCAAACAACTGGGAGGTCAATGAAAACCTGGCTACAAATTTTAACTTGTTCTGTCCACTGTAAGTAAGTTTAACCTGAACCTGCAGAGCGGAAAAATTCCTGCAGGACTTTCCTACATGCTGGACTGTTGCAAGTAGAACAAATATTGTGAGATTTTGTAATAAAACGATGAAATCTTGCAAGATTTCATTAGTAAAAAATATTGATTTTTTTTTTTATATCGATATGATGTCGCAACATAAAATATTGCGATATTTTGTCACACCCCTAATATGAAAGCAGAGACTCCGCTAATTTCAGAGATGTCTGTCTCAGTTGGACAAAAACTGAAACATTGTCTTACTTTTGCTGTTATGTTGGGAAAGGTTTTATTCCAGCTCTAAAATCTCTGCTAATGTGTCTTCCTATGACTCGGCCTTTGTTTGAAATGAATCATGAAGGTCCTGCTACTGTCCATGGAGGGGGTTAGTAAGATGGAGATGGGATTAGTAATCTTACATGTCTGTTTTCTATAGAGACTGAGATTATACGTACAGCCCTTGTAGTTGTGGAAATATACTTCATTTATTTTGCATGACATTTCAGACAAGAGGCAGAAAAAAACGACCTCACGATGAGGCTGTTAAAGATCAAAAACATGAATGAAGTAGGATAACTGTTAGAAATGAAAATCTGACCTGGATAAAAGTGTAATCTGTATTTTCATGGTGCTTCAGTTCATAAAATTAATACATATTAAAGTGAGTTGTGGTTTTGCAAACCTTATTACATGGGGAAACCTCAGAGCTGTACGGGCCCCAGGTTCAGGTTCAGGTTCTGGTTGCTGATGTGACAGGTCTGCAGCCCACAGCGAACGTTGAGGCAGAACAGAAGCGGCTTGCAGTGAGGCCGACAGCGAGGCAGCAGCTGCTGTGGACAAAAACGGCTGCTTCGCTGGTGGATGATACAGCCTGAGGGATGTACACACAAACACACACACATACACACTTATATCTCCTGTGTGCTGATGGGTCAACACGGTACCAGGTGTAGGTGGAGGACGGGTGAGAGAAAGGAGGAGGAGGAGGAGAAACGGAGTCTAACCGATGACCGCTGCTTGAAAACAGCCTTTAGCTATTTGTAAGGAGAAGAAAGATAAATAAATAAAGAAGACAAATGTCCCCTCCTCTGTGGAGGACAAACTCAATCTTCCCTGCAGCTCTGCTCCTCTGCTGCTGCTCAGAAACTGAACCAGAGAGAAAAATCTGCAAATAAATCCTGGAAAACACTGCTGGCTGCTCTTAGTCAGTGTTTCAGACAGCAGAATGGCAGGGGTTTGGATTTAAGTCCCGACTCCATGTGTCCTCAGACAGAACCAGTTTTCAGGAATGTGCTCCCACTTCAACAAAGAGAAACGGAAGCAGAAAGTCATCCCATGGCTTTAATAATTTAACTTAATGAGACTGACTGAAAGGGAATTCACTGAAAAAGTGTTCTATGTATTCACTTCCTGCTGCTACTGTCAGATTCCTGACCCAAACGTGAACGACATTTAAATGATCACCTTCGTGATTATGGCCACAGGCTGTTTTTTTTTTTTTTTTTTTTTTGTAACGTGTGAGTATTTTGACTTTCTCAGATTTGTCACTGAGAAAGTAAAAGGCAGGAAAACGGTTCCCAGGTGAAGATTTTCCATGATCCAGCTGCTTTGGAGAGAATAACTGTTGAGGTCAGATTGTGCAGAGTGAAGCCATGGCTGTGCGGATGCTAATCTTGTTATCAGGTCTTTTTACGTGTTTATATACAAACATTGTAGCTGACCGAGCTGAAGAAAGGAGGCTTCTGATTTGCCAACCTGGCGTCAGAAGCAGGGCTAGATCTCCACCTCTTATGTTGACCCATCTGTATTCTCTGCATTTCCATATGAACACCATTTTTTCTTTAAATTTTGCTGTGTGGACATTTTTCGTGGGGGAGGGGGGGCGTGGAGGGGAAAACATTCCCAGTTCACCTGGACACGGCCTGGGTCAGCCACTGAAACCCTAAACCATCTTGGTAAATTAGGGCCACCTTGTGGTTGTGGTGACCTGCTGTGACTACCAGGTTCCTAAAGACTATTAAAAAATCACTACTCATCTATAATATCACTTTAGTCCTGTAGTGGTTTCCTTCCTCACCCTCTGAAGATTGATTATTTGCTCTGTTTGTTTTGTTTATTTTATTTTCAACTTTATTGGAACAGAAATAAAACGGCAATCTGGTGTTTAGGTGAATGTAGTATTTGCCCGCTGATGATGATGAAGAACTGCTTTGTTTGGTTCCAGTTGAGAACCAACATTTCAAGTGCTGAAGAAAGTAGAGGTCGACCGATTAATCGGTTTGGCTGATAGGACGTTTTACAAACGGTCGGCGGCGGCTGTCGCTTGTTCTGTGGCCGGGGGGTGGCGTTTTTCCCACAGCGCCATGAAGCGCTGCTCTCTGATCACTGATGGGCGGGGCTGATCTTCACACAGAGAGAGCGGGGGAGAGGTGAAGGGGGGTGTGCAGGCAGCATACAGGGGAGAGGAGGGGTCCAGGTGGAGAATATAACGAGTGAAGCGACATCAGTTAGTGCAATACAACCTTCACGAGTTGAAACTCAAACAACAAAATCTCCTTGGAGGAGGCAATAAGTGCCGGTTGTTCAACAAGCAGAAACGTGAATCATATTTCAGCATAAACAGCAACCGGCATGTTTGACGTGACCACAGTGCTTGTTAAGCAAACAACGAACAGCTTAAGAACAAGGTAAATAAATGAAAGCTGTTTGTGGCAGAATATGCCGTAATTTAATCAGAGATGTCTTTATAAACGCGCCGCTTCCTCGCGGATAAGTCCGCCTCAGCTCCGAGGTAAAACAGTTTGTCTGAATGTAAACGGAATAAAAGTCCAAGTCCGCACCATTGATCGCTGAGGACTACTTAAAGCTCAGCTGGAACCGTAAGTTGTTAACTTCTTATTTTTAAAGGCAATTATTTATCGGGGGGGGGGTGAATGCGCCCACAGGTTCAAAATTATGTTCAGGATCCAGTTAGGTCATGACGTTGATTTTGAATTGTGGTTCAACAGAATTATTAAAAACAAAAAATTAAACAAGTGAACAAGCATGATGGGACTGCAAGGCTAAAATGTTGAGCAACATTTTGAGGCAATCACTGCAATCAGGTGTTTTCTGTTATATTCAAAAAGACTTCTAGCCTACCTGTTGGCAGGTATGTCACTGTTCATGAGCAAAGTGCTCCAATTTGTCTGGGACAGATTTGCTTGTTTGTTTGTTTGAAATATTATTTCCAACCACAATTCAAAAGCAAATAATTTCACTAAATTATAATTTTGTAAATGTTTATTTATCAGTAGTTTCTTGTTATTTGAATAACTATTGTCAAGTTAGCCTTTTCTTTAATGGGAGGGTATGAATAATTTTGAGGATGACTGTAGGCTAAACACATTTGTATTGAACTTTGTCAAATTCTCTGACATCAGCAAACAGCAAAAGCTTTTATAGGCCAACTGTTTGACAGTACCACACTTTAACTATGTGCAATAAAACAGAATAAATGGTCAAAGCCTCATTGTTCTCTCTCCAGCACTGCTGAGAGTCTTGTTTCCACAGTTTTCTGATCTGTTTCGGAGTGTTGCAGAGTGTGACTGGCCCTTTATATTCCAGCAGCTGTTACCTGTCTGTGTTACAATCTTGTTTGGGCTTCAGCAGGAACCTGTCCATGACTAAGAAGCATTCTTCGAGCAACACATTTCTTGTCACTGTCGGATTTTTCGTGCCGTTTCATGTTGCGCTCACTGCCATGCGACATTGAAAAATTACTCTTGACAACTGTGGAACTGCATTAAAGTCCCGCCTCCGAGGCTGATTGACATTCGAATGATTCAAACACCTCTCACTGCTTTCACCATCGTACACAGTAGTGTTAAAAAAACAGACTTTAACTCAAAACTGCAACATTGTGTGACAACGTCTTAGCTTGCGGGACGTGTGAAAAGTCAAGGAAATGCGGGACGTCTGGTCACCTTATGCTAGACGGTGGTGGTGGAAAATACAGCAGGATGAAATTAGTCGGACATGCAAATGCCTTCATAATAGAATAATCTAACAGTAACCAACATAACAACAGGAAGTTGGCAAAGCTGACAGGAAATGGAGAACTTCTCGTGAGTCTGTGTTCAAGCTTTTTGAGTATGTCTCAGATGTCTGTGTTCAGCTTTGCCACAGGAGAAACAGAGTAATTACAACACAGTCATGCTGTTGCCATGCCAACTGACCAGCAGCCAGGCTGTGGGATAGATGTCTGGGCATCCGCTCAACCTGAAAGACTGTTTAGGATGGTAACTAACATGTTTATAGAAGTAGCAAGCAAAAGTCATGCGGGTGGTGAAAGCTGTAGCCAATCAGCTGGCACCAATGTATCATGTGAGGACATAAGTGAAAAAACAACAACACATCAACCTGCAGATAATAAACAGCAGTGGCCCAGATACCTGATGTTCAACACTTTTTCTCTGTTTGGATAATTAATGACCTCTTACGTTCTAGACCAGTTCTAGACCAGTTCTAGACCAGTTCTAGACCAGTTCCACTGGGACTGTAAAAGACAAAGCCGTAACTTCCCATCGGCCTTCTGTCCGTCTGCACCTGTGAGTCACTAAACAGGATGTACAGTATTTAGATGACACTTATTCTGGAACCTTGACCAATGAGCACACTCACTGACTCATTCTTTGTTGGTGAACATTTCTCAGCAGCTGTCAGGTTCTGTTCACCTGGTTTCCATTTTTTTTTTATTATTCTTTTTTTCCCCATTTTTTAAAAATTAAAAAAAAAAAACCTTAAATATTAAAAAATTTTTCCGCTTTTTGGAGTTTCTTTGTTTTTTTTTTTTTTTGGGGGGGGGGTTTTTTTGGGCTAAAAATTGGAAGAAGGAACTTTTTGTATAACTCATATTAAAAATTTTTATATTGTTGTGGGTAGAATTATTATTGCTTTTTGGGGGAATTGATCCCTTTTTTTTACATTATTTTCCCCCTATTTCCATTTTTCATAACTATGTCACGACTTGCATTGTGACTTGTTTCCTAATTCAAAGATTTGAACAGCTTTGTGTTGATGGTCCATGTTTTCATGTTTCTGCGAAGGTGGAGCTGAAATGGAGACTCATCAGACCGGCAATGCTTTCCATCTTTTATTGTCCAGTTTTGGTGAGTCTGTGTGAACTGTAGCCTCAGTTTTTTGTTCTTAGCTGACAGGAGTGGCACCCGGTATGGTCTTCTCCCGCTGTAGTCCATCTGTTTCAAGGTTGGACGTGTTGTGTGTTCAGAGATGCTATCCTGTATATTCTGGAACCAGTGCTTATCTGCTTATCTCCAACCAGTCTGCTTATTCTCCTCTGACCTCTGACATAGGGCTGGACGATACAAAAAAAAAAGATTATCGTAAAAAAGAAAAAAAAAAAACTGTATCGATCGATATTAATATTTAAACCCCCCCCCCCCCAAAAAAAAAAAAAAAAAATTAGGTACAGCCCTGGCCATTTAAGCTTTTCCTGAATGGCCTACTTATAGTAAAGATCACGCTACAGCCGTTATCAGACTTGCATTGCGGAACATGAGCGGTAAAGTCCATCCGCTCTATAAACGGACTCGTCTTTTCAAATATGCCACTTCCTTGTGGACTTATCGTGTCCCGGGCGCTTTCAGACATCGGGAAATGTTGCGGAAAAGTCAGCACAGCCACGCTCTCCCTTCAACTCTGTCCGGAACATTTTCTTGTGCGTTCAGCCAAAACGACGTGCCGCAACACTTCTGCTCTTGTGACATGTAGACCAGCCGGTACATGTCTGCTACATCTCCGAGGTAAAAGACCGATACGCATGTCTGACTGCAAGTGTTATAAAGGAGTCCGCAATATTACCGCTTTCCAGTGCAAGTCTGTAAGGGGCATAACACTGAATTCCAATTCAGCCTTTGCCTGGGTCTGCGTTTGTGATTGGTTTGGATGAAGGAGTGACTGTAGTATCATGCTGCCCGATAGGCTACAGCGGAAAACTGTGCTTCTATATTGAACTTTTATTGACCCTCTTTTTTTTCTATTGAAAAAACCTCTATTGATCGATATATATCAATATTAAATTATCGTTCAGCCCAACTCTGACATCATCAAGACATTCTGGTCTAGACAAATGCTGCTGTTTGGATATTTTCTCTTCTTCAGAACATTCTCTGGAAACCCTAGAGATGGCTGTGTGTGAAAATCTCAACAGGTCAGCAGTTTCTGAAGTACTCAGACCAACAACCATGCCACATTCAAAGTCGCTTAAATCCTCCTCCTCATTCTGATGCTCAGTTTGAACTTTAGCAAGTCGTTTTCACCATGTCTACATGACTAGATGTGTTGAGATGCTGCCGTGTGATTGGCCGGTTAGATATTTGTCTTACAGGCAGGTGAAATGATGGACATGATAAATGGTGAATGACTCAGTAGTGACTTTCTGGCTGCAGTGGAACACAGTGCAACAGTTACAGTAGAATGGTACGTTACATTCAGCCTCTGTGGAAGACAAAACTGCGAATGTGTTCTATGAAGCTGCACCTCACCACCGTCAACTAGTTGTTTTGTATCTTATTTGGAGTTATGTGGTGACTGACTCATCTGTAATAAACAGTATGCACATTGAAATTTGGTCATTGGTCACTGGAACTGAAAACATGCTTTTTGCAGCCATTTGTGTGAAATGTGAATCACAAGAAGCTGTTGTTCGATCTTAGTCCAGTCCTCTCTGCAGTATTTAAAAAGCTGTCCAAAGGAGATGTTAATCAACATTTTATGTTTCTGAGAAGCATCCAGCAGGGCTGACGAACACATTGTGCATTCTGTGGTTACATGACAGTAAGAGCCATTCGATGTTCAGTCAGTTTAACTCTTAGAGTGCAAACATACAAACACAGACACTTTTAGTTCAGTAAAAGTAAAGAAAATCTGAGAAATTAAAATAAATACTGAATTGAAATAAATTCAAGCAATAAACGGGTAAGTTGTAAGTCGAAAAAAAGTAAGTCTAATACGATCAATTATTTAAATGTCCCTTAACACACAACTCATCTGGAATGATCCACGATACAGATGCAGAAATGAACACTGATGATGCCAAAAATAACGATCCAGAGCAGCCCAGTTATTCCTGAAATGTTAGTTTTGTTTTCCTGTAGCTGCATATTCTCTATTTTGAGTTTTCACCTGAAGTCACATAAAGCCATCTTGTTGGGTTCTTTTCATTTTCTGCTTAAGTTTCCTTATCAAAGCCTCTAAACAGTTTTTGTCTCAGTTTGTGCATTTGTCTTTTTTTTTTTAACACCAGAAACTGAGTTGATTTTTCCCTCATAATGACTACTGGGGACAAAATTTCGGAAAGAAAATTAATAATTAACAGAAACATTTAAAGGTTTTCCAGCTGGAATAACACCTCCTGTACGTCTCACACAGGCTGCATTTGCCTCTGATGGAAGCCTATTTTGGTTTGTGTGACATGAAAACATGTGGACGCCTCCGGCTGCAGACTCATCACGGGTTTTAAAAGAGAGGAAACACAGAGATGAAAAGTTTTTCATTAGGCTGCAAGCAGAAATGGCTCAGTGTCTGAAAGTCAAACTGCTGTTTGATGAAGATGAGGTTCCTGCAGCTCTAGTCAGAGTTGTGACCATGTGGACAGTCATGTGGAAAGAAATTATATCATTTTACAAATTAGAATATAATAAAAACCATCTGGTCCTTAATCAGGTCTGAAAATGCAGAAAATCCAGCCTCAGATAAACAACGACACATGATCTATCACACAAAAGCTAGAACACAGAGTCAGGGTGATGATCCAGCAGCTTGTAGCAGCTCCTCCAGCAGCAGGAAGCTGCAGTAATACTTTTCTGGATGATGGGATCAGTCTCATGGTTGAGGAGGAACTCTGCTCCACTCTTCTCTCCAACCTTGCTTCAGCTTATTGAGGTTTACAGCCCTGCTTTCTGCATCATGTCCCCCAGCAACATTAAAACCAGGATGAGATCTGGACTTTGACCGGATCACGTCAACGTAACATTCTTCCTTTTCCAGCCATTCTGTTGTAGATCTGCTGCTGTGTTTAAGATCATTGTCCTGCTGTGTGAGACACTTTCAGCCAAGCTTTAGCTGTCGGACAGATGGACTCACATCTGACTCTAGAATACTTTGGAACCTCATGATCCACTCATGGACTGCAGGGATCCAGTTCTCCAGCTGCAGAACAAGTCCAGATCATCATGGGGGCGGCTGTGGATCAGAGGAAGAGCAGTTCGATCCCAGCTTCCCCAGACAACAGGGCGCAGCATCGTTGCACGAGATACTTATCCTTAACCTCCGATATGCTCATCGGTGTGTGTATGTGTGTGTGCAGGAAAGGGTGAGTTTGACTTGCAGTTTAAAACACTGAGTTGTCAAAATGATTATAAATTGCAGTACATCCATTTACCATCCCTCCACCACCGTGCTGACCGCTGCAATGACGTTGTTTGTGCTGAGATGCTTTGTTTGGGTTTTTCTGTATTCTGACTAAACATCCCCACTTTGGCCTGGTCCATCTACATTGCTCCAGACTTCTTGTGCTTTATTCAAATTAGGGATGCACGATATTGGAATTTTGGCCAATAACCCTTATGCCGATATTTTAAAACTCATGTGGCCAATAACCGATATCAATACCGATATTAAAGCTGAAAAAAATAAGCAGTCATTGCAAATAGCACTTTTGTTATCCATTTCCGACACCTTGAAAAGTAGGGGTGGGAAAAAATATCGATGCACTGAAATATCATGATATTTTCATATGCCAATATCAAATTGATAATTAAAAACAAATCTTGTGAGATTTCATTGTTAATATGATATCAGCATATGAAAATATCGCAAACTTTTTGTGAATTCTTGCAAGATTTCATAACAGAACAATAAAATATCGCAAGATTTCTCTAGTGAAATAGATCGATACTGCATTTTAAAATGTCAATATACTGTATTAACATATGAAAATATTAGGATATTAAAGTATATCGATATTTTTTCCCACCCCTAGTCTTTAGAAGTTTAGTCTGTAAAAAAGAAGTTTTTGAAGAAGTTTTTTTTTTTTTTTTTTTTTTTTTTTTTTTAACTTTAGCAACAGCGGGCTGATCGGTTAAATATCGGTTAAATATCGGCGGGGTGGCCAATGTCCAATACTCAGTTTTAAGGCCGATATAGCCAGATACCGATAGGGGGCCGATTATATTGTGCATCCCTAATTCAGATGCAGCTTTGCCAACCTAAGCCGTGCTTTCATGTCCTCCTTAGAGAGAAGTTTTCTCCTGCAACCCTTCTAAACAAGCTTCACTTGTTCAGTCTTTTTCTAACTGGACTGTCATGAACTTTATTGCTAACTGAGGCCCAGAGAGTCTGAGGTCATGCTATAATGTTTCACTTCCACCACAAAGTGGCATCAAGGAAAAACAGTGATGAACTTTTCACTGTTGCTAGGTTCTGGTCCAAAGTGTGTGGTGCTGAGAGTCGGCATTGACGGAGAACAAATAAGCATGTCGAGCTAAAGATGAGAAGCATCAAAAAGTTGAGTGGAACTCCTTAACGAAAATAAATTAAATTGAGGTCCAGTCCAACATGTGCTGGTAAAGCTAGCGAATCATCAGTCTACCACCACTATGATCAGCCATTGAAGCATCCAGCAGATGCTATTAATCAGCAGCTTTGTCTCCAGATGAAGTTTGATGTAAAGACGATAGCTGAAGACATGGTTCATCAATCTTGTGTAAGCAGTTATCTGATCCTGAGTTTACAGTTACATCAAGAAAAACCATCAGACTGGCGAAGTTGTCTGATGCTGTAGATGAGCTGACACACTCGCCTAGAAAAGCACAGAGCTGTTTTGGAGACTGAAGTCATATCACTGAGACAAACTGATCCAGGACGTTTTATCGCCCTCTACATGCCTGGCATGTACTCCGCGTCCTTTTCAGTCCTATTTCCATTTCCTGTCTGGATGGAGGTAGTTTGCATTCTCCTGTTGTGTAAATGAAACAGTTTTTGAATATGCAAAGGGAAAAATTTCAGGTTTTGCATGGAAACGTGAAAACAGGGCCTAGATAACGGAACGAGTGCATGACAATGTTAACATCCTTGTGAAGCTTACACCTCCAGGGGGTCGAGGGAATTTGGAGAATGCCTGAATAAATCTGATCTTTGACTGGATTCTTACTTGGAACGTTCATCACGAGTGAAGAACCTAACCCAGCTTTACACCGGGTCCGTGAGCGCAGCGCCATGCGCACCGAATTGCACCTGTTGTAGTCAGTGGTTTGATTTATTTTGAGCACGCCGCAACGCATGAGCTGCCCGTCGTCACTCCGGCTAAAGATATGCGCCAGCTCTATTTTTGATGGCGCACACACCGACAACATGTAAATTTCAGTAGTTCAGATCGGACCAGACAGGAAATCAGACATGGGATTTAGTGTAAAACATCTGGTAACTTCCTAAACAAATGTCACTGTGCAGATTTTCAACTGCTGAACTATCTGAACGTGACATCATCTCCGTGGATACAAGGTTTCAGAGAAATAAGAAACAATGAAACACAAACGTGGAGAAAATTAACCATCTGGATGAGAATCCCTGGCGATCTTGGAATCCCTGCCCTGATTCCGTGATGTCACGGATCTAGCAACAGCTGCTGCGCTCGCAGGCGCATAGTGCACGGTGTAAATGCTTGCGCCGTGGAGGTCAGAGCAAAGCTGTTGCGCTCACAGACCCGATGAAAAGCTGTTATTAGACGATGGTCTGCATGGTTCCTGACTGTATGATCACTGCAGCCTCCAGGGGGCGCAGCCAGGACTTCAACCTGGTGCCTGATGTTAGACGTGATTGTGACGTTTTAATCAGTGTAATTCATTCATTCATTCATTCATTCATTCATTCATTCATTCATTCATTCATTCACTCATTTTCTGTACCGCTGATCCTGCTGTACCACGACTTCAGGGTCGCAGGGGTTGCTGGAGCCTATCCCAGCTATTATAAGGTGAGAGGTGGGGTACACCGTGGACAGGTCTCTAGGATGTATGTCGCAGGGCCAACACGGAGAGACAGACAACCATTCACACTCGCATTCACTCCTAGGGGCAATTTAGAATGATCAGTTAACCTACCTGGAGAGATACACGGGGAGAACATGCAAACTCCACACAGGAAGGCCACTGTTGGAATTGTTCAAACCCCTCCCTCGCCAGGGCTCAAACTAGCAATCTTCTCACTGTGAGGCTGTGGCACAAACCACCATGCCACCATGCAGCCGGTTTTAATCAGTGTTTTCTTCCTTTTTTTTCAGGTCCTTTTCAAGGTGAACACTGTGAAACACCATTTTTTGTACAAGGTAATGTCCATTTATCTTCTTAAACGCTAAAGCATCACCTAAAGCTCTGACACGTGTCATCTGTTGGTCCCAGTGTGACCATTAACACTGTTCTTGTTCAGTACTGGTCCTCACAGAGATGATTTACAATACAGAAGATCACAGATGAGATTCTGTTAGTGCGTTAGGTGTGTTTGTCTGTTACTGGTATCCATGGTTACATTTGGTTATTGTTTGTAGACAGCTGACAGTTTGTGTTTGTGTTTGTGTGCATTTGGTTGTTTGTGTGTGTGGTTGCTCGGCAGGTTCTGCTGGTTTTCTCCCTGCAGCGTGTGTTTGAGCAGCCGCGGGTCTAAAGGTCGAGCAGCTCTGCAGCTTAACCCGCTGACCGATTAGTTCAGCCTGCTGCTGCCAGTGAGGCTGACGGCGGGAGGCACACGCATGATGCCAGAGTCCAGTCTTCTGCATGCCATGAGTCTCAGCAACTCGGGCACTGCACAAGCTAGAAAACTCCCCCACTCTCCCTCTTCTCTCTGGCTTTGCTCACATTTTAAAGATCTGGTTTGTCTTCATGTTTCTGACAGCTGATTTTG
Source organism: Atherinomorus stipes (assembly GCA_023101725.1). Taxonomy (NCBI): domain Eukaryota; kingdom Metazoa; phylum Chordata; class Actinopteri; order Atheriniformes; family Atherinidae; genus Atherinomorus; species Atherinomorus stipes. The sequence goes on along the minus strand of JALJCO010002850.1, from coordinate 146,221 downwards.
AAGGACTCGGCTCAGAACCAGCCTTCTCACAGAAAGTTTGATCATCAGAAACACGTCTGAAATCACAGCTGCAGTTTCTGATTTGATATTTTTTGTTTGATTTTTTGTTTCTAATTTTAACTTTCTGAAAATAACGTTGACAAAGTCCAACATAGAAGACAGACTGACGCTGGACAGCCATTCGTCTTGATGTTAACAGGAAGGCTGTTTGATAAAATGTTCATAAAACGCACTGTTATTGGTGATGTTTAAGAGCTTGAGATGTGACACCCGAAACAGATGAGAAACTGTCATTTACTCCGAGATGTCTGTCAGTTGGAGTCTGTGAAATTCAGAGAGGATTCTGTCTTAGATGATGTTGTTCCTGAGCTTCCACAAAGATGGACCATGATGACCAGATGTTAACACGAGGAGACAAGTTAGCACCAAGTTCATGGTGGTGATTGACGGAAATCTGAAGCAAAGAGTTCTCGATACAAATAGTCTTGTTTCTCCATCTTTCAGACCATCCTCCACTGGGGATGTCACCATTATTGGATTTCACAATTAATCATGCTATTGAACGGCATGATCAATTAATCAAAAAGATCCCTCAATATTGAATTGTATGATCAGATCAGGAAGGAAAACCAAGTTTAACAACATCTGCTTGTGTTGCTTTGTTTTCCTGCCATATTAGAGCAGGAAAGTATTACACAGGAAGGAGTTATTCCTTCAAACTAAGAGATTAAATCATCTTTGATATCTTTCTATGGTTTTAGAAATTACAAAAAACTCCACCATCCTTTTTAAAAACATTTTAAAGCTTGTCATAAAAAAGTTAGTTTGTGGAAGAAATTCATCCAACATGTTTCACCTCCTGCAGGATAACCAGCAGCATTGCAGCACAAAGTAAAGGGAAATATTCAGTTACTGCTTAAATGATGGTGATGTTTACCAAACGTAACACTGACATTAGATAATGTGTCATATCTAAGTTTGTATTTGTGTACGACTGGTCGTACAGGTCAACGCGATGAGTTAATTCACTTAACGTTATGTTGTATGGATGCGATAGTTTTAATGCTGGTGTACAAACGTCATCTACTCAATATGAGGTCCACTTTAGTGGTCAGTGTGCAATGATGGAAGAAAGCATATTCAATTCCAGACGTGTGGTCTTGTTTCTTTATTTCCACTCTTCCGGTATTATTCATGTGTCAAACAGCTGGAAGTCAAGCTAGCTAGATGCTTTCCTCGGATTCTAAATGATCTACTCAGATTAAAAGGAAAGGCTTAAAAGTCATTTTTATAGTTTCCATGAAGAAGCCTCCCAAGTCCAGGCAGTGTTCTGTAGCCTTTTCATCTGTTTTCTCAGAGAGAAATCCAGAGTTAACATGTAGGATTTGTTTATTCTTTACACAGCAGAGGGGTTTAGTTGGAAAGAGACTTCCAGGTTACTTTACTTTGTTTCCATATTATTTTTATGTTGGCTTCAAGAGATGGGAAAAAAAAGTTAAGGAGTGTTAATGTGATTTTTACTCATTAAAGTGTTGAGAAATCGATTTATGTAGAATAATCGTGATCATTTCTCTGGCAATAATCGTATTGAGAAGATCTGGAATCGTGACATCTGTATGTATCTACTTCAACACTCATACACTGACTAAAACCCCAGTAACATCATCCGGGCCTCCAGCCTAGCTTTTTGCACTGGTGCACCTAACTTTTTTAATTTGGGTCTACCGACAGGAATGTCTCACACGGAGGTTCTGAAACTAAAAGCAACAGCTTCGCAGACTGTTTTTACCAGCTAACCAGCTGGTAGTTACAGACTTCTCCCCTGGAAGGGAAGTGAGATACTGGACCAGTAAACTGTCAGTCCTCTGAGTTTACTCACAGTGGGAAACACTACAGGTACTGCAGGTGGTGCGAACAAACTTTTGGTGCTTGTTTTGGCAGTCATGCATGCATTTAAAACTGTCTGTCCTGGGGGGATACATGTCCGTCCCTTTGGGGAGGTGGCTGGGGTCCGGGGCCTCTGGGTGGCCGCTGGGGGCCCGGGTCTCGGGCTGTGCGGGCTTCCTCCTCCTTGCAGAGCGGAAGTTGCATCTGCACGACTGCATCACCATAGAGCACCCTTTATTATGCATGTTGACACTGTGACGCTGCTTCCCGTTGCAATGACTAGGTTTTACCTCTTCTCTGCGTAGTTCTGCGTGTGTTTGTATGATCTGATGATACTTAAGCCACCTGCGGGTCCCCCTGAGGGGGATTGCTAGTTTTGTTTTCCAGCAGAGACCTTGGAATGTTGTTTAGGGGTTTCTATACAGATGCACCAGTGTGGACGTGGTTCCATGTTTTCTCTCTCCTCTCTCTCTCTCTTTCTCTCTCTCTCTCTCTTCCTCACTCCTTTCTCTCTGTTCCACTTTCTATCATTGCTTCTGTTAACTTTCAATTTTCCCTTGTCAAGCCCAGCAGAATGGTACAGAATGTTGTTATAAATAAATGTTTAAAGAATTTAAAGAAATAAATGAATAAACAGGATATCAAGGGGAGCCTTGTGTTCATAAAGCTCCCCTTGGCAAAGCAAATCTGTTCAACACAATAAAGCAACCACATCACCATTCTGCTCGCTACAATGCTGGACAGGACAAGTAAAAAAACAAAAAAAAACAAAAAAAAAAACTGTTTTTCTTTCTGTCCGTCCATCCATCCATCCATGCAAGGTTGCAGGTACACCTGCAACATTTGGTGTAAAAACTGCATAAGTCAGAGCCATGATGAGCTTCCGTAACATCAGCCTTTTTCATGGGTTAATGCTGCCCACAGCCTCTCTGAGCCTGTCAGACAGTAATCAGGGTGAAGCAGTTCTGTGACACCTAATGAATCAGAGTTAATTAGTGACAGAGGAGATGAGCTGTGTCTCCCTGTCATTTATCATTTTAAACAGCGCTGCTAAATGAAAAACAGCTTCCTGAACATGTTGCTCTCTGGGCTTTTCTAATAACGCACTCCCAGAAGTTATCATGATCTCCATGGTTACCAACAACTCTGAGAATTTTAATGGTGTCAGAACCGAGTCAAAAATCATCTCTACCTTTCAGACAGCAGTTTTTACCCTTGTTTGCTTCCTGATTCGACCCCATACCATCAGAAAGCCCTGATCCAGCCCCATTCCATTACAGAGCCAGGCTTTTGGACTTGTTGCTGACAACATTCTGGATGCTTCTTTTGCTCTTTGTTCATTTTTCCCTAAAAAATAATCCAGAATGCTGACTGGTCTGTTCACTGTGTGGACCATCTCACATGTGCAAGCCCAGAGAAGTCTGTGCTGCCTCTGGGGCCCAGATTCAAAGATTTATATTGATCAATTTATACTTGGACTGAGTATTTTTTTATTTTTTTTATCATTTACTCTCAACAGTGAGAATTTTTAAAACCTGTGCTTATCTGAACATATAAATGAACTTTTAAAGCATCAAAAATCCCTTCAATTGATCATTTAAAGCAGTGATTCTTAACCATGGGGCCACTGCCCAAGCTCGGGCCTCGAGCGCCACCTAGAGGGCTGCGAAAAAGTTTCCTTTTCTACATGTGGACCGCGAGGGCCGTATATTTTCACGCTGCTTTCACACCAAATGCAATTTGGGCGTCAAAAACACACCTGATGCCCAAACTTGGACGCTGGGTCGCTAAAAAGTCAAACGCTTGATTTCCAGCGTCGAGATGCCCCCAATGCGTGTCGATGGATTCCCAGCCAAGACGTGATTCCCGGCAGAGACGCGCTCAACGCACGTCGGGAGGAGCGCCTCCCTTTTCTTTTTTCTTTCACCGGTCTGTCTGGCAGATGTAGGAGGGACAGGGGCTTGGCTTTATGTGATAAACAAAGCTAGGGAACTTCTTTGGTGGGCTTCTCTGCTCTGTGTCTGGGTTCTGAGTGTGATGAGTTTCACCGTTTACTCCAGGAACTGCGCGCTGACAAGGAGTGCTTCGGCCCAATGTAAAACCAGCTGTCCCAATGTGGGGCAGCATTATAAACCCAGTAAATCCCATCAGTACAGTAGGTCATCAAACCGCCGCTCAGAAACCAGGACCGGACGCAGATCACAGTTTATCCTCCTCTGTCTTCAGAGAGAGAGGAGATACCCCTGGTTCTTCTGGGTGTTTCCTGTCCTGTCAGAAAATGTGTTTCTGTGTCATGACATTGAGTCTCTCTGATTGGTTGACGCCCCGTGTCAAGATGCCAAAGTTCAGATTTTCCAACTCCGGCGTCTGACGCCCATGTCAAATGCTCAAAATCTCAAAACTTGACACACCGCACCGGACGCATGTAACGTGCCGCATGGTTTTCGACGCCTCCTATTCGCTCGTCGGCCATTGACTTTGCATGTAAATGTGACGCCCAAATCGCGTTTGTTGTGTATGCAACGTCACTGTTATTTATGTAGCTTTCCCCCACCTGGTGGCGGTTATTTGTCAGAGTTCAACAAACAAGCAAAGGAAGACACTCGGCTAGCCGCTAGCAAACATTGTAAAGAAGAATTAAAATGAAATAATGAAGACAAAAATGGTCCCAAACCGACCCTAAAGAGGCAAAACTCTAATTTATTAAATACGAATTAGTGAGTGAAGGCAAGAAAGCGGAGCTGAGAAGCCTGGATGGAGCACCAGCTAATGCTAATGCTAACGCTATGCTAACGCTAACAGAAGCCCTAAAGCCTGCATCTGCAAGCTTCATCTAGAAACAAACATCTAACACTTGTTGGAAAGAAAAGATTTTTAAGGAAAAAAGAAAAAATCAGCTATTGATGCAGAAAATGTCTAGTTTGTACTTTTTTTTATAATTTAAAATTTAGGAAAAGTTTAAATTGAAATTTTGTGCTTTAATGGCCTGTCTAAACAAATAAAATACAGGTTTTTACAGATTATTTAAATTGAGCCTTTTTATTTTCGATGTGATCTATTACTTTTTTTTTATTTTTTTTTTTTTTTTTTTTTTTTTTTTTTTTTTTTTTTTTTTTTTTTTTTTTTTTGTTTTTTTTTTTTTTTTTTTATTTTTTGTTACCTATTTCATTTTCCATTAGAGAGAGGTGGAGAGTAGAGGGAACGGGGATTGGTTTATTTTGTGTTGTTTTTTTTAATGGTGGCGAGGTCGATAGAGACAGAATGTATGTTTGAGATTTTTTTCCCATCTTCTCTACCCCTCCCGATTCTCCCTGCCCGTTATCCCCCTGGGACGGAGGGGAGGCGTTGCCCGGGACTCCCCTGTGAGCTTCCAGAGTCGATTTTTTGAGTTTCCTCATTTTCTTTGTTTTTCTCTGTTTTTTCTCCAGTTTTTTTTTATAGTTTTCCCTGTTATTCCTACCATTACTCTCCCTAGTCCTCCACTCCACCTTCCTTCCCTTCCTCATCCTTTCTCATTTCTACCTTCCTCTGTTTCTCTCTTCCCCTCTTCCCCTCCTCGATTTTTTAATTTTTTATTATTTTTTTTATTAGAATTTTATATTTCATTCCCCTCCTCCCCCCCCCTCCCTTCTTCTCTTCTTTCTTTCTTTTTTCCCCCCTTTCTCCCCTCCTCCCCCTCCACTGTCATTCATTAGCGTCATTTGTCTTTTACTGATTTACTCTTTTGGTGCTTCTGGGGGTCTCCTTGGTCCCCTTGATCCTTCTGGATTCCTATTTTTGGTTTTTATTTTTTTACTATTTCTTTCAGTTATGATCTTTCTCCATATCCCCTAATAACCCTAATCCTACCCTTTCAAACTATTAAATTTCATGAATGATTTAGGATTTTTAGAGACATTTAAAGAAGCTAAAAAAAATAATTAAACAATAAAACACACATGAAGAAGAGAAGAAGAGTACAGGGAGGACTTCCAGAAGAGTTGATGGGGAGGTCGTGAGGGATAATTTGGATGGCATTGATTTGAAATTAGAGTTGCCTTTGGGGACTGTCGGAACTAGCACCACGTTTTCTTATTTTTCCTTCCTTCCTCCCTCCCCCCCTCCCCTCCCCCCCCTCCCCCACCCCCCCCCCTCCCCCCTCTCCCCCTCCCCCCCCCCCCCCCCCCTCCTCCTCCTCCTCCCTCCCCCCCCTCCCCCTATTTCCTCCCCCCTCCCTCTTTCCCTCCTTCTCTTCCATTTCCTATAAAACTATCAGAAAAGACAACTAACTTGATCTTATGTCCAGCTTTTATCCACTTTCTCAATCTTCCATCCCCTTTTTCCTTTTTCCCTTTAACTTTTTTTTTTTCTGTACTTTTCTTTTTCTTCTATTCATATCTCCTCCTATCCAACTTCTATTTTTATTCTATTCTGATTTTCTTCTCTCTTTCTTACCTATAAACCTTACCCTCCCTACCTTCCATTTCTTTTCTTTTGTTAGTTCCATTTCCCTCTTTTTTGATTCAACTCCCCTCTTTTCCTCCCCCCATTCTCTTCAGGTCTTGTTTTTTGATTTTCTTTTTTTTTTTTTTTTTTTTTTTTTTTTTTTTATTTATTCTTTTTTTTATCTCCCTCTTCATTTCCACTCCTTCCAATTCCTAGTTTTATTGTTTGTTTTTTTTTTTGGTTTGGTGTCTGAGCTTAGACCCGGTCTTCTCTCTCTTCTTTCCTCTTCTTTTTTCCTATCTTCTTTTTCTTTTCTTTAATTTTTTTTTTTTTCTGTTTTTTGGATTATTTTTTTAATAAGAATATGGAATTTTTGATTTTGTAATTTTTAGTTTTACTTTCTAAATATCAAAAACTATAAAGATTATTGTTAATTTCAGAAGATCAAGAATAAGCTTATTTTCCTGTTTAGATCTTAAGAGTGTGGTAGTTAGAATAGAATTTAGTGTCTAGATGATATTTTAATTTAACTTATAATTATTAAAATATTTACTTTTTTTTTATAAAAATTTTTATAATTTTTTTTATAATTATTATTTTTTTTATATTTTTTATTTTTTTTTTTTAATATTTTTTTTTTTATCTCTTTTCTACTACACAAAAAAAAAAAAAATTAATAAGTAAATTTTTTTGTTGATTTTCGTTTCTGTTTCTTAATATTTTAAATATGATATATTTCTCTCTCCCCACCCAAATATACAGGTTAGTTGGAGTTCTCATTCGATAGGATTTCCTCCCCCCCAAAAAATACCTTTTTTTTTTTTTTATTTAATAAAAAAATTAAAAAAAAAAAAAAAAAAAAAAAATTTTTTTAATAATAATATTTTTCCCTCCGTGAATAATTAATTTTTTTTTTTTTTTTTCATTTCATTTCATTTCATTTCTTTGCACTATTTTATCATTTTTTTAAAAAAAAAAATCAGTTTCCATCATTTTTTTCTGTTGTCCCTCTTTTTGTAGTAAAATGTTGTAGATTTTGTGTTTATAGCCTGATTCTGATTTGTCTTGTAGGAGTCTGACTTTATTCCATGAATTATACGTGTAATATAAATGTGTTTGGGACGATCTTATAATATATATTTTTATATTGTGTTGTTCATGTTTATCATGCCACATTTTATAGGTTCAGTCTGTTAAAGGCAGGTGGATTTAGTTTAGTTATTGAATAAATAAACCAAAAATTAGATCATTACACTAATACAGTATTAAAATATGAATGGGCCCTGGACCAGTTTGGACTGAAAAGTTGGGCCCCATCATGAGGGGTTGAGAAACCCTGATTTAAAGGTGAAGTTTGATAAATCTGTCTTGTCTGCAGCTGCTCTTTTGCCCCCTTTCAAGTTCACATATATCCAGTAGCCCATAATAATCAGGAGGATCATGGATATTTACCATGGCAACAGGAAAGGAAAACAAGTCGGGGAGATGTTCTTCTCAACCAGTCAGATTTTGACTTGAACATTTCCTCCCTCACCTCTTCATCATCTGTGTTGTCGGACGGGATTTGAATCTCAAAGATCTTTTCTTTTGTTGGTCTGAAAGGAGCTCACACACACACACACACCCAAACACACACACACACACATATATGCAAAGGGTAAATGCACAGGAATTTCTGAAGTGAATTCAGATGAAGACATTGTTGCCTCTGATAGGTAGAAAAGAAAATTTTACACAATGTATGAGTGTGTAAATCATCTGCCACCCGTACATGACCTCTCCTTCTGGCTCTGCGTTGGTGTCCACCAGATTCAGAAAAACAGGTTTGGCTGTGAGGCTGCTTCTTGCCAGGTCAGCAGTTTCCACTCTTTCTGCCATTAGGGTCAGATTGTAGTTGGTCAAAAAGTCCATGTTGTGAAACCAGATCAGGTTTTAAGTGAACAACCAAACAGATTGTCAGATCCATCATCAGTCTCATTAGAAACCGTCTCCATGGAGGGGTGGCTGTCAAGAAGCCAGTGTTAAGAAAGGGAAACGGAGAGAAAAGGCTGAGACTAGTGAAAGAAAATGAAATGTTATCAATACATTTAATTTCCTGTGCTCATAAGTTTCTCAGACTCTGACCAGCCACTGTCCATCTCTTCGTCTGTTTGATTTTCAGTTTAATTTCCGTCACCACATCTGCTTTGTTCTTCGTCTGCATTATGACTTCGTAATTGTGCACTGTGATAGCCAGCGTAGCACCCTGGAGTAAAGTACGTTTCCATATAAACATGTTTGCTAAATTTGCTTCTATATTTCCAGGAAAACAAGAAACAGTGGCAAAACTTTTCTTCTTTGTCTTACTGGAGTCTGTGTTGGGGTTTAAAGGAATAGTTCACCCTCAGAATGATTTAACTTTATTTTCCACTTACCCTGATGGTGAGCAAGACTCTGGACCACTTTTTTAATATGTCAAATGTAGCTGGAGTTCAGGGCGACTTCTCCCCCCCCCCCAATGGAGTTCGCCAGGGTCCGAGCCAAAAAGGTCCATAAAAGTCCACTAAAAATTGTCAATATTCCTCCATACTGCTCGTCCCATGTAATCCAAGTGTCCTGAGTGGGTAGGGTCCAGAATTTACTTGAAACTACGCCGCTTAGTATATTTTTAGAGTCTAAAAAGGAGTATTGTTTACGTCCATGAAGTGCGCACATGCGCAGTCACGAAACTACGGAAGCCTCGGCGTTCAGAGCCTACTCTGCCGATAATGCAAGCGTAGACGAAGAAATTCACTGTTTACATTGTTGTAAGAGCGCAAGAGCTCTAAACAAACCGGGACAAACACAGGAGGGGTTGGATATTGATCTAAAAGAAAGAAAAGAAAGAAAGAAAAAAAAAAAAAGAGAACGCGCAATCTCGTCTGCCGTGGCTTCCGTAGTTTCGTGAATGCGCATCGGCGTGCTTGCTGGGCATGCGATGTAGTGTTGTTTAGACTCTAAAAATATACTAAATGGCGAAGTTTCAAGTAAATTCTGGACCCTACCCACTCAGGGCACTTTGACTACATGGGACGAGCAGTATGGAGGAATATTGACAATTTTTAGTGGACTTTTATGGACCTTTTTCGCTCGGACCCTGGCAAACCCCATTGGGGGGGGGGGGCGAGAAGTTGCCCTGAACTCCAGCTACATTTGACCTATTAAAAAAGTCGTCCAGAGTCTTGCTCACCATCAGGGTAAGTGGAAAATAAAGTTAAATCATTCTGAGGGTGAACTATTCCTTTAAGAGGCACCTGTTCTCCATCTTTTAGCAGCAGTCAGTGTTGTCTCAACATGCACGGACCTGCAGTGGCGTAATACACAACACCAGTGCAGCCAGACGAACGAGGATGCAGAGCTCTTCTCCCCCACAAGCGCCCCCTTGAGGCTTCGTACCCCAAACTCTCGCCCTGAGCATACAGAAACAGTATTTGAGACAACTGCAGTGAAGAAAGATCAGCTCATTCTACACATCAGGCAATTGTTAGAGCATGTGGAGGAAAGAATAGTATTTAACATTTAAAATTGCGCAATGCACCTTTAAGTGAATATTTGGTCGTTATTTCTTATCCCAGTTTGAACCTTTTCAGAGAAGCCTTCTGTCACTTCTGTAGTCTTCAAGATCAGATCTCCAGACTTCTTGAAGGACTTTCCAAAGTTCTTTGGATCTGTCTGGGTTCTGGGGAGGATCCTTCCCTCCATCAGACCTGTTGAGGTCTGGGTTCTGGGGAGGATCCTTCCCTCCATCAGACCTGTTGAGGTCTGGGTTCTGGGGAGGATCCATCCTTCCATCAGACCTGTTGAGGTCCGGGTTTTGGGGAGGATCCTTCCCTCCATCAGACCTGTTGAGGTCTGGGTTCTGGGGAGGATCCATCCCTCCATCAGACCTGTTGAGGTCTGGGTTCTGGGGAGGATCCATCCCTCCATCAGACCTGTTGAGATCCGGGTTCTTGGGAGGATCCATCCCTCCATCAGACCTGTTGAGGTCTGGGTTCTGGGGAGGATCCATCCCTCCATCAGACCTGTTGAGGTCTGGGTTCTGGGGAGGATCCATCCCTCCATCAGACCTGTTGAGGTCTGGGTTCTGGGGGGGATCCATCCCTCCATCAGACCTGTTGAGGTCAGGGTTCTGGGGAGGATCCTTCCCTCCATCAGACCTGTTGAGGTCTGGGTTCTGGGGAGGATCCATCCCTCCATCAGACCTGTTGAGGTCTGGGTTCTGGGGAGGATCCATCCCTCCATCAGACCTGTTGAGGTCTGGGTTCTGGGGAGGATCCATCCCTCCATCAGACCTGTTGCCACTGATCTTCTTGTATCATGTGACATACCTCAGCCGTTTCACTCTGTCCCCCTTCCTTAAGAACGGCTTTTTGACAGCCACGTTTCCATGGACACCATTTCTTATGAGGCTTCAGTCAACATGGGTCAAGGTGAAGGTCCAGATGCATCTCTGGTCCTGGTTCAGGTCTTCTGTAGATACTTTTTGTACAGTAGTCCTGACTCTTCTTCTTTTGTCCTCCATGTGTCCAGTTTCTGCACCATGCTGAGATATGCTAAGTTTTCAGCGAAAAGCTCTTTGGGAATCTCCTTGTTGCTGCTAGAATCTTGGTTTCTGTCCATAAAACTCTCTGGATCACATGTGAATGAGGCCGAAAATCAGATTTGAAAAAAAAAAACAGATTTGTTCTGTTCAGACTGACATTAAAAAATCAAACGCGGGTCATATATGGACAAAAAAATCTGAATTGAATTGCAGTACGAGCATACCCTTTGAGACAGGCTGCGGGTAACAAAAAGCCTAAAGATCCAGTTTAAACTGGTTCTTTCCTAAGTTGTCTATATGCGTACACAACTCTGGTTCATCCCTTGAGTTAAGAGCATTTTTTCTGCCCGAATGATTCGTAGATCAGAGTTCAGTCAAAAATGGTCAGAAACCAGGACTGAAGCCTATTGATACAAGAACCGTTAATCAAGACCAGTCTTAAAGATTAGCAAAGTCTGATTGATGGGGAGGCAAATACTAACCTCAACCTAAAAGACTTAACTGTCTTCCCCCTCTAGCAGAAACTGCTGCTAGAGGGAAGACTGTAGAAAGCTGCAGAGTTTGCATGTTTGTAGCTCACATTTCTGAACTCCACCAGTAGTCAGCTTCTTTTTCCGGAGGTGTGTCAGGGCTCATTGTTCTGCTGCAGTGATCCTTCGCCACAAAGATGCAAACCCCAAGGGTGGAGCACGTCTCTGCAGGATGGACGTCTCAGTCAACAGAACATGTCACTGTGGGTTTGTCTTCTTAGATTCACGTCAGTAAGCTGATGTTTGTCTTTAAGTTTAGAGATGCTCCTCTGAGACGTGACTGCAGCCTTCTGGTGATCAGAGTTGGTGTTCTTTATATAGGAAGCTCTGTTCCTGTGACCAAGCTGCTCTTCGTTCTGTCGGTGAACAGAGCTCCGTGTATTGATCATCTGATTTTCTCACTTCTGGATCACTGATCTGTTTTCACCAAGTCTGTCAGAGCTGTGCTCGGCCATCAAATCCAGTCAAACGCAGGTTCAGGGGACAGAGTTCAGTGCAGCGACACTGATCTGCTTCAGTTTATCTGAGATGTTTAAATGTTTCTGATTATTTACATGTTAGGATCAATCTGCTGGGTGGTCGGAGGAGGTGTTGTATCCACCTGGTGTCCAGTTTTCTTCTGGTTCATCTCATTTCAAGGGTTCCTCTGTTGACTTTCACTACTTTTGTTTTCTGTGTGCTTTTCCTCCTGAAATATGTCTGTAAAGGTCAGAAGTTGGTTCAGAAGTGTCACTGATTCACTGTAATGACACAAAATAACAGTTTTTAGTTTCTCTGGGATCTACAGAGAGCTTTTAGACGCGCGCACACACACACACACACACACACACACACAACAGTCTTCATGAGTGTCTGAGTGTGTGTTCAGTGTCAGAGGTAAGTGTTTAACATGATTACAGCTTTCTAATGGAAGCAGTAATTACCTCCTGGCAACTCACCTCCACACATACACACACACACACACACACACACACACAACCACTTCTAAAGCAGCTTTCTACCATCTTTTCACAGAACAGGTTTGTATATAAATGTAAAGGTTGAACTTGAAGTTGAGCTTGAGCTGCTCTCAGGACAGACATTTATTTCTTTTTAATCTTCTCACTCATTTATTTCGATCATGTTGCAAACAAGATATAAAATCAGACAAAAGTATTTGAGAACTTGTTTTTTCGTGTATGTGAGTAGCAGAGCAAGTTGAAGATTTGCTCAGTATTCGTGTTTAATTCAGCGTCGTTTGGACAAAACAAGACAGCCAAGGCTTTCCTGTTCCCAGCCTAACCCCGGCTTTACACCGGGTCTGTGAGCGCAGCACTGCACCATGCACACCGAATCGCACCCCATGTACTCAATGGTTTGAAATATATGGAGCACACCGCAGTGCTTGAGCGGTCGGTCGTTGCTCCGGCATGCTGCGCTAAAGATACGCGCCATCTCTGTTTTTGACGGAGCACGCACTGACAACGTGTCAATATCAGTAGTTCAGATCGGACCAGACAGGAAATCAGACACGGGATTCAGTGTAAAACATCCGGTAACTTCCTGAACAAAAGCCACTGTACAGATTTTAAACTGCTGAACTTTCTGAACATGACATCATCTCTGTGTCCACAAGGTTTCAGTAAAATAAGAAATCATGACACACAAACGTGGACAAAATTAACCATTTGGATGAGAATCACAGCCGATCTTGCAATCCCCCCTGTGATTACGTGATGTCACGGATCGAGCAACAGCTGATGCGCTCACGGGTGTGCTCACGGGCGCTCAGTGCACAGAGTACTGCTTGCACCTTAGAGGTCGGAGCAAAGCCGTTGCACTACGTGGCGCTGTGCTCAAGGACCCAGTGTAAAGCTGGGGTAAGAGACATTGTTCCTTCTGCTAGTCCTGGGTCTTCCTTGGGCCCCTCCCTCTGTTGGGACATGCCTTGGACCACAGAGGCACACAGTCATTAGGATTATGGTTCACATAGTTGAGATGTGATATAAAAGGATTATTGGTGCATCTTTTTTTCCTGTGTGACTAATTGACCACAGCTCTTTCCAAGTAGAAACATGTAACACGATTTTTCATATTTTTTGTGACAAACAAACAAACAAAAAAAAAAAAAACTGAGAAAACTGGTTCATCTATTGGTTAATGCAGGACTTATGTTTCTACCACAGAGTAAAACACAGAGCTGCATCGACTGCACCTGTGAGACATTTCTCCCAGAGAGCCACAGATTTTCCTACATGTTCTACATATTCTACATTAAAATACATATTTGATTATTAATTAAAACCCGAGATTCGGATGTGAAAATAAATATTTGAATATTAAATAAACAGTGGGAAAAATAGACTGTAATATTAGGCCAGGGATGGGCAACTCCGGTGGGGGCAGGGCAGGAATTGAGCGTCCTCACTGCCTGGTGGTAAAAGCTGTCTCTGAGCCTGCTGGTTCTGGCCCAGAGACTCTGCAGCCTCCTCCCCGACGGAAGCAGGGTGAAGACACTGTGGGTGGGGTGGGTGGGGTCACCTGCGATCCTGGTGGCTCTGCAGGTGAGGCGGGAGTGGTGGATGTCCAATAGAGAGGGGAGGGGGACACCAACGATCTTCCCAGCTGCTTTCACGGTGGGCTGCGTGGATCTTGCGGCAGACTGCGGGGCAGGCTCCGTACCACACGGTGATGCTGCTGGTCAGGATGCTCTAATACCTGTATGCCGGCCCTCGAGGACCGGAGTTGCCCACCCCTGCTTTAGGCCTATATTTGCTGCACTGTCTGAGCAAACAAAGCCACCCACAGAGGCCGAAATCCTTCCACGGGCTAGCCTGTCCACGTCGCAGTCTGTCCAGCTGCTGCACTTCTGCAGTTTCCACTTCAGCCTGTTGCTTTCCTCAACATTGTTAAAAAATATATACTTTTTAACAATTGTACGTCAATTCTGAATTGTCTGCATAGCAATGCTCATTCAGGAGGCATCCTAACCAGATACCCGAGCCACCTCCACTGGCTCCGCTGGATGTGGAGCGAGCAGCTCTACTCTGAACCCTCCCTGATGACTGATCTTCTCACCCTATCTCTAGGGAAAATCCAGACACCCCGCAGAGAAAATTCATTTTGGCCGCTTGTATTTACAATCTTCTTTCGGTCACCGCCATTAGCCGGTGACCGAAGGTGCACCACCATCTGACTTTACTTCTTTCCTCTTTTTTCTATAATTTACTTCTGGACTTAAGCCCTTAAAACTCAGCTAGATCACCAGCACTGAGCGCTGTCATATCATCAGCAGTGTCTCAGGAATGGTAGTGTGTTAGTGTGTGGTGAATTGTGATGGATAGAGTTTACCCTTCAGGTGATCTACAGATATCTTCCAGGCATTTATACATCATTCAGGAGGTTTACAATCCAGCCACAAATTGAAGTTTTTATTCAGAGTCTATATGATAGATCCACAATGAATGATCCATGATAACAATACCACATTTTATTCATAAAAAAAAGAAAAAAACACATCCCCATTACTGATATTGTTGCCGAGAGAGCTCTGTTTTGACAACAAGGGAGCAGAAAATAATGGAGCTCAATGGCTGGAAGAAATCCAAGATGTTTTTTTTTTTTTTTTTTTTTTTTATGCACAGTGGTGCCAAAAACCAGCTAGAGTTGGTTTTGTGAGGATAGAAGTTAAATAGCAGCGTAAATAACTGTAAACATCAAAAACCAGCTGGAAGACAAAGTCTAAATATGTCAACTGTTTTTGTTGTGTGTTTGTTTCAATAGCAATGCTCTTTTTTTCAAAACAGAAACTTGAGAGAATGATATGCAGATAGGAAAGGCTTGGTCATTTTTTATCTTTGTGTGTTATTTCTACAAAGCACTGTTTGCAGTAAATTCTGTTTACTTGTTTTGGTTGGCCTTCATGCTGTGATATCTATTGATAGATTCATTTTACATCATTTCGACCTCATAATCTGAAAGCTGAGGCTGTCCTGAAATAATGTCTGGTGTTGACTGGGATTAAAATGGTTGAGCTTTTACATTTTTTACATAAAAAAATCTAGAAGGACCAGAAATAACAAGGATTATTAATGTTTCATTTATTACACAACAGTCTTCATTAAAAGGGTGAAGTCTTTGTCAGGTGTGTGTAGAAGTTTGTTTTTTAGCTTCTTATACTCTTCACATCAGCATAACTGAAATCTTTCAGAAGAAAAATGTGCAATATTTCCAAAATCCATCTTGCAGCCTGCTTAGTGGATCCACAGTGGATTCTAGGTATATATGGATGGAGGATGGTGTGTGTAAATGAGGTGAGGAGTGAGCTCATATTATAGATGAGCTGTGTGTGGATGGAGAGCGCATTAAATGGATGAGAGGAGGTGTAAATGAGCCAGTGGGCGGAGCTTGTGATGGAGCGCTAATATGGAAGATGGATGAATACGAGAGGACGTAAATGAAAATGAGGTCTCTAATTCAGATGATGTTTCTGTCTTTGTGTTCTGCTAGTGTGTGTTTTCATACATACCAGTGGACGGCTTCTGTTTCGAAAGGAATATTACAACCTAACAGAAGAAGACACTGTTCATGCCTCCTGATTATTCTTAGTTTGTTGAACTGATTCACTGAATTCTGACATTTTGTATTTTTCTGTTTTAAAGACAATTATTTTATTCCTAAATTAACAAAATTTAGACTCCCTGGTGTAATTTTAATCTCCATTTAGTGAAAAAATTGGGAAAATTTCTTTGAAAACTTTATAAAAACAGAAGATTTTCAGCAAAAGATGGGGACAGAGCACTTTGTGACATGTGCTTAAAACTAAATAGTTATAATAGACTGTTTGAAAAATAATAAAGATAGATACTAAATGAACAATATAAAACAAAACACATGAAAAACGCATAAGTGTGAATCAAGAAAACAAGTTTGTAGATCAAATAAATTGATCGCATGAAAAGAATTAAAAGCCAGAAGTGCTTTGTGGCAAATTTACGACACAGAGTGACAAAGGGTTAAACCCAGAGAGAGCAAACCCTTCAGGCTGTCTCATTTTCTTGGAATACAAAGGTGATTGCGTATTGAACAGTTGGTAAAGACACATACTGTAGCAAGAAATGCAGGAAGACATCAGAGGAAGAAGGGACAAGAATCAAGACAAAACTGTCTCTTACTGGCTGGACAGAGCTCAGTTTGTTTATGTAACCCCGTTCACTTCTACAATTGTAGAAACTATTCTTCCTGGGCTCCATTCACAATTTATATAAAATTATTACATTAAATACAGATAATTCAGTCCAACTCTATAAAATTCAGTGGCAGCATGAAGGCACTAACCGTGATGGCTAAGACACAACAGAAAGAGAAATTTTCATTAGTTTCATTATTGATTACAAACTTATTTATGCTGGTTTTGAATACAGCGTGGTTACTCATCAATGTATTTCATGCATCACAGTGCAGGATGCATGATGGTCTGATGTACAGAAAGGGCAATTTCACTACTTTTTTAAAGGACTTTGACCATATTAGACCAGGTCCTTGTAAAAACGAGACTTTATAAATCTGGACTGAATTATTCTACAGAGCTTGCAGACTCATTTACACAGTTTCTGATTTGTGAAAGTTTTACCAAACCGTTATGACAAATCTAAAAATAGCCTTATTTCAGCAAAAGACATTCATATATGGACATCGTGCAAGTTCTTAAAGCATTAGTAACATGTGGCTATGTTTTTTATATTTATCATTATTATTCTGGCAATGCCATCAGAGTCTCTGCGAATTTAATTCTTATGTGATGCTTTCTTTCAGTCTGAAATGATGAATGATTGCAAGTAAAACTCCTCTTCTTTGGTTTATGATGCGATAGTAACGCATATCAATGACAGATTAACAAACTAGTCCTTTTGAAATTCCTGGAAGCAGCTACAGCCGCACTGTTGACGTAACGAGGCCTCTGTTGGTGTGGTCATATGCTCAAAACAATGCTTCAAAACTTCCGGTTGATAAGATCGAGGTGAAGTCGAGCATACGGGCTCAGGCGTAGTAAATGGTGAGCGAAACTCCGGCTATCTGTTCCCCATGTGGCCTCTCTCACAATGACGAAAAATCCTTAAACTCCTGAATCCAAAAAGTGATCCGATCAACACCAACATTTAATCGGTTCTTGTTTGTACTTAACATTCCCTGAAAATTTCATCCAAACTGTTCAGTACTTTTTTGAATAATTTTGCTAACAAAAATGCAAATAAGGATTATTTTATGGGATTATTTGGTATCAAGACCACATTAGACCAGGTCTCGTTTAAAGAGGGGGTTTCATGTCATTATTAGGCACATAAGTCCCTTTTATGGCACAACCAAATAACTGTGTTAGCTTTAGTAGTTTTGAAAATACAGTTTACATAAAAAACAAACTAGAGAAATGTGACATCACTCCATGTCTGTATCTGACGCCTCAAAAATTCACTGCCGTCCCTTTTAAGATGCCTCCTGCTGTTTCTGACACCACTCCACTCATCACAACACTCTCACGCTCTGGTGGGGCGGAGCTCAGCAAGGGAGGGGGAGGGGCTTTGTGGTATGGGAGGAGCTTTGTGGCAGCAGCTGTTCTGGCAGCCACGTTGGTTTCTACAGCAGAGACAGCGATTTCTCAAGTATGCGTGAATGAGTCAAAGTAACCCCCAGGGCATGTTTTATGGGGAGGGAATGACATGATAACATAATGAAAAAAAAAACTCAAAAAAGTCAATATTGCATGTTACCCCCCTTTGCTGTGTATTTTGCTGTTTTCAATACGTTTATTTTACAGTAACTTATCAGCCACATTGGCCCCTGACAGACTACAGATTTACCAGGCTGGCTGTCCATCCCCATTTTACAGACTTTCTGCTACCTGGACAGAAACAGGATTCACTTGTGGAAAAATCTGAGTTTTAACCCTGGTTGGAGAGAAGAAATCAGTGAGGAAGTTTTCATCTCCACCGTTCTGCTTTCAGAATTCATTGCAAGGTTTCCACCGTACTTTCACGAGAAGCGATGGAAGGACCGAAGCCGTGAGGATCCCTGGAGACGTCTGCAGTACCAAACATCAGCAGCTGAAAGCGGGATGTGCTTTTACATTTGACATCCTCTTCATTAATAAAGCAGCCAAAGAGTGTTGGAGCAGGGAAAGCCATCACTCTGCTGCGCCTTCACGGATAAATCATTCAGACCTGGACGCCGTGTGACAGCTGAGAGAAAACTCTGAATGAAATCATGACCGAGTGTTTTCTGCTGTTTACTGGTCACAGCTGAGAGTCAAGAGATTTAAAATGGAGACAAAAGTCAAACTGATCAGACCTCAATGATCAGAACAAACTGAAGGAAAGTAAGTTTTTGTCATCCCTCCTCCATCAGTCCATCATATTTCCTAAATGAACAAAAATGAGGCTGAAAAGCAAATGCCTGATTTCTGTTTTTCCTGCCCAGCTGTAAACTGGAGCAACGGTGGAGATGAAAAGGTGATGAAGTGATAGAGAGACAATAGAGAGAGCGAGAGCCAGCAAGAGAGGAGGTAAGGGAGTGATGGAGAGGACCAAAGAGAGCAGAGAGACGGAGGTGGGAAAAAGATCGACAGAGAGGAGGAGGAAGAGGAGGAGGAGCTGTGGTTACAACGGGGAGAATGTGTGGTCGTCGAGGGGAGAGAGAGCTGTTACCACGGGGAATCGTTGCCTTGTCTGCCGCCACGGCAACGGCTAACGAGAGCTGAGCCGAGAGGAAGAGGTTGGGAGGTTGTTTGGTGCCAGAGCCCACGAGCAAGGCAGCCATGGGGATGAGGTAGGAAAGAGTTGTGCCTGAAGCAAAAGACAAAGAGGAATGGAGAGAAAAAGAAAAGAGAGAAGCTGTGACAGATTTGAGTGTAAAACGTCATCTGAGAGGAAGCGAAAGAGCGAAGAGAGGAAGAGAGAAGGAGAAGTGACTCTGTGGGTCCATTATTCTGCTGAGTTTTTGGAGATTTGTGCCGTCTCCTCCGAGTTGGACTGATCTCTTCATGTTTTCTTTGCACTTCCAGTAAGTGTGTTTCTTTTTCAGCTTCATTTAGTTGGACATGAAGGAGAATGTGTGGAAGTGAAGATTTCGTCTGCGCTGTGTTGTCTGAGTTTGACTTTTAGTTGGTTTGACGGTGAAATCTGGTGCATATATTTCTGTTTTAATCCAGCAGATGTTTCCTGTGTACTGCATTGTGTCTGAGTGGTGGTCATTATTTCTCTCTGACTTTAACTCCATTTTTTTTCTTTAAAAAAAAAAAAATCATGAAAATATACAGTTTCTGTGTAAAGTTCTTAAGATGCAAATTCATAAAAAAAATCATAAATTTGATGATTTTGGTCCGAAGCAGTCAGAATGTGACTGGAGGAAGGCTTTTTACTTATTATGTTGTATCAGTGGGGAAAAGCAGTGTTTGCATAGTCATAAACATTTATATTTTGGTTTTAAGGAGAGCGATGAGGTGATAACCCCAATTCCAAAAATGCTGGGACGCTGTGCAAAATGTAAATAAAAACAGAATGCAATGATTTATATAAATCTCATCTTCTCATATTTTGTGAATCTGATGGCAGCAACACATCTGCAAAATGTTGGAACAGGAGCAACAAAAGGCTGGAAAAGTAACTGGTTCAAATTAAAACCAACTGAGGGAGCATTTGACAACTAATTAGGTTAATCAGCAACACGTCAGTAACATGACTGAGTATAAATGACCATTTCAGAGAGGCAGAGTTTCTCAGGCGGAAGAGGCAAACGGGGTCTAAAATGCAGATTAAAGCTCTTATCATGTAAAAAAGAAGCCATATATGTGAACAGGACTCAGAAACATTACCGTTCCGCTTGTTACCGCTCCAAATCTCTGATGGTATGGGGCTGTATTGGTGCTGCTGGTGTGGGCAGCCGAGAGGACAGAGATGTGGTCTGTTACAGAGTCTGGCTCATCATTTCTAACTTCCAGAGAACTGAACGCTCTGTTTGTCCTGAACCAGATCAAATAGAAACCAGGAACAGTTTCCT
This sequence comes from Atherinomorus stipes, assembly GCA_023101725.1. Classification (NCBI taxonomy): domain Eukaryota; kingdom Metazoa; phylum Chordata; class Actinopteri; order Atheriniformes; family Atherinidae; genus Atherinomorus; species Atherinomorus stipes. Next base: position 125,788 of record JALJCO010002850.1, on the reverse strand, counting down.
GTTTCCACGGCTCCAAATCTTTCGTAACATGACCTCACTGTGAGTCATGGATGAAAATTTTATTTACAGAAAACAATGAAGTCAGATTTACATTATGAGGATATTTCCTGCTTTCAGCCGTATGATGGAAATCAGTTTTAGTGCAGAGACCGGCAGCAGCCGTCTGACCTCACCGAAGGACAGAAAGGCATAAAAAGAGGGTTTAATATTTCTGCTGGAATTTTTAGTTTTACTCTAAGTTACAGTTTCATTGTTCAGCTTTGCATTATGATCAAGGTCTTCCATGTATGGTGACTTCTTCTTGTTCAGTTTAGCTCCGTAGTCCTCAACAACGTGACTCCATATTTCTACTACTTTGATATAATTACTGTCCTCATGTCCTCTGTCCCGTCTGGAAACCGTTCCCCACTTGCCATCCTTAAGGACTTTCAAATCCCTGAAGTGCTCATAGAGCAGACGTGAATGAGCTTAGAGGAGCATCCTACCTAGAGCTGTAGCACATTCATGTGAAGAACACATTTATACAGAAGGGATATCTCATCGCGGTCTTCATTTAACTTCCTTGCATCCTCTCTGGAAGCGAAGGAATCAAGGAGGCATGCTATCATAATGAAAAACAGCCACGGTTCATCCTCAGGGAACAGATTTTTCAGGAATGATGGCCCGTATATGGAGATATCTTGATTTTCACTCTAATATTTCAAATTTATCTGATTTCTAATTCGTTACTAAAGTCAAGCAAGTTCTGCTTATATCTCAGAGGACAGAGAAAACCATCTAACCAATGAAATGTTGGAAGTTGTGACCAAACTGTTTGGAAATCAGCGAGTTACATTGATTTAGACTGCAACCAGACCTCCTGCCGACATGTGAAAGAGATGAGTAAGCAAAATGATTTTTAGTTAAAACTATAAACACGTTTTAATATATGAGAAACATAAAACCAAGATGGATGAATTATTTCTTTTACACCAAACTTGGCTTCCATTTGTTTGCCTTTCTGTGTAGTAGGAGAAATAGCGGTCGTGTTTGTTACTGCTGCCTATCGCCCAGTGCTAACGTTAGCATAGCAACATCCTGAGAATTATCATCCTGATGGGGGATTTTAATCAGGCAGTTTGACTTTTAAAGTGCTGCCCTGAATTGGTGTTTTCACAATTATTCAAAGTATTGAATGATATTACTAATTAATCTTAAAGGTCCATCAGTATCATCACTTTCCACAAAGGATTATGTCTGTCCGAACCATATCAGCAGATCTGTGATAACAAACATCCTTGTGTTTTCGCTTTTCTTGAGAGCACACTGCAGAGGAAGAATCATTCCCTCCAAACTAACGGATTAAATCATCCGGGTCAGATTTTTTTGTTTCTAGAAAACATGAACAAGGTGTGACTGAGGAGGAGGTCTCACCAGCCTGTAAAGCAGAGGTAGGGGACTCCGGTCCTGGAGGGCCAGTATTCTGTTGGACCCAGGACAATGGTGGGGAACCTTGATCCTCGGGGGGCCATAGTCCTACGAGTTTTCCATGTTTCCTGGCCCCAACACACCTGATTGAAATCAAATGGATCCAACAGCTTAACAGGTTCTGCACAGTGACTCATTTGTTTGAATCAGGTGTGTTGGAGCAGGGAAACATGGGAAACTTTCAGGATGAAGGCCAAAGTTCCCCACCACTGATCTAGGAGTTTCCCTGCTACAACACACCTGACTGAGATCAATGGGTAATAAGCACACAGATGCAGAGCTTGACATAAAATCCGAGTCAGATGTGTTGCAGCAGGGAAACTCCTAAATCCTGCAGGATACTGGAATTGGCCACCCCTGATGTAAACCAGGACACAACAAAGGAAATCCATCCAATTTCACCTCCTGCAGCGTAACCAGCAGCTTTGTAGCTCAAATTAAAGGGAAGGTTCAGTAACTGGTTAAATGATGGTGATGTTTATCTAACGTAACACTGATATTATTAAGTCATCTGCAGTTTCCAAATGTCTTTAATTCGGGTCAGGTTTACAGCTACGTGACCAGTCCAGTGCCGTTTGCTAAACATTACACTGTACAAACCTAAAAAAAAAAAAAAACTTTTTAGATGAGTAGTTTTTTCATTCCTCAGTCGACTCGACGTGAGGTCAGTGCAGTTTTTAGTTATCAATGTTTAATGGTGAAAAAGCTGTAATTAATTTCAGATATGTAGTCCTATTTCTTCATTTCCAATGTTCCAGTATCGTCTATGTAATATGGCAGCTATTCTGCGAAAGGGCAAGTGGAAATCAAACCTAGCTCCATGTTTTCCTGGTTTTCTTAATTCTTTAGTTAGGTTGAGAAAAAATATTCGAAAACATTTTTATAATATAGTGTCTAGAAAGAAGTCTTCCAAGTTCAGGTAGAGATCCTGTAGCCTTTTCATCTGTTTTCTCTGTGAGAAATCCAGACAAGATATGTAGGAATTATTTATTCTTTACATACAGCAGAGGGATTTTTAGTTAGTTTGGTTGGTTTGTTATATTTTTTTATTTTGGTGGCATCAATAGATGTAAAAAAAAAAAAAAGGTAAAGACCTCTAAGAAGTGTTCTTGTGATTTTGAGCTTTTATGGTGTTGTTGAATTAATGCATGATATTTGTGAGATTTGCAAAATTGTGATTATTTGTCTAAAAATAATTGTACCAAGAAATTCTTTATGATGACGTCCAGAATTGATAATGTCATGGTGGAAGAACTAAAGTTTAGAACAATCAAGACTCCAGGATGACTGCAGAGGTTCAGGCACTCCTGAGGAGGGCTGGACGATAATTCAATATTGATATATATCGATCGATAGAGGTTTTTTCAATAGAAAAAAGAGAGGGTTGATAAAAGTTCGATATAGAAACACAGTTTTCCGCTGTAGCCTATTGGGTAGCATGATACTACAGTCACTCCTTCTGCCAAACTAATCACAAATGCAGACCGGGGCAAACACTGAATTGTGAATTCAGTGTTTGTGTGATCTTTATTATTAGGGCTGAGAAAAAATATTGATACACTGAAATATCGCGATATTTTTATATGCAGATTTAATATTGATATTTAAAAATGTGACATTGATATATTTAACCAATGAAATATTGCAAGATTTCTGTTCTCTTGCAAAATCTTGCAAGATTTCACAAAAACCCGTGAGATTTCGGAACAGAACGACAAAATCTTGCAAGATTTCATTGGTAAAATAGATTACCGCATTTTTAAATATCAGTATGATCTCAGCATGTGAAAATATTGCGATATTTCAGTGTATCAATATTTTTTCTCAGCCCTATGTATTGCTGTATAAGTAGGTCATTCAGCAAAAGCTTAAATGGCCAGGGCTGCACCTAAAATGGCTTTTGATTTGATAATAGCGTTTTTCTTTTCTTTTCTTTTTTTTTTTATAAATGTCTATATCGATCGATACAGATTTTTCTTTTTTAATCGATAAACTTTTTTTCTATATCGTCCAGCCCTACTCCTGAGATCCCACAACTCAGCCTTCAAAGCAGGTTACTGAGACCGGTTCACTGCAGCCAAGATGGAGTACAAAAGAAAGGTAGAGAAGCATCTGAGATGGGCACCATGACGATGAAGGCTGTCTTATCTGATCTTTAAATTTTAGGTGGCTCAGCTGCTTTGTTTGGACATCAGAGGCAGATGATAGACTAAAATATGCATTGTATCCAAACTTGTTTTTCAGTGTGTGAACACCTTTACCAGAGGTATTGGGATGTCTGGAACATCTAATTATTTTCCCTTAATGTTGCCCAAGTCCAGTCCTCCTCAGCTACTATCCTGCAGCTTTTACAGCATACTGTACTGTCTCCAGCACACCTGAATCCAATGAATGGCTTCTTACCAAGCTTGGAAATTACTGACCTGGAAATGGTCACAAAGTCATTTTTCTTTTGAACCTTCAATCAATCAGAGAGCTTAAATTATGAGTAATATCCAATCACGAAGAGCCAAAGACCAACAAGTGAAAAGAAAGTTCTATGTCTGTCTGAAAAGAACAGAAAGGGTTCTTTACGGCTGGAATAAAGCCAGGAAGATGTTTCCGATAGAAAAATCAGCTGAGTTGGTTTTGTGAGGATAGAAGGTAAATATTAGCATAAATAACTTACTGGCAAAAACCAGCTGGAGGAAGAAGAGTAAATGTATGCAAATGTTTCTGTTTGTTTCAGTGCCAACTTTTTTCCTCCTGAAAGCCAAGACTTGAGAGAATGATAAGCAGATGAGAAAAGGTTTGGTCACTGTTGATCTGTGTGTTATTTCCACAAGGTACTGTCAGTAATAAATTCTGTTTTCTTGGCCTGGTTGGCCTTTATGGTGCTATACATTCATTTTACATCGTTTCAGCATCATAATCTGAAAACAGAGGCTGTGTGGTGTTGACTGGAATGGAAAGGGTTGAAATTCTACATGCAGTTTAACATTAAAAACTATATATCCCCAAAAAATACATGAACCAAAATTGGGGGAACAAAAACAAACAAACAAAAAAAAAGAAAAAAAAAATATTTGAGGAGTTTTCGGGTTCATTGTGGAGTCAGCTAAGACTTTACAACCATGACGGCTTCAGTTCATGGGAATTTTTTACCATTTTCTAAAGGGTTAATTTTGATGTCCTTGCTGATGATGGACAAGAAGGTGGCCACTACAACTCATCCCAGAATTCACACTTTGTGAATTCACACACATCTGAAGTAACAAAGTCTTCTTAGCTGATGTTCACCAATCTGAGTCTGCAATCATTTCAAGCACACGTTTAGCAGACTAAATCAAGTTTTAGTTTAGCTGAAAGTTAGAACGAGGATGATGTTATCTCAGTTCAGTGTAAGACTGGTTACGCCGTGAACTGCAAGTGTTGCCTTGTGAGAGAAAAACACCCTCAAAAGGCTTTCAGTGGTCTCATTTCTTAGAATAAATCACCATCACAGGAGCTCGATGTTGAAAACAGTTCCGTGAAAACCTGAGAGATCTTTAGAAAGCTGGAGAAGTATTGTTTAAGACCAGAGTCTGACTGCTGGGAAGAGAAAACTGATGAGCTGAGGGCAGAATCAGGACTTTTGTGTGTAAAGAGAAGCTCAGTTTGTTTGTTCTCAAAGAAAAGATGCATCTATTTAAAGCTCCGATTTCATCACATTAGATCTCAGTGTTCTTTACTGTTAAACATCTGTAACTCTATATGCATCTGTTACCATGGAGACTGCAGCACTGCTCATTTGTTTGTAGCAGGCTACTTTATGAGGTGGAAACAGTGAGCCGGCCTGTGACCTTTCACCTCTCCAGTATTTAGCCACCCCCCCCCCCCGCTGGTCTCTGAATATGGATGAACAGTTGGAGCTGCATTGCTGCCTCGCTCTTTATTGACATTCACCACATTTCATTTTGAGTCACTTGGCAGCCAGCTGCGTCATCTGCGCCCCCCCCCCCCCCCCCCCTCCCCAACCCCCCACCCCCTCATGAATATTAATGAGCAGATAGATGTGATCGAGGGCCGAGAGCCAGGAAGGGCACATCGTGATGACAGACGACAGAATTTATGATTCCCGGGGCGTTCACGGTCGCGCTCGCTGCTCAGGGGAGCATGACTGCACGTGCGGGGCATATTATACCATTATAATGCACTGCATACATCCACATAATAATCTGACAGCGAAACATTTCAGCCATATGTGGCACTTTAACGGGACTCGATGTTCATTAATGTGCAGCTCTAAATGCCCCCGTCCTCTGTTCCAGTCTGTCCAGCAGATGCTGAACCTGCTGAAGGGTCCTCCTCCCGTTCAGACTGCCAGAATTATTCTAATGATATTCAAACCATTCAGAGCATTTCTTTTAAACCACTGAGCCGCTTCAGAGCAAATAGTCAGACACCAGATCTAAATATAACTCTGGTGCAGTACGGTTTAAGTCTTTACTAGAGCTTGTTTTCCATTTGGTAGAATGTGAAAATAAACCAATTACGCTTGTATAACAGCTGGTGGTGCAGATTCTCCATTTGCTGTCATTAAACATTTGCAGGGGACAACAGAGAAGGATGGCTCCGTTAAAAGGGTGAGAGTTAGAACTTTAGAGGAGAAAAATGATGCAGGAACATCATTTCTGACCTTCATTGCTCCGCACAGATGACGGCAACGACTGCCTCTTGGAAGATGTTAAATTCATGCCGTGCTCCTCCTATGCTTTCTGCAGCATAAACAGCTGCATGGTTTCCTCTCAGCTCCTCACCACACAGGACATAAATGTCGAGTTTATTAAAGCTGCGGCTACATCCTTACTTCCTCATGAGCCGATTATCTTTGCACCTAAGCGGCTTTTCATCTGCAACGCTGCTGTTCTGAGAAACCTTTTTGGTTATGGTATATTTTTGTCATATGTAAAGTCACTGACTTTACTGTAAAATAACTTGAATAACTCTAAAAGTTGCAGCTGCTGCGAACAAACTGTACAGTCTGATTTGGATCAGACTTAAGTGATGCTAACATGGGAAATTTCCCATGTTGGAGCTCATCTAAAAACTTCAAAATAAAGTATCCACTCCACTTCCCGTGCACATTTATGGATGATAAAAAAATTGGCAGCTAGTGCTGCATATTTTATTTCAAATTTTTCTTCCTCCACTCCGACAAAAAAAAAAGTTCAAAAGTGTTTTTAGTATAATTAAAATTGTATGTTGTGGAAATTTAGCATCTTTGCCTGTTATTAAGGATAGTGGCATCTTTGTACCTGCAGAAGTAAAACTCCAGTTCCAGAAAACAACTGGGACGCTGTGCTGCTAAATATGCATCTAAACAGAATGAGGTGATTTAAAAATCTCATGAACTTGTATTTTCTTCCCAAAAGAGCACAATCAGCTTCACAATGAGCTCATATTTTCCATGAAATGATGAAATGTCTCAGTTTCTACACATGAAAGGTTGTTTGCGTTTTACTGGGAATAAAATCTCAGATGATCATTATTTATTTATTAACCTTTTGCTTGGAAATTCAACTTGTTTGGCACTGGAGTTGTACTTGTCAGAATCAATCAACACTTGAATAACGAATTTTGAGGAAAAGCTGTGGTTTAGTTCCTCTTTAAATGATTTATTAGATGAAGTTTTTTTTTTTCTTCATCTGAGATGTTTTTACCTCATAGTTCCTATAACACAGTTACTGTTGCTCTCTGGGTGTTTACTGATGTACTGCAGACTCCTGCTCTGAGATGAGGGTGTAATATTTCACTTCTCTCAGAAGGCAGATCTGAATAAAACAAACTATCAGGAATCGGCAGCAGCAGCAATATTTTCCAGCTCTCAGATGTCAGAGACCAGCTGGATTTTCAGTGTGTAAAAAAGTCTTTCCCTTCCAACCGGTGAGTCGAGCTCCTGAAGCATATCAGGACAGATGTCCTCATGTAATTAACGTCAGAAATAAATGCTCCAGAGTCTGTTAACTGTTTGATGACCTGGACAGCTTTATTTTACTGCTGCTGACTCAGAGAAGTGATTCTAATGTGTGTCATTAATCAGAGTTATTGGAAATTTAAGTTGTTCTTCTGTCAACGTGGCAGCGAGGATGAGCCTGTTAGGATGGAACAGTCTGGTCTGATGGCAGAGACGAGCAGCTGGAAGCAGAACATTAAGCAACCCCCCTCAGACTTCCTTACACCTCACCACAGGCCACAGATATGGAAGTCATTTTGTCTTATTTTCTTGTGTATTCCACATGGATTATTTAGGAGTGGAAATGAAGACAGAGGAGGAGGAGGTCGAATTCATCACTCCGCATCTCTGACATTGGAGCTTGGCATCAGAATATAGAACATACTTTCTACTTATTTCGGGTATGTTTATCATGACTGTCTCCTGTAGTTTCTGTTTGTCTTCAAGCATCAGTGTGAGCTGCAGTATGTGAGTAACCAGTAGGGGCAGTGCAGGGATCAGTTTGACCAGATGTAAGGTGTCGGGGTAAAAATGCTGGAAACTTTTGATGACAAGACAATCTGCCAGCAATCTGTTTACAGCCGTCTACGGCCGTCATCTTTTTCAGAATTTGTGCCGATGGGATGTTGAGTCAACAGGCGAGGAGAGGACACCTGAGAATTCACGTGGAAACGGTTACTGGCTGCAGGATTTTAGATGAAACTGTACCAATCTGGATGAATTGCATGTGCAGATGTGAGCATCACTTCCCTCCATCAGACATCTGTCTTTTCCTTTTATTGATCCCAGAATGTATTCAGTTATTAAAAATAAGTACAAAGCTATTTAACATCTAAATGATCAGTATGATGGACCTGCAGGTGGGTTTGTAGACTCGCAGGTCCTCATCCATCTGGTTGTTAAACAGCTGCATGAACATTAAAGTTATACTGTGCTTTTGGACTCTATGGGCACTAAACTTACAACTTCTCACAGGCACCACAACTGTCACAAAATAAAACAGCCTCTGTGTTTTGGAATCGTGTTTGCAGACCACTTTGAAAAGCTGATTTGAAGTCATCAAGCCATAAAGCTCCAGGTCACATGATCCAATGTCTTGTTCATCCGTTCTGCTTTCTTTGCTGGAAATATTGGGGGACCCCCTCGAAAACGAGATGGTACATCTCAAGGGGTTTATCCTATAAATAAATAAGAAACAGACGGATCAACTCCTGCAAAGTTACAATGGCTGGTTTTTGAAGATGGCAGCACCCTCAGAGCACTGACATGCATTGAGTGCTGTATATTGACCTCAAAATCATCTGTTACTTACATTAATAATGATACTGTAATCTAATATAACATAAGTAGTTTATAAATTCATGACAGGTGTAGGAACTTCCACCAAACACCAGAACCGTGTCTAGAACCATGCACTTGCCTGAGTGCACTTGAATTCAGTGCATAGTGTGTACTTTGTCTGTAGTGCACATTATTGCTGCTAAATGCTGACTCGAATAGAGCACTGCACTTACAGAGGGTGACGGACTAACATTGACCGCTAACGTAGGCTAACTCTACCGAGTTGGTATATCCGTGGCCTCAAATACATGACCAGATCATAACTGTTATCAGGGAGTGAACAGCTTGGTAGCATGCTACATGTACATTAGTAATTCTACCTGAATGATTTAATCAATGTTACATCAGTACAATACAACCTCTGCTGCGGCAGGGGTCGCCACCGCTTCATTCACCGCCATTATTCAACTCTGAAAACAGTTGGACAGTCCCGCCTCCTCCGCTACGTCAGCAAGATGGCGTCTGTTTACTGCGAGTAGTGTGCTTCGTTTTAGTTAGGGCTGGACGATATAGAAAAAAAGATTATCAATTAAAGAAAAAATCTGTATCGATCGATATTATTTATCAAAAAAGAAAAGCCATTATCAAATTAAAAGCTATTTTAGGTGCAGCCCTGGTCATTTAAGCTTTTGCTGAATGGCCTACTTATAATAAAGATCACACTAAAGCTGTTTTCAGACTTGCATTACGGAACATGGGCGGTAAAGTCCATCCGCTCTTTAAACAGACTCGTCTTTTCAAATATGCCACTTCCTTGTGGACTTATCGCGTCCCGGACACTTTCAGACATCAGGAAATGTTGTGGAAAAGTCAACACAGCCGGGAAAATATTTTTAATATAAATTAATATTTATATCAAAAAAAATATAAAAAATATATATTTCCCCCTCCTTTTCCTATATACATTAAAAATTAAAAAAAATTCACTTTCCCCCCAAAGTGCTTGGTTTCCAACGAACCTGTAGTCATATCGTATCGTATCGATATTAGATGTCTGGCATGAATATCGAGATATGAAATTTTGTCCAAATCGTTCAGCCCTAAAACAGCCCCATTCTCCCTTCAACTCTGTCCAGAACATTTTCATGTGCGTTCAGCCAAAATGACGTGCCACAACATTTCCGCTCTTGTGACATGGGACCAGCCGGTACATGTCCGCTACATCTCTGAGGTAAAAGGCCGGTACGCATGTCTGACTGCAGCGTTATAAAGGACAGAGTCTGCAATATTACCGCTTTCAGGTGCGAGTCTGAAAGGGGCATAACACTGAATTTCAATTCCGCCTTTGCCTGGGTCTGCGTTTGTGATTGGTTTAAGGAGTGACTGTAGTATCATGCTACCCGATAGGCTACAGCGGAAAACTGTGCTTCTACATCAAACTTTAATTGACCCTCCTTTTTTCTATTGAAAAAACCTCTATCGATCGATATCGAATTATAGTCCAGCCCTAATTTTAGTTAAAACCGCACATGCACTTGTTGGGTGGGTGTGATTTCCCGGGGGGGGGGGGTGTTGGCCCCCCCCGCCCCCTTTTTGGGGGGGGGGGCGGGGGCCGGGGCCCTTACCCCCCCCCATTCTGCCAACACCATAAGCAGTTAGAACACCCAAATACGGCACAAAAGTTGACCGCTGTGATGCGCTCCCAATTGCTTTCTGCTTCGCCGAGTGTCAACAGCTAACAGCGTATGGTATATTTGTCTTCCAATATGGCGGATGGCAGTATGTCACGCAACCAGTGATGTCATGCAGTAAGTTCTCCGGGTCTCCCCAAGTGTATCTATCTGCGGCTTGCAACCCAGTGGGCGTGTCACATAGTGGGCGTGTCGCATAGTGGATGGATCTGGTTAGGTTTAGGGGAAGGGTCAGGGGTAGGGCTAGATTTTACTATGCTCTCATTGGCCTGGTGGGCGTCACTCTACGACACGCCCCTGTCCTGCGAGCCGCAGATAGACCCTTCTCGGTCTCCCTGCTCTAAAATGCCTGACTCTCTTTAAAAAGATCCAATAGCCAATCAAGCTCCGCACAGTGACCTATTAAGTTGTGTTGGAGTATGGAGACATGGAAACCTGCTGGATTGTGGGCAACCCTTGTAGGACTGAATTGAGTAGCCCAGGTCTGTTGTTTTGTTCACACCCTACAAATTCCGCAACTCTATTCGGTCTGAGTTCTCAAGTAACGAGCCGAGTTACACAGGCTGGTATGAGAACAATTACTCTCATGATGGAGCTGATTGGCTCTGCAAACGTGAGATTAAAAGCAAGTATACCGTCAGTCTAAGCAGTACTACACCACTGGATGGGAGGGGGGGAGATGTTGATTAAATGGTTTATAATCCTTTAATTGCAGTGGTGGATGAAAACATTGTCATTTAGATTTAAGATTTTTCCACCCAATTGATGCTGGGATGGAGATGTAGCTTCTGTTTATGGGAGCTCTGTGAGTAGACTGGGTAATCATCAAAGTTCCAGGAATTGGCTGTTTCGTCTGATTTTGCCCTATGAAAGCCACTCTGCTAGCTCTGATCTCCACAGATGATTGGTACAGAAGAAAGGGGCAGCTCTCTGTGTACATACTGAACTCCTGGTCATGTTGGTACTGAAAATAACTTGACCTCTGAACACTGATTTGGTTCTTTCAGAGGCGAATGTGACCCAGACTGAGATGGAGAAATAATCCTGCAGGTTGACGTTCAGGTTGGTTTTTAGGTCACTTTCATAATGGGACTGAATGACATAACATATACAGTCAAAGAGATTAGTGGCAGCATTGGGCCACTGGCAGACAGAGCACGTGTTGGGACGAAGGCAGCCAGCAGCTGGACCACTCTGTTGTTCCATCTAGAACCTGAAGAACAATGAAGTGGTGATAGTTGTCGTGATAATCTGTTAAGTTACTCTAATATCAGAGTGTGTCATTAAAACAAACACACAGTTCTGTCCAACATCTATCAGTGAGCTTGTTCTCACATGTTTAAATGCACAAATAACAGTTCAACGTAACAGCTTGTATTGCTACTAATAGCAGTGTGTCCCAAGGGTTTAAGGTTTGGGAGGAGGAGGGGAAATGAATAATGAGCAAATAGAGCTGTAATGCTTGGAATCATGGGGGGAGTGTTGGGCAATATTAGCCCCCATGCAACCCCTGAAAGGACCAATGAAGAAGCAGCAGCCGTGATGATTTACTACCTCACACACCACCTTCAACTAACCACACTGTCTCTATTCAAGTGTCGCTCTGAGAAAGTACATTATCAGATCTGTCGGCATGTTTATTGCCTGAAACTGATGTTGAAACTCAGAAGTAAACTCTGAACTCTGCACTGTCCTCTAGTGGATCTAATGACTAACTGCAAGGCCAACCGTGAAGGAAGCATGTGAGCATGGAGGCAGTGATGTCTGAACCTATATGCATGTCATTAGCCTCATAGCATAATTTCCTGTGTTGTATTTTAAGGTTTTATTGGCAATTATACAGTAAATCAACAATATCAGGAGAGAGAAGGGTTATACAGATGTCACAATGTAGCTTAGATGACTATTCTATAAGGTTAGTGATATGTTAAGGGAGCATAAATGGGCTTTAGTCTGTTTCAAACTATTCTAAGTTTTATGTACAGGTTTAAGAAATGGTGATGCAAATCTCAGCATCCATGAATCATCACTGCCAAATCATGCACCCTCTTCCTTGTGCTGAAATACTTGAAGGTTGAATTGTGTTTCCTACATTATAACTGGTTTACTTTTGACTTAACAGTGTAACTTACACATAGGCTTAATAAACTTATTGTTTTTATTAAACAATAAGAATAAAGAAAAATAGATTAATAAAAAACATGATTAGAATAAAAAAAAATCATTTGGTTTCTATCCGCAGGTGTGCGATAATTTGACAAACACAACACATATTACAAATGTGACAAACATTTTTCTGAGTATTTCTAAATCCTACCTTTTTCCCTCACACATCAGCTGAGAGACCACTGCTCTCTGTGCTCCATCAGCAATAAGTAACCACTGCTACTAGTCCTGTCATTTTTTATCAGATTGGCTCTGCTCTTTCATTTCTTGCGAACATGATTTGGCTGCCCTCGCTCTGTTGAAAGAGCTGCTGATGCTAGCTAGCAGCAGACAATGATGCTATCAGCGGCTGTGTTATCAGTCACAGCTTCAGGAGAAAAGAAAGGAGGACATTTGGACTTATTTTAGAGTGAGTCAGTATAAAAGTTTAAAGTAAAAAAAAAAGTTCAGTTGCCATTTATTCAGTTAATAATGGTGATAATAACTTGGCCAAAAGCATGTTTCTTCAGTAGGAATCGATGTGTTAATTAGTCAGGTGATAGAATCAGAACTGATGCTGGGCCCGAGTCTCCAGTACAAAATGACCTGGGGTCCATTTAATAAATATTAACACTGCACTGGTTTAATTTTTATTTAATTACTAAACCAAATCCACTTTCAGTTTAACTGCTAAAATGCGTTAAATACATGACATGATAAAATGAGATCCCTAATATATTTATTTCTAATGTTTATGTGGACATAGACAACAAGGTTGATTGAATTGAATACATCGAATCACCACATCAAATCCACAGGCTCGCGGCTAGCTGATCATCCTCTTCTCTTGATTGGAGTTTGTTCAACAACTAACTGACACATTACTGCCACCAGGTGGTGTGAAGCTACATCACAACTGAACTTCTCCTGGATATCGGAAATATCTCTGTCTTCAGTTATTAACTAATGTAGTCCTGTGGCCCACAGGTGCAAAATGCTCGAGTTCAGAGCATGGGCAGCACTCTCATGATTAAGCATCACTGTTAATATGACACCAGCACCAACTCTGATGTCCCGCATCCATGACGACACCTGACTGCAGAAATTAAAACATGAGTTATCCTGTCTAACACTCAAAGTCCACTCCCTAGAAACAGTCCTGGCGGATCTCTCTCTCTCTCTCTCGCTCCTCTCTCTCTCTCTCTCTTTCTCTCTCTCTCTCTGCAGGTTGTGTAAAATCTTCAGTTGATTGACAACTGGAGTCACTGGACCACTTTAACATGAGAGCTTCATCACACACTCCTCTCACTGTGTGTGTTCAGAAGGAGAGTCCTCTGCTTTGATTAGAGACTCATTTGCATTTCATGCCCCGCTGTGAGCTCACACACACTCCCGCTGCGCTGTGTGTCAGTGTGACTGATAGGATTGTAGTGTTATTAGCAGAGAAACACAAGACCGCAACTAATTACTGGGCTGTGAGTGTGTATGTGTGTGTGTAGGATATTTTAGCCTTTTGTCACATTTTTCTGTAGTTATGCTGAAATCTTGAAGCGTCAGTGCTTTTAATATTCTACCATCTCTTCAGGGTACGGTGATGAATGTGTCTTCATCACTCTGTGAACAAACACAAAGCTGTGATGATCACAGCATCATGTTTGCTCATATTTCTGATATTTGCTGCCGTAATTTGTGCTCCTTAAATGATCTCCCATTGATTCTGAACTCCTGTGGATACCTGTTTTACCAACAGGCAGAATAATGGGGACAACCATGTAGAAAGTATCAACAAATGTTTGAGTTTTCCTGCATAACTTATGTTTATTAACTCATAGAGTTTGCTCTGTCCTCACAAATGTGAGCCTGACGCTTATCTTGCTAGACGAACAGTGAATAGTCCATGGAGCAACTTGTGGTGTTTTTATTTCATGCGTGTCTGTAAAACTAATATAAACAGATAAATGATCACATTAAAATGTCATCTCACTTACACTCAGAACAATTGTGATGGCTAAATCAACCATTCTGTGCAAAATATGATTGAGAAACCACACAGTTGTACAGCCTGTGTGAACATTAGCATGATGCTAACTGCAAATGATAGCATACATTTAAACCAGTGGGAAAAGATCAGCCCAAGCTGCTAGTCTGCCAACACTAATTCACATTACATTCGACAACATTAACACACAAGTCAATAAAAACATTCTCTACAATACTCAACAATGTTTTATGAACCACACACACACACTCTTATTAAAATCACAACAAAGCTCATTTTGAATTAACGTGGCTTTCTCTGTTGAAACACCAGGACTGGTTTCACTGGTTTGAGCCCTGCAGTAAACTTGCGTCCACTATCTATCTGTGTCTTACAGGGGTTAGGACTTCTCAGGGGAAGCAGCTGATTGGTCGACGGTTCAAGGAGGCCGAGGGTCAAAGGTCATGGCAGGTCGACTGTTGCTCTTCCTGTTGGTCTCGGTGACGCTAGGCCATGCCCAGTTCCCGTCCGGCCAGCGACTGAAGCCCCGCCTCCAGAGAGACAGACGCAACATCCGGCCAAACATCATCCTGATCCTGACGGACGACCAGGACCTGGAGCTGGGTGACTGATACAGATATTAGTTTAAATGTTGCTGTCAGGGTGTTTCATAAACTACGGCTACGCCTCTGTCCTCATCCCAAACCACGTGTAGACTGGGATGTGTGCTGGGATCTCTGGAAAATAAATGAAAACTCAGGGGGCGGTTAAAGTCATAATTGCATGGCTGCCTTACGTATTTTGCGTTTGTGGGAAGCTTTCCTTGTTCATGTCCTCAGAAATAAACGCTACACATTCTGAAGCTACAGCATGTGAGTAACCAGTAGGAGCAGTGTAGGGACCAGTTTAACCAGATATGAGATCACAGGCTCCACAGCAACAGAACATTTCAAGGACAAGACTCGGCGCGCTTGCTTTAAGGGCCTTACATACCATCTATGATACCACTGGTGGTGTTTTTAGTATCTGCCTTGATCTAAAACCAAACGCTCAAGTCCTCTACTATCACTGTGTTTATTGTTTTGTTTGCGTTCTCTAATGTCTAAGGTCTCTCAGTTGAATCCCCTGGAAACAAACATAGTACAATAACACTAAACAGAGCCAGTTGCCTACACCAGCGTTTCTCAGCCCTGGTCCCCAGGACTCACTGCCCTGCATGTTTTAGATGTTTACGAACTCCAACACACCTGATTCAGATTAATGGAGCTTCTCATCAGGTTCTTTGCAAGCCTGGTAATGAGCCATTCATCTTCACCAGGTGTGTCAAAGGACAAAAACATCCAAAACATGCAAGGCAGTGGGTTGAGACACTGACCTAAACAAACATGAAGTTAAAAGGCAGGAATACTTTCAGCCTAAATCTGAACTGCTTCCATCCATCAACACACCAATAAGCTCTAGACTTCCAAGATTCTCCATGTTTTCATCTGCTTGGCTGTGTAGAAGCTGGTCTGAAGCAGCAGATGGTTCCAGGTATCAGCAGCTGAACTGATGGCTATTATCTCTGGTTCAAAGATTAATTATTTCCTGGATAACTTGGAAGGATGGATGACATCACAACAACTTGTTTAAGATATCTGGAGCTGAATTCAGATCTAAACTGTGGAATTACTCAAACGTCTCACATCTTCCTGAACAACACCAGTTCTTTTGGTCTGTTTGACCACTACTTTGTTCACCAGAAGTATGGCCTTTATTTTATTCATTTTGTAAATATATAAAGTTCAGGAGGTCCAACTAGTCAACCTGCAGGACCAGAAAACACCAACTTGTTATTTTTGGGGCAGTTGTGGAAAGTTGATCATGCACTAACTATCTGTCTTTCTCTCCGTAGGTTCCATGCAGGCCATGAACAAGACTCGCCGCATCATGGAGGAGGGCGGGACGTTCTTCTCCAATGCCTTTGTGACCACGCCCATGTGCTGTCCGTCACGCTCAAGCATGCTCACTGGGAAGTAAGTCCACCGTTCTATGTGCAGATTTTGCATTAAGGCAGCGACAGAACGTAATGCAGGGACCCACTGCACAAAAAAGGATTCAGATATGCTGAGAAAAAAAATGAGCTGGGCTCACTGAATCCAAAACAGACCAGGCTTATTTAGTTACACAAAAAGGAAGTCAGGATGACACAAATACTGGTATTGGGGGAGTCGGTAGCTTAGTGGTTAATGCCATGTCTTTGGTCCAGAAAACCTGTGTTCGAGTCCCCCAACACGGCACTCAGGTGAACCACTAACGGCCCTTGAGTAGGGTCCATAGGTTGTGAGGACAGAAGTACATAGTAGCATAAATAACTGGAAATGGCTCAGAAACGACTTGGTCACTGTTGATCTGTGGTATTTCTAGATAGTGGCAAGGCAAGTTTATTTGTATAGCACATTTCATGTACAGAACAATTCAAAGTGCTTTACATAAAACATTATAAGCAAAAGGGAGAGAAAAAAACAATTAGAAGCATGATTCAAAATTAAAAGCATTTAAGATGAAAAAGAGAGAATACAGAGACGTGCGGATTTTAACTTTTGAATAAAATCTACGTAAATGCAGCTGAGAACAGGTGGGTCTTCAGCCTGGATTTGAATAAACGAAATGTTTCAGCTGATCTGAGACGTTCTAGGAGTTTGTTCCAGACATGTGGAGCATAGAAGCTGAACGCAGCTTCTCCATGTCTGGTTCAGACTCTGGGAACTGATAAAAGGCCGGATCCAGATGACCTGAGGGGTCTAGTAGGTTCATACTGGGTCAAGAGGTCACTGATGTATTTTGGGCCTAAACCATTCAGAGCTTTATAGACCAGCAGCAGAACTTTAAAGTCTATAGTGCTCCCATGTTTCATTCTGTCTCTCAGATACGTGCACAACCACAACACCTACACCAACAACGAGAACTGCTCCTCGATGTCATGGCAACGACAGCACGAGCCGCGGACCTTTGGCGTCTACCTCAATGGCACTGGTTACAGGACAGGTGAAGCAATGCACACTCACTGAGGTTTCTGTCAGGCTGCTGAGGTTCTCCTAACCGTGTGTGTGTGTGTGTGTGTGTGCGTGTGTGTGTGTGGGTTCTCGTGCATCCTCTCTGCAGCCTTCTTTGGGAAGTACCTGAACGAGTACAACGGCTCGTACGTCCCCGCCGGCTGGAGGGAGTGGGTGGGTCTGGTGAAGAACAGCCGCTTTTATAACTACACTCTGAGCCGCAACGGCGTGCGAGAGAAACACGGAGCGCAGTATCCACAGGTAAACACACGCACCTGCACACCCGAACATGGCTAGCTGGATAGCATCAGTATGGATTATCTTCTGCTTTTCAGTTCTGCTTTTGACCTGGTGGAGCATATAAACCTGGATCAGCAGACCCATCGCTTCTCCCCTCTCGTCCCTGTTTATCGCTGTTCACTGTTTTTAGTGGGTTTGAATTGATGGTGTTTGTGAGTGTCAGTCTGGGCGTAGTGACTGCATCTATTTGGTTTCATGTCTTGTATCGGTCTGTCGCTGCACTTTATTTCCATTTCCTTCCATTTTGCAGGATAATCTTATTTACACCGCTCTACAATATGTTTCAATTGCAGTGCATAAAAATAATCTTTAAGACATGGAAGGCCCATTCTTCCTGCTTCCTCAGGCAGCTGGAGATTTTCCTCTCTTACCTCGGCTTGTTGCCTCCACAAACAAACCTTGATACCAGTCTAGTCCAGCTCCTCATTCTATTTACAACTTCTATTGGTGAAACAGGGTTGTGATTATTTAGTTTTTACTCTTTTATGCTGTGATTTAACTTTTTTGTTTGTTTTTTGTTTTGGTTTTTCAAACTTGTTGGTGCATTTATTTTAAGTATTTGTTTGAAATTATTGCAATGTTTATTTGTTGAAAGAAGTCAAAGAAATGTTTTGCGCTCTTACTGGCAATCCAGGAGTGTTAACAGGTGCAGGGCCAACAATGGTAACGAATAAGTGAAAAATGAAAAAAGTGAAGCCCGCACACTGAATGATATAGAGGCAATTGGATGCAAAAATGGACTGATTTATTTACATGGTGCCAAGGTGCACAGCAAAAAAGTGCAAAGAAATAGTGAACGTTTCGGTTCTAGACCATCATCAACACTAATGACCTGACTGCACAACTTGAAGCTTTAAATAGGCTGGTCAGCAGTGAAGACAGCCAATCAGGACAACCCTGACAGGAGGAAGACATTAACTAATTAGACATGAGGGATATACAAGGAAAAATCAAAAGACAATATATAAAGACTATCAAAGACAATGTGTAGAAAATTATAAAAAACATGAAAGGGATAATTCTTCATTCAAACCCCCAGGATGAACAGTTTTTAAATAAAAAAATGAAGAATTATCCCTTTCATGTTTTTTATAATTTTCTACACATTGTCTTTGATAGTCTTTATATATTGTCTTTTGGATTTTCCTTGTATATCCCTCATGTCTAATTAGTTAATGTCTTCCTCTGCATTGTCAGGGTGTCTTCCTGCTGACCAGCCTATAAGCTTCAGGTGCTGAGTGTCATTAGTGTTGATGATGGTCTAGAACCAAACGTTCACTATTTCTTTGCACTTTTTGCTGTGCACCTTGTCACTTCAAATAAATCAGTCCATTTTTGCATCAATGCCTCTATCATTCAGTGTGCGGGCTTCAATGTTTATTTGTTGCTCAGGTTTTTAAATGTATTTTATTAATAATTGTCATTAATTCTTCTTGGTTTTAAAATGAGCATTTTTAATTGCTTTCTTTATCTAAAAAAAAAAAAAGATTTCTTCTGTTCTAACGTTTGTGTGTTTTTAGGACTACTTGACCGACCTGATCACAGCTGAGTCCATCCGCTTCTTCCGCACCTCAAAGCGAGTTTATCCTCACCGACCAGTTCTGATGGTTCTGAGCCACGCGGCGCCACACGGACCCGAAGACTCGGCACCGCAGTACAGCACCGCCTTCGCCAACGCATCGCAGCACATGTACGCCTCACACAGATACAACTGCACACACGCAAACATACACGCAGCAACATTAAGCTGCTGTAATCCGTCTGCACAACAGAGCGGATCTGCAGCGGCACCATGAAAACACACAACCCTCCCAAGTGTGTTTCTCTAACTCTTCTTAGGAATTTCATCCAAATTTTTGTGGAAGAACTGAGTCCACATCTGAGTTTCTTCCTGTTGGAAGGCTGGACAGACATCACTGTCCCCACGGCCGTTTCCTCCCAGCAGGTCCAAACTGCTGCAGAGGAAACGCCGTCTGGACTCCTGCTGTCAGCTAAACCCATGTAAATCTCACCAGGAGTTTCTGGGAACGGACAGGAATCCTGGAATAACTGGACTCGGAGCCGGAGCGATGCAACAAGATCTGCTTCAGTTTTTAGTCCAGATTTAAACATCACACACTGGACAGAGACACGAGCGAAGGGGACGTGGCTGGACCATCACTGTTGGACAGAAATGACAAAAAGGAGACGGAAAATGAAAATTTCATTTTCAAGAACAAACCATTTGAGGTCACTTTTTATTTACATTCTTCACTTTTTAGAAAATAATATGACAACAGAAACTACAAATATATCTGAATAAAATGAGACAAAAATATTTAAAGAATCCAATTATATAAATCCATTTTCTGCCTTTTCTCACCCTTATCAGCAGTAAATGAAATAATTAGCATCCAACAATAATTATTTCATTTCTGCTAAATGGGGAAAAAATACCCTCACAAATCAGGATGTTTGTTATATTAAAGGTCTGTAATAAACATCAACTTTACATCAGAAGGACTTTAAACATTCCAGTTTTTATACAGTTTCCAGTTATATAAAAACAAAGTAACTGCACTAAAACAAAAACAAATATTTGAATAAAATAAAATAAACTTGAATATTAAATAAGCAAATATCAATAAAGAAAGCATATTTAAAAAGCTATAAAAAATGTAAATAATAAATAAGCAAAATTAATGATGTTAAAAATGAATTAAAAGAGCAGTGGTTTGTTGCAGATTTGTGACTATAGATGTGAAAAGATTACGTATTATACACCATCAGTGATGTACAACACAGTGACGGGAGTTAAGCCTCTGTCTCGGTGCTTTTTGTGTGATGCTGGAAACAACCTGAAATGAGTTTTAGCCTCATATGTTACTTCTACTGGCGAAAGACTGAATGAAGCTGATAGATTGGTTTTCCAGTTATGACTTCATCTCCAGGTTGATGAATTCTGGTAAATTTAGCCCAAAACATCAGGAGGTGGCGTTTGTCCTGACCCTCTGTCTGCAGCTCCATGTCCCCCGCTTCATCCTGCCTGGTGGTGCTGATGTGAGTCAGATGTTTCCAGCTGCAGAGTTGAGCTCAAAACGTTTTAACGTTATTTTTTTTTGCAACACAGAAATTCAATTATGTAGCTGCTAAGCAAAGACGAGGAGGGAGGAGAGGAGTAAACGCGCTGGCTGAAAGGAGTCATTCATTATCCACACAGAGCATCCTCTGCAGCGAACGCAGCGGGAGAAGAGTGTGTGTTATTAATGAACAGGAGCATCTGCTGTCATCACTCCACACACACGTCGGACACTGTGCAGCCGTTTCTGACCATGTTCACTCCAACAGGGCAAAGTCTGAGGCTGAAATACTTTCTGACTGAAAGGAGGAAGTTCTCATAGAACTCCTCGTGTTTCAGCCACCAAAATAACTGGTGCTACAGCAGAGCCAGTTCAGAGAAGCGGGGCGGGTTCTGGAGACCGACCAGAACTGCTAAAACGTTCTTATCCACAGCAGCATATAAAAACTGAGCTGAAACATGAAGACGAAGCAGCAGGAAGAACATTTTGAACGTGCTCACACATCTGCAGTCAAATTTGCAGCTGCATTTAAAAACATTATCGGGTGTTTAAATATCAGCAGCTGGTGTTTGTAGATCTTGCCGCTCTGTTCAGCTACCGTTACCAGAGCTTTAACAACCTGTTGGTGTCTGAAAGAAAACAAGATGAGCTCGTCATAGGAGTTTTGAAGGGGCCAAGAGCGTGAGATAGATACAAGCAGAATCTCCTTCAGAAGTTGATGAGGTTGAGTCAGAGATACAGAGTGGAGCTGCTGCTCCTCCCTCCTGAATCGCTGAGGTGGTTTGGACGTCTTATTAGGATGTCTCGAGCTTATGAGCCATTAGAGGTCTCTACAGCACAGCCAACTGGGACAAGACCCGAGAGGAGACCCAGGACACACCTGGGAACGCCTTGAAAAAAGGTTGGTGTTGCTGGGAATAGTGATGTCCCTGTTTCCCTCCTGAAGCTGGGCTTCTGTCCAGGGTGGCTATCCTCCCTGGACCTGAGTCTGATGGAGGTTTTCCTCTGCAATGTCTACTCGTGCAGCTTAGCATGGAAGATTGAACCAAAGAGAAGATTTGATCCAATCCGTAGGTTTATTTTATGAATTGGTTTATATGAACACAGTTACAAATGGACAAATGTAAATTATATGAAGAGAATGTTTAATTGGGTTATAAATGCACTACAATGAATTGAATTGTATTAGACTGTATCGGTAAAAAGTACTCTGAGATTACTTTATTGTGAACTGACATTGTATAGATAAAGCTTTATTCAATTGAATTTAACATTTTTCTTCCATTTATCTGACATAAGTGGAAAAAAATGATTCACTTCTTGCAGTTGATCTAGTTTTTCCTTTTGGTCCATTTGTCCTTGATGTCTTTTCACTTTCTTTTGCTGCTGATGGCTCTCATAAACCCAGCCGATTTTAGTTAAAACATCCCATCAGGTCATAATTCACTGATTACTGGATTACTGAAAGTCCTCTGGAACACATAACCAGAGGCTCAAAAAGTTTCCAGCCCATGAGGTTGCACTGGGCATGAAATTAGTTTTTTTTTTTTTTATCAGCTAAGCGTTAAGTCAGGGTGTAGACGGCACCACAGCCCTTATGTATGAATACAAATGGTAGAAAAAGGTCAGCGTTGGATGTAGGGAAGGGTCACATGGACACTTTTGTCACTATTAAAACGTTCTCAAGTCCAGAAAAGGGATTAGATCCGTATTTTTTGCGCCATGCGACTGTGCCAAAAGTCCAGAACAGCTGTCAGAATGGAACAGTTGGAAGAGACCGTCTGTACGATTGGAAAGTCCGGAGGGAGGGAGAGAGGGTAAAAGGAGTGGTGTTCGACTTCTGGCAGCGGTTGTTTGTCTCTCGCCTGAGCTCCCTGCCGACGCTTCTCCCGAAGTAGATATCCCTCATGCACACCGAATAATGAGAGACTCAGGACACGTTTCTTGGAACTTCATGCTGGCTCTCTCAGTCAGCATGCTCGACGCATGTACGTGCATAGATTGTCTATTAGTGACAGACATCGGACTCTAACAGGTGGTGATGCCATTAGTTGGACTGGAGTTTTGCCGTCTCTTTCTACTTGCGTCATGGCGTGATGACAATTTTGTCCTCAAAATGTTTCAGAAAACAATCATGAGACCGTGCAGAGTTGTCTGACCCCTTCTGCGAGAATCCAGATCCTTCAAGTCTAGTTCGTTTGAGGAAACCCATGAGACAGTGCCCTTACTGAATCTCAGTGTTGCATTTGATACAGTTGACCACATTATATTACTCCAGTGACTGGAAAACTGGGTGGGTCTCTCTGGTTCTGTCTGAAACTGGGGCTCACCAGGGCTCTATCCTGGGGCCCTTTTCTGTGTAACATCCACATACTCCTACTGGCCTAGGTTATAAATAACAACAAAATAAGTTCATATACAGGAGCTAAACAGATGACTCATGGAAAAATATAACAATGTCACCAGAGGACCGAGACCCTGTACAGGCTCTTGGTAAACGCATTAAGAAGATTAATGACTGAATGTCCCTCAACTTTCTTTAGCTGAACAAAAGTAAAACTGACTGAGGGGATTGTTTTGGGAGCCAAAGAGAAACAACTGAAGGCTGCAACAGAGCTTCAATCTATACACCTAAAAACTACCAACCAGACCAGAAATCTGGGTGAAGTGATGGACTCAGACCTAAACTTTGAAAAATACATCAAGGTGATCACTAAATCAGCCTACTATCACCTGAAGAACATCTCAAGGATAAAAAATCTGATGTCTCGGCAAAATCTCAAAAAACTAGTCCATTTGTTCATCAGCCAGCTTGATTATTGTAACAGCGTTTTTACTGATTCACTTAAAAATCAGTTAGACACCTGCAGCTCATTCAGAACTCTGTGCCTGAGTTCTCACAAAGATTAGAAAAGTGGACCACATCAGTCCAGTTCTGAGGTCTCTACACTGGCTGCCGGTCCATCAGAGAATAGACTTTGAAGTTCTGTTGCTGGTCTATAAAGCTCTGAATGGTTCAGGCCCAAATTACATCAGTGACCTCCTGACACAGTATGAACCTACTAGACTCCTCAGGTCATCTGGATCCGTTTTTTTTTTTTTTTATCAATTTCCAGAGTCAGAACCAGACAGAAAGTAGTTGTGTTAGCTGTGTGCTTTTACGCTCTGCATCTGTGAAACAAACTCCCAGAAATCTCAGATCAGCTGAAACACAGTTAATTTAAATCCAGGTTAAAGACCCACCTATTCTCAGCTGCATTTACAGTACATAAGTTTTATTCAGAGGTCCAAATCTGCACAGCCTCTTTTTGGTTGACTTTTGTTTATGTTCTCTCTTTGTTGTTTCATTTTAAATGATGCTTTTATTGTTTTTCTTTTATGCTTCTTTTCCTCTGCATCAATCCTGCTGTAATGCTTTTATTTTATGTAAAGCACTTTGAATTGTTGTGTACATAAAACGTGCTGTACAAAAAAAACTTGCCTTGCCTTAATGTGTTCTATAGATAAAGATGGTACAGTATGGAAATGACTACAAATCCAAAGCAGACCCCCCTCACACAAACAGATGGAAAACTAGAAACAGACTAAAATAGAATAAATAAATAAATAAAAAAAATAAATAAATAAATAAATAAATAAATAAATAAAATATTTTATATAAAATGTATAATAAAACATATCATCTAAAAAATAGCTGTAAAGAGCCACAAAACCAGACTGCAGAGGACAAGGTGCGAACAGATGGAAGAGATGCAAAGATATTTCAAGGAGACAAAGTCATCACGAGCCAACCTCTTCCTACTGATCCAAAACCCTCACCAGTGTTAAAGCTCTGGTTCCTGTAAAACATGTTCTGTTGTTGCATGATCTTTAATTAAATGTTGGTTTGTTTTTTTAATTAACTAAACAAACAAATTAACATCATCACATCTTTTCACCAGAACTCCCAGTTACAACTACGCCCCAAACCCAGACAAGCACTGGATCATGCGTTACACAGGCCCCATGAAGCCCATCCACATGGAGTTCACCAACGTGCTGCAGAGGAAGCGACTGCAGACGCTTCTGTCTGTGGACGACAGTGTGGAAAAGGTAAGCAACATACACACACATTCACAGCTGCCCCATCAGGTCTAGAGGAAAAGTTCCCAAAGCAGCTTTCAAACGTGTGTGTCTGTGTTCTTAAGCTATACAACATGCTGGTGGAGACGGGCGAGTTGGAAAACACCTACATCATCTACACATCGGACCACGGGTACCACATCGGACAGTTCGGTCTCGTTAAAGGTAAGAAACAGGAGGCAAATGGATGAGAAGCACCTGCTGCAACTTTTTCACTACGATGGAAAAAAGGAAAAATCAACAAATATCCAAAAAGTTTTGATGTCTTCATCCTGTATTCAGACAGTTTTCAGATGAAATTAAAGGTGTTTTTAAAGGGACAGGACATCATGAGAATGGGTTAAAAATTTTGCTTAATTTGAGAACATTTTGAACAGATCAATCCAAAATGTTTTAACTTTCATTGTTAATCTTTCTTGAGTTAAATAATGTAATGTGGTACCATAATAAATGTTTTCCAAAGTACAATGAACACTGACACATCTAACTCAGTATTTTCTTTATAGAAATGATTTTGATATTATTTCAGCAACAGTTTACGTCCCAGATAAATGGTGAAAACATTTCAATAAAACATATAAGCTATAAAAAAAATAGTTCTGAGTAAATAAATAAAAACCCAATCTTAAAAGCAAGAGCATTAAACCTGAGTCAAAGTTCATCAGGAAGAAGAAACAAATTTCAAAGATTTAATGGGTTTAAACTATGAAAGTTAAAACAACTGTATTTTATTAGGCATATTAACTGGGAAAAGATCCACAATTATTCAAATCAGCAAATTTTAGTAGGGGTCTTGTGTAATAATGGTACAGATTTAGACCATTAATTGATTTATATTTTGTGAACTCATGACACTTGCATTTGCACAGATACTGGCTCGGCTGGCATGCGTAAGCTACAGTAGCAACTAGCATGACAAGGCTAGCAGTCCAGTCAAGTCAGCTGCTATCGATGCTAATGTCATCATCAGACAAGGACAAAGACCTACACAATAAGTTTACAGTTCCATATTGACAAAAAAAACCCTCTGGTGAAGACATTGGCATGGACAGGAGCTAATGGGGTGTGGTGTCAGATTTGTCATGCTAACTAGTTGCTAACTAGCTAGCCAGAGACGTCATGTCATGGCGCAGCTTTATGTTGTTCCCATGCACCACAGATTAAAAATGAGAGAGAAAGAAAAAAAAGGTATGTTCCGCGGTTTGTCACCAACACACTTGCTGTTTGGCTGTTATATGTTGGTTAATTACATCGGCCGATATCCATCCAATATCAATATTCAGTTTTAAAGCCAACATCAGCCAATACCGTTATATGGCCAATAATATTGTGCATCACTAGTCCTTTTCCTTTCTGAACCCCAGCCTATATGTCACTAACTTCCCCATATTTCCTGTCGCATTTCCATCCAGCAGCATTTATTTTTATTCCTCTTGAGTTCTGGATAAATAAAATCCAACGTCAGCAGACGAGCTCATAAACTCATAAAACCGCTTCCATCAGTCGCTATCTTTTTTCTACACTGTTCTCTGTCTTTACTGTGTTTGTCTCCAGGTAAATCCATGCCCTATGAGTTCGACATCAGGGTGCCATTTTATATCAGAGGACCAAATGTGGAGCAAGGCAGCATGTAAGCACACACACCAAGGTTTAACACACACCAGACACATCAGCAGGATCACAGCTCTGGGCTGTAGTAATCTTTTTATGCATTGCATCGCGCAAGTTCATTGGGGTTCATTATTCGTTGATATGTTCCTTTTGCACTGGTAAAAGTTGAAGGGATCACATAAACACTTGACTCACGGTGCAGAACAGAACTTGGAAAGACACAAACCATGATGGGAAATATTTTAAGGACCCCACCCCAGAACCAACTACAGCAGGGGTGCCCAAGTCAAGTCCTCGAGAGCTACTGTCCTACAATTTTTAGAACATACCGTCTCCAACACACCTGACTCAAATGGCTAAGTGCCTCATGCACATGTCATTCAGCTCTGCAGAGGCCTGGTAACGAGCCATTTATTTGCTTCAGGTGTGCTGGTGAAGGGACGCAACCAAAATGTGCAGGATAGTACCTCTCGAGGACTGGACTTGGGCATCTGTGGACTACAGCAACAGCTGTGTCCTGGTGTTGTTGTAATACCGCTCATAAGAATTTACTTTTGAATAAATTTATTGTGAGACAGGTGTATACTGATGGGATACTTTTAAAGTTCTGTTTATTAGTATTGTGTGCAAAATAGCCTAAAACTGATTTTCGGGCAAGCGTAGGCTAAATGTGGTGATGTGTGTGGTTTGGCTCAGCTGCAGAGGGGAGGGGTGGAGCAGCGTGCCGACGAGGCGCAGCTGCATCTGATTAATAATCACTTGCCTGTATCTGCAGTTGCTTCTCAGAGTGGAAGATGATTACTACTTTATTTAAACAAGTAAATTATTAAAATATTTATGGATATATTAAGTTTAAATGTTTTTCCCAACAAAAATAAAACATTATTTGTACCTATATATTAAAACTTTACATTAACTCAATACACTGAGCTGCACATCCGATATTTCTGGACCATTCCTCATTCTTGTATGGGTCAATCCTGCCTAATTTAATCTAGATAATGTGTCCTTGTCTGATTGTTCGGTTTTCTTAGTACAAAAACGTGTATCTACTGGCAGTCTCTTTGGGTGGGCCCAAGTGCAAGTGGGTGGGCCAAGGCCCAGCAGGCCCACCCATAACACCGTGGCAGACACACACCTAGGTTCAACACACACGCTGATGTTATACACAGAAACACCAACCAGTCAGTTGGACAACTGATCAATGCACAGGGACGTTTTTTAATGTTCACCTTCCTGCTGCACTTCTAACTGGTGTTAATACTTCTTCTGTGTTTTCCTCTTTTTCCTCTACCCTGTCTTCCTCTTCTGTCTTCATCCTCTCATCACAGAAGCTCAATTCAGTCCTACCAGGGCCGCAATCCAGCAGGTTTTCCATGTCTCCCTGCTCCAACGCTAGCTAATGAGTCGCTGTGCAGAGCTTGATTGGCTATTGGATCTTTTTGAGTCAGGTGTGTTAGAGCAGGGAGAAATAGAAAACCTGCTGGGTTGTGGTCCTCATAGGACTTAGCTGAGCAGCCTTCCTCAACATCTCTCTCTTCTTCCCTCTTCTCTTTCTTTGTCTTCCTCTACATCTTCTAGTTCTTCTACTGTATGTTTTCTTCTCTGTCTTCTCCTCCTGTCATCTTCTTCTCTATCTTCTTGTGGATCAGGACTGCTTGCTTCTCTTTATCTTTACCCCAGTTTGTTTGAAGCCCCGCCCCCTAAAAGGCCCAGTCTGCTCTGATTGGTCAGCTGATTGTTTGCGATCGTTCTGTGTCTAAACTGATAAAGCAGTAGCAAGCGTAACTCAGATGTGTTTCAGTGGGATGCTGTCAACTAATAGAAGAAAAGTCTGGAAGTTCAGCATCAGAATAACTCCTGCAGGTGTGGACTTTGTCTTCTGTCTGTGGAAAAAGCCATAACCCACCGCAAAAAACTAGTAGAAAAACCCAACAGTCACAGTTCTGATTGAAATGAAAGTGTCTTGTAGCACTTCTCCGATGATTTCACCTCCAGGTGGAGACCAAACATGGAGCTGAGAGAGATAACATGTAGGGTTTTCCATCAGCTGGAGGATGACATTGTTGCATCTCAGCTTAGAGCAAAGCTGCTGCTGTTTCCTGACATTTCAGCTCTAACTGACTTTCTGCCCCCTTGTGGTTGAAAATTCATAAGAGCCAAATGAAATGAAAACTAAAACTGACCAGGGAGGCAGCAGGATACATCACATACCAACAAATATGTTCCAGTGGTGTTGTTGGGAGTGTGTGTTTGCAGTTAAGTAGATTACTGCCTTCAGAGCAGCTCCACGTGGTGATCATGGGTTCAGAGAGAAACTTTTTCTCCCTTCAACACAACAAAAATTCCTTCATCCCCAAAACGCCTTTTCTTTCTCTGTTTAATCTGTTTTTATGCTCAAACACTGATTCCTCTTGAAGGTCCAGACTCAGACCTGCTGGAAAACCAAGTTCCGAGTTTAATGGCATGAAGAGTTTTGTTGAAAAGGTTTTAGAGCTGAAACCTAAAACATCAAACATCATCACAGAAATCCAAATATTTCTGATTCCAGCCTTGAAAATCCATTAAGAAAATCAAGAAAATCCATTAATCTGGAATTACATTAGTCATTACATGTGTGTGTGCGTGTGTGTGTGTCAGAAACCCTCACATGGTCCTGAACATTGATCTGGCCCCGACCATCCTGGACATCGCAGGCCTGGACACGCCACCTGATATGGACGGAAAGTCGATCATGACTCTGCTGGAGACCGACAAACCTGTCAACAGGTAAACTCTCTCTCTCACACACGCACCCACACACACACACACAGTCAGTAAAGTTATCACTTCTGCTGCTTGATTCATGCTCTTAGCTAAACACACATAAACAGACAGAGTCTTCTGTCTGTCCTCTGTGTTCATGTTTGCATTTCAGTCTGCCTTTAGAGCTGGCAGACTGCAGTACCACCAGATGTGGTGGGGGCAGTGTGGAGCAGAGTGGCACCCTGTTATGCTGTAGATTCTTCTACGTAATCCGAGAAAGATTTACATTTAAACTTTGAACTAGAGAAATGCCCGTCGGTTCAGTTCCTGATATCTGGAACTATCTGCTGCTTCAGACCAGGCGGATGAAAGCAACGAAAATCTTGGAAGTCTTGAACCAAGATTATAATAGTTTTGGATTTTTAATTAGTTTCAGTTTTTATTTCGTTTTGACTTTTTGTTTTTCAATTCAGTTAGTTTTAGTTAGTTTTTTGAGCAGATTTGCTAGTTTCTATGAGTTTCTATTTTTGGAAAATGTTTAGTTTTAGTTAAGTTTGAATTAGTTTCAGTGTTAGTTTTAGTTTTTTGGGCTTTTCTTTTCAGTAAATTATAGGTATTTGTCTGGTGTGACATTCAAAATCATCAGAAAGTAACTTTGAGTAAAACCAGTAAAGCAAAGTAAAAAGATTAAATAGAAATAGATTTCAAATCAACCCAAAAGGCTGATTTGTTATGTTAATTTACAAAGACTAAATTGAAGGGTGTTTCTGCAATAATTTTAGTTAGTTTTAGTTAGTTTTGTAAAGACACAATGCAGTTTCAGTTAGTTATCGTTTTGTTAAGAACTGTCATTTCTATTTTTATTTCAGTTAACTGAAATGTTTTTTCAATTTTAGTTTTCGTTTTTTCATTAGTTTTAGTTAACTATAATAACCTTGCCTAGAACTTCTTATTCAGGTGTGATTAAGACTCTTCATGTTTCTGCTCGCGAGGTTGACCACCACTTTATGGTACGCAGAACTAATGAGGAGGATGTGACGTTACAACGGTCAGTTCTCAGCTTCACTCCAGCATCATACAGATGAAATAAAAACAGGTAATCCTGCTTCTGCTTGTCTCAGAGCTGAAGCTCAGCTCCCAGCAGACAGATCAGATCTCAGCCGTGTGCCAGCCTGTTTCCTCTCCTTCTCGTTAACCATCAGTAACTTCTGAACAGAGGAGCAGCACATTTCTGAACGCCTCATTAGCCTCAGGACTCCTGTTTTCACACAGTGGTTTGATAAGCAGCTTGTAGAGGCAGAGGTCAGGGAAAAGCATCACTGGAATGTAAGCGACGGTCCTGCAGGGAGTCGGAGGAGGCAGGAGGATTCAGAAGCATCATCACGCAAGATCTGCTGCTTGTTTTCCATCACTTTAATGGATTTCATTTCACACATATACTGTCCTACATACTCCTTTCAGCACCAACATGTGGATTGACCCTCGGCTGAAAATCATCCCTAATTAGCTCAGTTTGCTGCCATTCTCACTCATTTGTGTTGTTTTGAACTTAAAAATGATTTAGCTCATTTTCTAAACATGTTGCCCAATCTTGATTTATTTTATTGTATCTATCTTCATATAAGATCTGAAGAAACAAAAGAACTGACATCATCTGCCACTGCTGTTAGATAATTACACTTGGTAAGGGGGTGATGACTTCTCAGTGACTGGGAGAAAATCTGCCATAGTTCAGTCATACTTTTTAAAAAAAATTGGAACAGTCATGATCATCTTGTTACAAGATCTTGGCTCAAAGTATGAAAGAAATCGCATCCACAGGCGAGTTTTGAGTTGTTTCTTCTTTTTTTTCTGTCTTGATGGCTCTCGGTGTGAATGGATGCCCAAGATATCATTTTCCTCACAGCAGTGTGAAGCCAGAGTATATTTTATTCAGTAAAAAAGAACAGAAGCTAGACTTTGGATAGGATGGGGGGTGTGGGTGGTTGTTGGGTGGGAGGGGCGCCTGTATGTTTTGGGTGTGTGTGTGTGTGTGTGTGTGTTCATGAATGCATGCAAGTAAGAGACATAATCAGATGTGCATTTTACTTTTACTTTTTTGTTTTGTTTTGTTAACTCTACAAATAACCTATGTTTTTTTTAATATAACATTGTTTTTATGTTAAGTATTTTGTGTTACAACTTGCATGAAAAGTGTTTTATAAATAAAATTTGATTTGCTGACTTTCCCACAGCTTGTTTTCAGATATTTCTCATTTGTCTGAAGTCTAGATATTTTTTTTCTCATTTCAGTAAATCTAAGAAAGTTCAGTTATTTCACAGCTCTGTCAGATTGTAGCTGATGGTGCTGCAGACAGGCAGGTGAAAGCTTACACGGATTGCGACTGAACTCACGCTGTTGTTCGTTTCTTCTCCAGGTTTCAGGTGAACAGAAAGCCGAAGGTGTGGAGAGACTCTTTTCTGGTGGAGAGAGGGTAAATACATCTCATGTATTTACAATACCTGCTCAAATAAACTGATGATTACTCCTAGAGGTGTGTCGAGGTTGAGATTGATGTTTATGGCAACTTCCTGAATGCATTTTGGTTTAAAAAAAAAAAAAAAAAACTCCTTTCAATGGGCAATAAATCCTGTTCCTGACTCTAAGATTCAGGATGGGTGTTCATCAAACCCAGCCAGCCTTCTTGTCCCAACTGCCGACGCTTGATTCAGTCTAGGAATCCTTGTTGAAAACGGTCACAGTTAGACATCCAAAAACAGTAGAATCTATATTTGATTGAAGTTTTATTGGCATTTTCCACATTTCCATGGCAATGTGTCCCAGAAATGTACAGCTTGGAACACCTGGACTATCCATCAGTCATTAATTGGAGTCGTTTTGTGTTCTGAGAACCGACACTGGAAGCTCCTGTCAAAATATCAATAGATGGTGAATTAGGACTGAGAATTTGGTGTTAGAGCCATGAGATGGAGATGTGGGTGTTTTGAGAGAGCGACACCCCCACTATGATACCGTTAAGTAGCTCAGTCCACCATTATGGAACCAACAAAGCTGAACTGGCGATACCAGACACAGTGGTCCAGAGGGATCAGAAACCTGAATGACTTCAGACCCAGAAGTCTCTACGACTTCTGGGTCTGCCTCTGGGATACAGAGGCTGTCGGAGATGTTCATTCATCGCTAAGTTCTGGTCCAGATTAGTTGACTTTTGGTTCCAGATCCAAACTGGATCAGCTTCTGAACTGATGCATATTGGTATGTAAGTCAATATTATGTTACTGCATCCGTTACCATGGTGATGGTACTTGAAAAGACCTCCATCCTTCTATTTCCCTCCACCAATCTGAGCCTGGGGCACAGAGGCAACAGGTTCAGGAGGGAAACCCAGACATCCCTCTCCCCAGCTCCTCCTGGGGGATCCTGAGGTGTTCCCAGGTCAGAAGGGATGTAGAATCCCTCCAGTGAGTCCTGGGTCTGACCCGGGATCATAGAACATCAGGAGGCGTCCTAAACAGATGCCTGAACCACATCAGCCGAGTCCCTCCAGATGCTGGAGGTTCTGACCAGCTCTCCCACTAATCCCACTTCATCTCTAATTCCAGTTAATGTCAATGAGCTCAGTTATTTCCAACTTTCACATCCTAGCAGTGCCATGGCAGCCGCACCTGATTCAGACTGGTTCCTGAAACAGAAACCAGTGCAATTGTTTCTTCATCCTTCGCTGAGTTTACTGGTTAAACCTGCAGCAAACTGCTTACCTGGAATGTGTCTGCTAACAGGAAGCTGCTCCATCAGCGCGTGGAGGGGAAGGAAGTGTCGCAGGAGGAGAACTTCTTGCCCAAACACCAACGAGTGAAGGACCTTTGTCAGAGAGCCGAGTACCAGACACCCTGCCAGCAGACCGGACAGGTACAGAACTCACACAGCTGAAGTTCACTGCCATTACAGATCCGCTGACTTTACACCCACGACAGTTAGCCAGTTTGCACCCATTCCCACCCCTCCCATTGCTGCTGTGGCCTCACACTCTTTTGTCCAGTAACACCAGCTTCTGCTCTAACCCAAGAAAGAATCAGAGAGAAGCAGCGACGATCAGACCAATTATTAAGTGACATCATGCCAGTTAAGGACGAACTTCTCTGAGACGTGTAGAGTTGTGTCCCTGCATTCTAACCTTAAACCTTTGAGTCCTTCGGAAGATATTGCGTTGAGTCACCCTTCAGCGTGCATCCTGTAAAATGGCGGAGACGAGGCAGCCAGCCCCTATATCAGACATTATCTGCAGTAAAACTCCTTGATTTCATCAATACTTAAAGTAGAATGAATGAACGAATGAGTACTATTGTCCTGTGAGTTCAGAGTTTTGCAAATTGTGTTTTTGTTGTTGTCATGGGTAGCGAGCTGCTCCGTTCAGCTGTGCTACAGAAGCGCGCATCATTAACGTGTGGCCCCCGAAAAGTGTGTAGAACACCCTGATACCTAACGGAAAGCTAAATCTGGACTCGTTCGTTCATTCTACTTAAAGTATTGGTGAAAATCAAGGAGTTTTGCTGCAGATAATGTCTTCTATAGTGGCTGCCTCATCTCCGCCATTATTACTGAATGCACGCCGAAGGGCGACTCAAAGCAATATCTTCTGAAGGACTCGAACTGATGCAGAAACTTTGCTGGTGAGTAATGCATACTCTTAGATCCATGTATATACTAGAAATAAGGTCCAGGTTGAAAAAGAAGAAAATTATCCTTTAACTACAAATACGGAATAAAGGGCAACAACAGACGGTTTCATTTTTAAAGTCAAGGAGATCCATCCATTTTGTTGTTCTTCGGTTAGGACAGACTCCTACATTGTACTGAAGAAACATGGAACAGGACAGTAACTAATGGGACAATCCTAATACCACATTACACAGGCCCAGTCAATTAAGCGTTTGAAATCTCTTTTAAAGACGCACTTATTTGCGATGGCTTTTAACAAAAGTGTGTTATTTGTTGTTTTATTTTCTTATTGTTTAAATCTTTTATATAGTCTTGTATTATTTCCTTTACTAGTTTTGATATATGTAGGTACGTATTAGGGATGCACCGATGCATCAGCTGGACATCGGTATCTTCCAATGTTTGCCTTGCTAACTACCATCGGCCAATAAAAATGACGTTCGCCGATGGCAGTGGCCGATTATTATATAGCCTATATATATCAGTCAGTCATTTTCTGTACCGCTTATCCAGTTCAGGGTTGCGGGGGTTGCTGGAGCCTATCCCAGCTATTATCAGGCGAGAGGCGGGGTACACCCTGGACAGGTCGCCAGTCTGTCGCAGGGCCAACACAGAGAGACAGACAACCATTCACCCTCACATTCATACCTAGGGACAATTTAGAGTGATCAATTAGCCTAACATGCATGTCTTTGGATGGTGGGAGGAAGCCGGAGTACCCGGAGTGGACCCACACATACACGGGGAGAACATGCAAACGCCACACAGGAAGGCCACTGTTGGAAATATATATATATATGTATATATATATATATATATATATAAAATATATATATGTGTTTATAATGATTTACATGTGTCATCAATACTGTTCTTAAGAAAAACTCTTTTTTGGCGGGTGGGGGAAGATACTGCTAGGAGGCATCCACGCACTTTCCTCAGTAGAGAAACGAAGATGGCGGCGGTCGTGTGGCAATATTTTACCGTTTCAGAAAAAGATCAGCGTTACACAGTTTGCAGTACATGCTCCACAAATATTTTTTATTGGGCCATGAAAATAATCTTCTCACTGAGTATGTTTTTGTTTATTAGGCTAAAACCACTCAATTTTGTTGGGCAATATACTGAAGCATTATTTTTAGTGATTATCAGTCCCAGGTTTTTGAAAAGTTTTCAGAAAAGAGCTTGTTATAACTAATGTCAACCACAAAGTGACATTAAAGGTTGTTTCTTTTTCATAAATTGGTCTGATTGAATTTGTGCTCATTCAAGGATAGACTGATTAAGAGCTGAAAGACTTGTAAATTTCTGTGGCACAAAGGAAGTAATAAATGAAAATAGAAAACATCGGCCAAGTTGTTATGTTAAACATCGGTATCGGTATCAGCCCAGACTTTCACAATCGGTGCATCCCTAGTACGTATATATATATATATATATATACATATGTGTATGAAGAGTTCGTTTGCAAAACAGTTAACCACCATTTAGAAAAAACGGAGTTAACTGCTTCTGCAAATAAACTCATTTACTGTTTCTCACTCTCCCATGAAGTAGAGGGTTTTAATGATGTTAAATGGAGATAGGAGGTTTGTACCCGACAGCGACAAAAGCAGTTAACTCCATTTTTATCTAAATGGTGGTTAACTGTTTTTGCAAATGAACTCTTCATATATATATAATTATGTAGCATTGTTGAAACTGAAGCCTCTAAGCATTTGTCCTCAGTTTTCCAGGGTGCTTGAAGGACTTTTCAAAGCTCTTCTGTGGATGTTTCTGCCTTTTATTCGGTTCTCTGTCCAGATCCCTTACTACTTCAGTAATGTTAAGGTTCGGAGTCTGGGGAGGATTTATCCCTCCATCAAAGTTAGGAGCCTTTTTCTGCCAGAATGATTCATAGGTCAGAGTTAAGTGAAAAGATGGTCTGATGACAGGACTGGACTGAAAATGAGGGGGAAAAAAGTGGAAAATGTTCAAGACAAACTTAGAAAACGATCGTCAGAACGTGGTGATGTGAGTGTTTTTTCTTGCTTTTCATCCCTGTGTGTGTGTTTAGAAGTGGCAGTGTGTGGAGGATGCCACGGGGAAGCTGCGACTCTTCAAATGTAAGAATGAAGGAGGAGGAGTTAAGAGCTTCCAGAGGGGCGTGGCCAGCCGCCAGCGCCCACTCAGCATCAAGTCCCAGCTCTACATTCCCGAATCAGAAGACTGTGACTGCGACTTCCACGACCTTCGACCTCTGAACGTGCGACCCTTCATGATGAGGCCGTTCAACAAGAAACCGTTCTTCTCCAAGAAGAGTGAGTGTTGATGCTGCAGGCGGCAGCAGTGAGTCACAGGCCCGCTGCCCTCCGCCACACCAGTTTGGCTTCAGAGTTACAGGAGTTTCATCATGTTTAAACTACTTTTTGAAGGAAGGAAAATTGGTTAATGTCTTTAGAAAATTAATATGAGAACAAGTTGAAGCATCAGCTGTTCCTGCTTCTGTAGAACAAACATGGCTGACTCTAACCGGTCAGAATCACATCAGCTGCAAACCTGATAAATGGCAAAGGCTGCTGCAGCCAGGAACACAGCCGATATTCAGGTTTCTGATGCTGATCTCCTTCAGGCTTCAGCAGCAGTCTGTGGTGTGACGCTGCCCTCTAGTGTCTGATGGCAGAACCGCATCTCAGACACTAGAGTCCTGCAGAACTGATGCGAGCTTTGAGGGTTGAACTCTCTTTTGTTGAGTTGTGATGTTTTCCTTTTATCCCTTAGAATTGAAAACTCTGAAGAGTTACTCAAGGAACCGTTACACCCGCTCCCTGCCCATGATGAATGGTTACCCCGGTAACCACAGCATGATGACTGGTGAGCCATTAAGAAACGACCCTGAGGATGAGTTCAGTGGAATGGGAGGAGTCCCCAGCGTAGCAGTCCCATCCAACTCCATCAAAGTAACTCACAGGTCAGAGTGTTTCACTTTCTTCTGTTTTTATCACAACTTTTCTGTTCAAAATCAACAGCTGCTGTAAATCTGCTCCATAAAGGAGAAAGAAGGCAACAGGAACTCTTCGATTTTTGAGAATATGAATTCTCCACAGGTTGGTTAAAAAATGACAAAGACAGAGCCTGAGAAGTTGATGTTGATGCTGCAGCTTTGATTCAGTTGCAGGAAGTTTACAAAACTCTTCTGTAGTTGCTTCAATTTATTGCGGATCAAAGTGTAAAGCTCACTACAAGAACCAGAAGAACAAACCCCAGAGATTATGATGATATTTCAGGACCTCCCAAGAAAAGATGTCACCTTGGTGGTACCATAGGTCTCTCCAGAACTCCGCTCTAAGATCCCCCCCAGACCAAAGATTTTTACGATCTGTTATTGGGAAATATTTGTTAAACTTGTTGATGATTCTCTGATGGAATTTAGACCAAAGTAGTGAGTCACGATTCATCTTTGTTGGAAAGACTAAAGCTTTGGTGGATGCTGCTTTTATGCCCAACTCTGACACCCTTACCTGCCACAGATTAAAGTGTTTATAACTCTGCCTTTGCATTTTAGAATCTTTTCCAGATTTGGTGTTTGTAGAGCACATCTGCTTTAATCGCAGCTATCCGAGTAGCATAGATGTGACGGCTCAGATGGCTGTCGTAACATTCACAATAAATCCTATCATCCAACACTTTTCAGGAGGAACATGTTAATGGAGCTGCATTATTGCAGACAATGGTGCTAATGTTGCTGTTTGTCTTCCTGCAGATGCTCCATTCTGTCCAATGCCACCATTAAGTGTGACACAGGAGTGTATCAGTCTCTGCAGGCCTGGAAGGACCACAAGTTGCACATCGACCACGAGGTAACACCTGCTGCTGTTCTGGAGAACTCACAGTCTGACCGAACCCAAAATGCAGGCCTGGCTGCAGACAGGAGGACAGTTTAAGGCTGCAGAGGAAGTCTCAGTGACATGAAGCAGTTTGCTGCAGTGCTGACAGTAACGCAAAGTAAAGGTTGGATATCCAACATATCAGGAAGTTGCTGCTGTTTGATGCCTGTCAGAGTATCCGTTTTTTTGCAACAACTCCCAATCATCATCCTCACTGACTCAGCCGCAGCTACATGGGGTAAAAATCTGGAATAGAAAGCTGATGAGAAACAAAACAACCAGGACTGACGTTTCTTGAATTAAAGAAACCGGATAAAAGATGTTTAGAGTTTGTCAGTAAAGAAGCTGTTTTGATGTCTGAATGTCTTCTGTTTGTAAGATTGAGACTCTGCAGACCAAGATTAAGAACCTGAGAGAGGTCAGAGGTCACCTGAAGAAGGCCCGCCCCCTCAAGTGTGACTGTAACAGATACCTGTAAGTTCCACCTCGACACCACACCTGAAACACACTCACCTGTGGGAACACACCTGATCTGATCTATGTGCGTGTTCAGCTACAAATCCAAGCTGAAGAGCAAGTTCAGGTACAGAGGAGGAGGAGGAGGTCTTCATCCCTTCAGGTGAGACAGAGACATCTGTGGTTCTTCATCACCTGAGCCATCATCTTCAAACCTCTCCCTGTGTGTGTGTGTTTGAGCAGGAAGGGTGGGGCTCGCGACAAGAAGGCGTGGCTTCAGAAGGAGCAGAAGAGGAGGAAGAAGATGAGGAAGATGATCAAAAGGATCAGAAACAATGATACCTGTTCAATGCCGGGACTCACCTGCTTCACACATGACAACCAGCACTGGCACACACCGCCCTTCTGGACATGTACGACACACACACACAAACACATGGTTCGCCTGTCTTACTTTTGACACATGTAGAAGCTGAACCCTTTTAATTCCAGTCAGCATCCATCCATGTTGAAGGGTGAACTGTTCTGTTATAAATGGTCTCTTCCCACTTTGAAATAACTCCAGAAGGAAATCTGCTGAAAATCCAGATAACCCAGCTTTTAACCAGCACTTGAAGTGCTCATGACACGATCTTGACTTCATTTCATTTTGGAATACAATAATACAGCAAGATTAAACAAGTGTTTCTGTGTAGTTAGAGTCAATCAAGCTCATTTAGACGTGC
Organism: Atherinomorus stipes; assembly: GCA_023101725.1. Taxonomy (NCBI): domain Eukaryota; kingdom Metazoa; phylum Chordata; class Actinopteri; order Atheriniformes; family Atherinidae; genus Atherinomorus; species Atherinomorus stipes. The sequence continues at coordinate 86,613 of JALJCO010002850.1, read as the reverse complement.
ATATCCTGTGTTTCAAAGAGTGCTGCAGCTCTCCATATATGCAACAACCCCTTCCTGCAGGGAACCGCTTTGAAAGTGAGCTGCAACACAGCAGAGAGGGATGGTCTTGATTTAAATTTAATAATCTAATAAGAAGTGAGGGCTGCCCAAAGTTTCCTTTTTCTCAAGTTTGGGATCAAAATGCTGAACTCTACAAGTTTAGATGTTTACTTGTGGGTTAAGACTTTCAGGTCGGAGCCATGATGATGGTGACTGATGGGTTGATGATATATTATGACAATTAAAAATACACACTGTTGCATTTGTATGTATGACAGTGGGTCCATTCTGCGCCTGCACCAGCGCCAACAACAACACATACTGGTGTCTGAGGACCATCAATGAGAGCCACAACTTTCTCTTCTGTGAGTTCGCCACTGGATTCCTGGAATACTTTGACCTCAGCACGGATCCATACCAGGTACATAAACACATCACATGACATCAACAACAAACAAAAACCCCGTCTTGAAGCGTTTTCAAATTTCTCTGTCAAGAAATTTGGAGGTTTATAATAGCAAGCAAATCTAACTTGTTCATCTTAGTCTGGGTGTTATGAAGCATTTAATATGCTGCATCAGTTCTCTTGCTAATTTAAATCACTGAACATACAATTTCCCATAAGTTTAATTCAAATACCAGCCGTTTGGATTGTTGTAATTATTTTCTGTGTGTCTACAGCTGATAAATGCCGTCAGCTCGTTGGATCGGACAGTTCTCAATCAGCTCCATGTCCAGCTGATGGAGCTCCGAGGCTGCAGAGGACACAAGCAGTGCAATCCACGCACACGCTCAGTGGAGCTTGGTACGACACACACACCGGCACCTGTCTTATGTTAGATCTGTGAATCTCGCCTTGAACTCAGGTGTGCTGCTGATTGTCTGATGTGGGAAGGTTGTTTTGGTTTGTTTTCCAGTAGAAATGATTGTTTATCTAAGATGTTCATGTGGCTGCACCGGCACCGGTGCAAACACTGTTCTCCTGTAAAAGATTGTCCACCTGGTTTTCCACCTGGAGATACGCTGTAATATGTTATTACAGTTGAACTTCTTGATATCTAATCGTCACTGTGGAACACTTGAATCCTCAGTTCTGTTTCTCAGCACAGGTGTGTCAATCATGGTTGTTAAGGCTGGTAAATGTACACCATTTTTAATCTTAGGTGTACACTCCTGTGCATCCTCCAGTAGTTCAACAAACTTGACCCCAGCTTTGGGTAAGTCAGGTCTGATGTCCTTGTTCAGGGACTCTAAATCCCAGTCCTCCTCTTTGAACTCCTTTTGTGTGTGGCGGTTTTGTCCTGGCTGTCAATCACATCCTTCAGAATAACCAAGGCCCTCAGTTATTCATTAAAAATTGAAAGATAATTTGATTTCCACCATTTTTATCTTCGGCCGTAAATTTGAGTGTCATCTGCATAGATATATATGGACTGATGCATAAGTACTGCCAAGTGGGAGCATATACTTTACAACAACACACTACTATATAAGTTCCCTTAACATTGTTCATGTGGAAATGTCTTTACTTTCACTATTAAACATAGCCCTGAGTTCTGTTTGTGTTTCTCTACCATCTGATTTTATCAAACATTTAAGTGATCGCTTATTCCCATCATTCCAGCTGTTTTTCAAATGACATTTCTTCCTTTCCAGGATGATAATTCCCCACTATCCTTCCTGTTTTTAATAATGTGCTGGACTTAACCCAGTTTAGTACTTTCAGCATCTCCTGAGATGTTTTCTTTGCTCGACACCAATATTCTGTTGTTGGATGGATATTAAATAAATGAGAAGCTGGGTTAAAGGCACTGTACCTGATTTTGTTTTAATCTTTCTAAGAAAAATGCTTTTTACAGAATATGTTATGTTATGTGGTAAAAGAGGTAATTTTATTAAGATAAATTAATGTATTTATCGATTGTGCTTGTAAGCAGATCTTGTAAACAGAACAGTATGGCGTCCACTAAAGAGAAAGTTGCGATACCTCCGCTGGCTGTCACTGCTCATACAGCAAAACAGTCTAAAAGGTTCAAAGCTGAAGAAGATAAGAGAGATTTAAAATGCAAGAATGACTAAAGAATGGATAAAGCTTGTGTAAAATTCCATACATCGAGGTAGAGAGCTGCAGGACCACCTCAGACTGAATGTGGACTGGAGACTAGCTGTAGTCCTCCTAGACGGGCATCTTTTCAATCACTTTCTTCAGTAACATTTTCTATGTCCTCGGCTACTGGCACTGCCTCTGGGGGTTTGACCGTATATAATACATAATATTTACACTATAATGTGACCAAGTTCATGCTAACATTAGCATTTAGTACACTGTAAACCTATATAAGAAAAAACACAATCTGCTTTACATCAAATCACTTTAAATCGCAGTGGCTGGTTGGATACTTTTATTAGGCTGGGATGTTGTAATATAGCCTATAATATCATATCAAATTATAATCATGCATCTGTGTGCATAACTGTAGCTACGGTAAGATTACAGTTTGAGAGAAATGGCTAGTTACGCTCTCGTCTGCACTGGAGCTTTAAGTGACAATAAATGTCATTTAGCTGAAACAGCCATTTACTGCAACAGTGAAGTGACTGGAAGATGCCGGTTCCCTCTCGAGAGTTTCCTTGTGCGCAAGTATTTGCTGCTTATTTCATGTGTGTCGAGTGGCTTGTAGGAGCGGAACATTTCTCACTGGGAAAAACAGTTGGGGGCGGGGCCCACAGTTCAAACTTCACTGTTCTTCACTGTTCTCTGTGCTATGTCTAATTTTGCTATATCTGCAAAATCAGGTATAGCACCTTTAACTAACTTGTTGCAGCTGAAATATCATCATCCATGCAGGAGTTTTCCAATGAGAGGCTCCCACATGTTTGCTTAGTTAAACCCAGGTGGTGACTTTGTTTTAGATGGGTACCGTATATACTATACCAGCCCAGGTGAAAAGTATGGATCCAAACAGAACCCTGTGGAACTCCAGAAAAAACTGATGTTGGTTGGTATGTTTACAGCTGGAAAGATGTTTGTGTGTATTAATTTCTTACACCAAAATGTAAAAGCTTATAGAGCCATGATGAAAACATCTTGTCACAGTGGGTAAGGCGACAATCGGGAGGAAAAACTCAGTATTGTAAGATGTTTTCCTCACCTGTTCATGCATCCAGGTGGCCTTCATCATCTGAAGTTATTTAACCAGTGGGCTCATTTTTTTTCCAAGGGTGATCAACGGCACCGAAAAGAAAAGAGTAACAAAGAAAGAAAGATAATCACAAGTTGCCTATGCTCACTGACCAATCAGATTGTCTTTCCAGCAGGAGGGCGTTCACATGGCAGCTTTGATGACTACAGGTACACACACATGAACGCACACATACAGTACACACACATTTTCCTCCTCTAAATGTGGCATGTTTTCCTGATGGAGCTGACGGCTGCTGGTGGTGGTGCAGAGGGTGTATGTTGCCTGCCTGTCTGTAACACGGTGTGTGTTTGTTGCATCAGGCTGTTTGAGAGGAGGAAGTGGCCAAGAGTCAAGAAACCTTCATCATCTAGAACCTTGTGAGTCTTCCTCTGTGTTTCTTCTTTGTATGGCCTGCATGCTGCTTCCTGCCTCAACACTTCATCCACCTGTGTGTCTAACATTATATTGAGAAACACTTCACCACTGACGGGGAGTTATTCATCTCTTCATCTGTGTCTGGCTGGTTTCTATCTAGATGTTGAATCAGGCTTCAGAAAAACTGTACATTTAGGCTTGTTTCCTTTCACAACTGCTCTGAATATTTGGACCAACAGCAGGAAGAATATTTTTTTCTGTTTTTTAAAGCACTGAAAAAGAAGTGGGTCATTTTATTAAAAGATCTTCAGAAGCCTAAGAAGAATCCCGAACAAAAAAGAAGTTCCACTTCCAAAAAAGTTGCTGTGTAAATCATGAATAAAAACAGAATGCAATAATTCCAGAAGTAGTCAGGACTGTTTAAAATGTAAGTAAATCCAGAATATAATGATTACAAATCTGATCAACCCATATTTTATTCCCAGCAGAACATAAATAACATATCAGATGTTGAAAATGAGACATTTCAGGGAGAATATGAGCTCATTGTGAATCTGAAGGCAGCAACACGTCTGTAAAATGTTGGAACAGGAACAACAAAAGGCTGGAAAAGTAACTGGTACAAATAAAGACTACTGGAAGAGCATTTGCAAACTAATTAGGACAAATCCAACAGCCGTTTTGTGTTGTGCCACCATTACTTTGGTAGTCAGTCCTATTTATTTCCTATCTGCCAACATGAAAAGCAGTATAAATATCTGGACGTTGGACAGTCATCTGAGATAATTGATAACCTATAGGTATGTTGTCTGGAGATCTCAAAGTTATTCTGTCATATCAGTCAGACATCCATGCATTTATATGAACTATGATTCATCTCCAGAAACTGATTTTTAGAACTGACAGCCCACACTGGAATATAAAATGCAAATAGCATCAAAATAATTTATCAAAGTTGGTTAAGAAATAGATTGAAACTTTTGCAAAGGCTGTTCATTTTCTGTTTAGTCAGATATTTGGCAGTTGTTATAACTAGTTTAGGCTGCAGGACACTATGCTTATGATCCGTTTGTGTTTCTGACTGAATGTTTTTTATTTTCTAAGCACAACGTTCCCCTGATTAGAGCAAATAACGTTACATTTCACAATATATCCCAGATAAGTCATTAACTTTAGGCAACACAGCAGCTTTAGTCTGTTAGTCTTAACTAGCATAGCATACCTGTTAGTACTGTACTGCTAATACTACTGTCATTTAGCAGACGCTTTCCTCCAAAGCGACTTACATCTGAGAGAACACAAGCAAGAAATAAAATAGGAGGGCCCAGCATGGATGAGTGCTGGTCAGACTGCTGTGAGTCCAGTTGGACATGGGTGTGGCCATGCAGCGCTAGAGGAGGTTTTTTTTATTATTATTTCTGATAGCATTAACTAGCATAATAACATTACTCTTTAGCATTAATAATAATTATAAAAATAATAATGGATTAGATTTATATCATGCTTTTCAAGGCACTCAAAGCGCTCACAGAAGATCCATTATTCATTCACTCCTCATTCATACTTGGTGATGGTAAGCTACGTATGTAGCCACAGCTGCCCCGGAGCAGACTGACAGAGGCGTGGCAGCCATTTCACGCCTACGGCCCCTCCGACCACCACCGGAACATTCACACACATTCATACACCTGTGGTGCCCCCACTAACTAGCATTATATACATTATCTGGTGTGTCACAAGCTGTATGCCAACATGGATACATAAAATAAAGTGTCAAATTAATGAGTGTTCACTAAAATTTACCATTTATCACAACTGAAGTTTTCCACTGCTGTTCCAACAGCCAGGAAATGCATAAGTCCATCCAGATTGCCTTGTCATTTTTAAGAAAACCGTTGAATTCTCACCTTTTCTAATTACACATCTACAGAAATGTCACCGCAAAAATGGCAGATGGTCTACCGACAGTTTTCTTGATACCACCAGTATATACAGTATAGAAGTATTTTATAATTTCTGGATTTAACAGTTGGTATTTGTAAACACACCATCTTCAGATGTAAACTTGTGCTGCTCATCAACACTGTTTGCTGAAATTTTTCAAACCGTTTTGACCAAATGACAGTTTATAAAACAGTCAACACTGCTAATGAATTTATATGATGCTACTTAATGTATGTGATGTGGCATAGGCGCAGAGAAGTACGTCATTGATTAACATTTTTATCAAAACCATTAAACAGGAGAGGTCCCAGAACAGGTCCCTGGGGAACACCTCTGACACAAGTAGATGAGAGGTGAGACCTCCCCCTCATGCTCAGTTCTCCCTGAAGGCTTTTTATGCTCTACACAAAAGACAGATACAGCGCACCTCGTCCACGTGTGTACATAATTTGGTCCATTTCAGTGGCTGTTACAGATGTGTCGTGATAAGTTGATCCCATTATCATCAACTTTTGTACATGAACAGTTGTGCCGAAAAATTAGCAAGCTTCCCTTTTCAGGAAGGTTACAAGATCTTGTGGGACAAGGATAAGATTAGATAAGTTAGACTTCTTATTCCTTTTGAACATGTTGAATTCAGGTTTGTATATAAAGTATAGAATATGCATCGATAATGGGCTCATCAACCCAACTCTCTCTTTTACTAAACTGCAGATGATAAAGGGGGTGAAACCATCCTCATCCTGAACAATATTTGTGTTCCAGATCGTTTTCTTTCCTTTTAACAGTCGCTGCATGTTTCTGACACCTGCACGTGCCTCAGTCGAAAGTCTGCGAACACCCCATCTCCAACACACACACACACACACACACACACACACACTCATCCTACTGTGGTCAAAGCTGACTGCTTGTGTGTTTGTGTTTCCAGAGGTCCAATCTGGGACGGCTGGAAGGGCTAAGCCTCCTGATTGGCTGAAGCTGGGTCCTGATGCTGCGCCCAGCACCCTGAAGGAGGAGAGCGTGGTTGCCGAGGCAACAGCATCAACCGTCCACCACGCCCCCACCTCACCTGTCAGCCAATCAGCTTCTGTGACATCACTCAGCTCCCCCACCCTGCTACTCAGGGAAGCGCTGGGACGAAATAGTGGACGCACATCTTCATCAGCTTCTCCTCCTCCTCTCTCCTCTTCCTGTGGCTGCTCTGAGGATGGAGGCTCAGGGTGGAGCAGCCAGAGAGGGAAAGAGGAGGAGGGAGGAGAGAATGAAGAGTTGGAGAAGGAAGAGGAGGAGTCAAAGAAATAGTGTTTGTAAAATTCCAGCTGTTTTGATTTTTCTGCCCTGAGCTTTGCCTTTCAGGTGCAGCTACACTCAATTCTGCTCTTAAAACTACCTTTCTGGCTTGAAGCAACTTGTTTCAGGAGGAAACATTGCCTCAGGTTTTCTAAAAGATTTTTTTTCATTTGTTTCTTTATGAATAAATGGGCTTTATGCATATTCCCAGTACTTCCTGAACTTAGTACCGCACCTTTGTGTCCTGTATTTTGTAATTGGATGAACTGATTAATCCAGGTGTGTCTGACCTCAGCAAATGGTTAGACACACCTGGATTAATCAGTTCATCCAATCACGAAATACAGGAAACAAAGGAGCAGTATTAAGTTCAGGAAGTACTGGAGCTGTGCATGAAGCCCATTGGCTCCAGTGGAAGTTTTTGGTCATCAAAAGAAAGAAGATTCATAAATATATTTTGAAAAGCAGCTCCCATTGTAGAGATACTTTCTAGTTATCACATCATTTATTCAGTTAAATGATTTTACAAAACAAAACAACTTTTCTTTTATAACAAGCAGCTCAGTGACAAATTTTCATTATTTCCAGTCAAAACACAATAATCTTTTCTGTAATCACAAGAAATCAAATATAGTTTAAAGTTTTGTAGTATTTATGAAATATTCATGATGTAAATGTTTGACGCGATTTCTTGACAAAGCAGAAAAAAATTCCGTTTTTCATCTTTCTCTTTTTTCTTACTTTTTTAATGAATCTCAATCACATCTTCCACCAGTGACATCACTCACTGGGGGAAACTCCAGTTTTGCATCTTGTTAAAAACACTGAATATTTGAATGATAAGAATAAATTGAATGAAAATGGTAGTGCTGTTTTGATCAGCTGCATTGGATCAGTTTACCATCAGGTAGCTAAACATTTTACCATGAACCGATGAGGATGTGATTAAAAGAGCTGCGGGCAAACAGAAGAAATAAAACAATGTGAGGTGTTTTAGTGAAGAATAAAACAACTGTGTTTGGATGAGCTCAGCTAATAACGTGCGTGCACGTCAGGTCGTGTGACCTCTGTACGCTGTTAATGATTGACAAAAAATTTGCTCCTGACATCCATTTGATTTGTATTTGTTTTGGGGTTTTTTTGTTTGTTTTTTCTTTTTAAGTTATTATTATTTCAAACCAGCTATATGGAACCACAGTTACTGTCACTTTAAGAAAAATTTACAGAACAAAGCCTTTCTCCTGCTCCTCCTCCTCAGATGACCTCCCAGCGGCCAGTTCATGTCATGTGTTTTGTATTTAGCCCTTCTAACCACCTGTACAGACGTTAAAGGACCCCTTCATGTTGTAACTAAAGTCGGACTGAGAGGCTTTGAACGCTCTGATATCACCGCTGACATCACTGCTGATGTGGTGATGTTATTGGGTTTTATGTTTGTTTGATTTTTGTTTATTTCCTCCACTAACTTGAGTGTTGGTCACCGTAGTAACCGACAGCTTTACTGACAGAGCTACAGTTGTACTAACCTGGTGACTGACTACAGTACCCACGATGCAACGCGGCAGCCACGAAAAGGACGACAGCTTTGGATTAGACATCAAATCTGTTCAGCCAATCAGAGGTGAACTAAACGATGACATCATCGGGCCAAGAACTTTCTTTTGTGATTATTAAAAAAAAAACAGAAAAAGATTGTCAGAGAGCAGTTTGTGTGTTTATATTTTATTCTTTCCCCAGCACATCATCATCCTCAGTTTGTCGTTGCTGGTTTTATTTTTCTTTCAAAAAAATCAATCCACAGATGATGAATTATCAAAATGTGATGAAATGACTGGATTCACACAGGAAGTGAAGGAAAGAATTTGGAGAGGACACAGATCATTGACATCAGGGTGATTTCATCTTAACTTGATGATGCTGTGAAAATGTATCTACTTCTAAATGCTTTCTGGTTCATTTTGATATAAACATGTACGCTGCTTTAGGGCGTGTTCTCTAACAGGATACTCTGTATGATTTGTTGAGGAATTGTAAAGAAATTCCCACCTTTTGCACCTTCAGTTACTACTGCTCACAAACATCCGCTGGCCAAGAAAAAAAAATCTGGCTCATTGATTGTATTTCTCCCTGTCCAGTACGAGCAGCAGGAAAAACAGTGAGTTATCCAGCATGTTGTTCTGTCACATCCTCTCCCTCCCTTAGCTGGATGCCACGTTTGCTTTCCCAACTAAAGGTCTAAAGGTCTACACAAAGGTCAGATATGGAACCTCTCATCTGTCTTCTGCGTCCTTTATGTGTGCAATATGACCTGGTACGTGGCTGTTGCGGATCCTTCCCCAATGCAGCAAATGGCGTTGTACCACCAGCAAGCACAGGGGGCAGTGTCGACCAGTATAGCTGATTTGTTACCAGTAAGAGGAACAAAGAAGCCGTATTGTATTTAAAGGGCCTTTCTGAAAACGTACATTAATATGATCTCCATCCTTGCCATGTTTGCTAATGACACTGGTGTCAGAATTCAGAGGTGAACTGAACTTTGCACTGCCTTCTGGTGGATATGTTGCCTAGTAACCATGCCAACATTAAAGACAGTAACACTTGAAAGGGACACAACGGGAGCAGAAATGAGCCTTATGCGAACCACACCAGGGTTTATCAGTGAACCACAAACCCTAGTTGACTAGCGGAGCAGAGTTTGCTTCTTTGGTCTGCACCAGAGTGCAAAAGATTGTTCACACTGCTCCAAACTAACCATGTGATCCGTGGAAGTCATTTCTGTTTACAGCAGAAACCCCTGCTGCCATTTGGACCACCCACCAAAATCGCTAATAAAAATGAAGAAATGGCACCATATAGAGCTGGGATCTTTAACTCTGGTTGGAGATGCGTCCTTGCCTCAGACTAATGGGTCAGTAATGGGCTTGGCCAGGGCTTGAAGAAAACTGTTGAAGACGTTCCTTTGATTTGAATCAGGTGTGTTGCGGCTGCAGGATAGCATAACTTTGAGCTAAAGTAGACAGATTATAGAGCTGAATTAGTGGATGAGTGACGGCATCATAGCACAGTTACCAGATTTTACCATGATCTATGAGTCCATCACAGCCTGATCCTAGTTTGATGGTGACTGAAGTTGTCGGCTGTTTTACGTTTTAGAGGCTTTATTTCATTTTGTGTGAAATATCCAATCTCAGAGAAGGAAAGTTGATTCTGACATTGATGAAATCGAAGCTCCAAAACTGAATAGTGACTGTTTTTCCGACTTATTCCCATGCTCACCATGTGATGACCTCCATGTCAAGTGAAGACGGAGATGCTTGGCTCATCTATACTGATGAGGGGCTTTGGTTGTGGGTTCTGGGTGTTTGGGTTATGTTCTCTACACTTGCTGGACAAACATATCAATGATCCTTTCTGCTTTAGTTCACGGTCTCGTGCGGCTGATCTGAAGTCGAGAGAAAATGTGGAGGGTGAGGTTCTTCCTTCCTGTGTGATTACAGCGTGTCTGCTGTCTGTACAACTTCTTCATCACTGTATTTGCTCTCTGGTGCTATTAGTTGTCTAACAACCCTGCTTCTGTTTGAATGTATTTGTAAATGTGTTTTTTCTAAGGAGCGGACCAAAAAGTGGTTCTGCTGAGACCGGACAGAGCACACACATATGCACACACACACACACATACACACACACACAAAAGGACTGCAGAGCACTTTGATTGGAGGACGGAGGGATGAATGGACTAATGGAGGGTTGATAATGAGTTAATACTGATCTTATAAACATGTACAGTCACCCACTGACCTGTGGATACACTGATTGCTTTTAGTATGTGAATAAAGTGTTGAATGCCAAAATATACCAAATACAGCAACGTGTCTTTTTTTTTCTATTAGAAACAAAGACAACTGTCTGAGATACTTGAATTAATTTGTTTGGGAAATGGTTTGTTTTGTGTTTGTGAGCCTCAAGAGGCTGTATGCACAACACCAGGGGGGTATTACACGACGGTGGATTAAGGGAAAGCCTGGCTTATCTCCATTAGTCTGGTTTATTTGAGAGAGAGTTCTGTTCCATCAACGTGGTTTACCGGAATACCCGCTGAGTAACTATGGTAACTTATGCTCCGGAACTAGCTGGTCTGGGGCAGGCTAACGTTAGCTTAGCTGTGTCTCAAGGAATGTCTGACGAGCTGAAACAGACTCCTGAAAGAAAGTTCCACTTGGTAGAATTCCACGCTCCAGTCGCTCATGTCTGGTATTAACAAAGTGATTTTAAAAAAGTAATTATATCACCACTTTAACTGTCTCGAAAAATCAATAAAAAATAAAGCAGTCAGTGTAAAGAAACAAAGCTTAAGTACTAAACAGAAAATGAAAATTAAATGAAAAAGGCTATGGTATTCATTAGACTAATTAATAGCCTACTTTTAGGCTATCACACCTCTCTCCCAAATTCCACAAACACCCTCTAAGAGTATACAGTGGGTACGGAAAGTATTCAGACCCCTTTAAACTTTTCACACTTTGTTTCATTGCAGCCATTTGCTAAAATCAAAAAAGTTAATTTGATTTCTCATTAATGTACACTCAGCACCCCATCTTGACAGAAAAAAAAACAGAAATGTAGAAATTTTAGCAAATTTATTAAAAATTAAAAACTGAAATATCACATGGTCATAAGTTTTCAGACCCTTCACTCAATACTAAGTAGAAGCACCTTTTGAGCGACTACAGCCATGAATCTTCTTGGGAATGATGTAGCAAGTGTTTCACATCTGGATTTTGGATCTTCTGTCAATCTTACTTGCAGATCCTCTCCAGTTCTGTCAGGTTGGATGGTGAACGGTGGTGTTCAGCCATTTTCAGGTCTCTCCAGAGATGCTCAGTTGGGTTTAAGTCAGAGCTCTGGCTGGGCCAGTCAAGAATGGTCCCAGAGTTGTTCTTAAGCCGCTCCTTTGTTATTTTAGCTGTGTGTGAGGGTCATTGTCTTACTGGAAGGTGAACCTTCGGCCCAGTCTGAGGTCCTGAACACTCTGGAAGAGGTTTTCTTCCAGAATATCTCTGTACTTGGCCACATTCATCTTTCCTTCAACTGCAACCAGTCGTCCTGTCCCTGCAGCTGAAAAACACCCCCATAGCATGATGCTGCCACCACCATGTTTCACTGTTGGGATCATATTGGGCAGGTGATGAGCAGTGCCTGGTTTTCTCCATACATACCGCTTAGAATTAACGCCAAAAAGTTAAATCTTGGTCTCATCAGACCAGAATCTTATTTCTCATAGTCTGGGAGTTCTTCATGTGCTTTTTGGCCAACTCTATGCAGGCTTTAATGTGTCTTGCACTGACTCTACCATAAAGCCCGGACTGGTGGAGGCTGCAGTGATAGTTGACTTTGTGGAACTTTCTCCATCTCCCTACTGCATCTCTGGAGCTCAGCCACAGTGATCTTTGGGTTCTTCTTTACCTCTCTCACCAAGGCTCTTTTCCCATGATTGCTCAGTTTGGCTGGATGGCCGGGTCTAGGAAGAGTTCTGGTTGTCCCAAACTTCTTCCATTTAAGGACTATGGAGGCCACCGTGCTCTTAGGAACCTTTAGTGCTGCAGAAATTCTTTTGTAACCTTGTCCAGATCTGTGCCTCACCACAATTCTGTCTCTGAGCTCCTTGGACAGTTCCTTCCACCCCATGATTCTCATCTACTCTGACATGCACTGTGAGCTGTAAGGTCTGATATAGACAGGTGTATGCATTTCCAAATCAAGTCCAATCAGTTTATTTAAACACAGCTGGACTCCAATGAAGGAGTAGAACCATCTCAAGGAGGATCAGAAGAAATGGACAATCTGTGAGTTAAATATGAGTGTCACTGCAAAGGGTCTGAAAACTTATGACCATGTGATATTTCAGTTTTTTCTTTTTAATAAATTTGCTAAAATTTCTACATTTCTGTTTTTTTTCTGTCAAGATGGGGTGCTGAGTGTACATTAATGAGAAATAAAATTAAGTTTTTTGATTTTAGCAAATGGCTGCAATGAAACAAAGAGTGAAAAGTTAAAAGGGGTCTGAATACTTTCCGTACCCACTGTATGTGCTCTAAATGATATTAGAGACTTATTTACATTAAACTACAGTAACTTAAATTATTTTGGTTTGGTGATAAAATCATTTTTTTAAGTCAAAACAACTAAAAAAAAACCTCTAATCTGACATAAATTTCTACTTTCACTCAAAGTAAATTTATTAAGTTGTTTCAGCTTCAGTGTGTATGAACAACAGAGGGGGCGGGGCTATTTTCATATCTGAACCACAAAGGTTCATGGGAAAAGCAAATTCAACAGGAAATTACCCTTTTGTGATTGTTATCCTATAAATCTGAGTTATGTGCTCTACTGCCTTTGTTGTGTTCACATTCAGAGTTGTTGAGAAGTTCTGTCCAGTTTGGATGTTAAAGTTGCACCATGAGTGTAAAGGACAGTTCAAGGAGCTAAAGTCAGATCTCAGAGCCCAAGCCAAAATTTTGGTTCCTGATAGAAAATTATTAATTTAACTAACATGCATAAAGAGTGAAAGATAAAAGCAACATAGTAAATTGTCCCATATTGCAGCATCAACTGAATATTTTGACTTATTTTAATAAAGTTTACCCGAATATAAATTTTCCAATTTTCAATGACTAAAAAAAATTAGTTGGATTGAATTAAAAAAAAAAAAAAAGAACAACACAATTTTCAGTTATATTTTATTTAGTTTACTCAACTTTATTTTATTAGATGTTGCCACTTGAAGAAATATTTTTAAGTTAGTTCAATGATTTATTTTTTCAGTGGGATTAGCTGAGCCCATTTATAGGCCTAGACGTATTTAAAAGTGTATATATATATATATATATATATATATATATATATATATATATATTTAACCATGGCTCGTACTTTAATTGATTTAAATTGTGCCTGACCTCAGTAACCACGACAACAATGGCCAGACACACCTGGATAAATCAGTTTGTCTAGTAATGAAAGTTCAGGAAGTAGTGGAGTTGTGCATATATCGCGTTAAAAATCTTTTGGTCTAAAGCAGGGATGCCCATGTCCTGGCCTCTAGAGCTAGCAGTACAATCCTGCAACTTTTAGAGCGCCCCTTCTCCAGCACACCTGAATCAAATGAATGGCTCATTAGCAGGCTTCTGCAGAGATGAATGATACGTGCATGAGAGGATTTAACCATTTGATTCACGTGTGGAACCGAAGGTTTTATGGGTCAGTAACAATGGATTTTAGAAAAATAGGACAATGACTGCATAAAGGTCAACAAGTTCTAATAGTCAGGGTCTCTTTTAAAAATTTTATGAATTATCAGGAATTGTCTGTTGATAATTCTGAATAATACTGTATATGACTGAACAACCTCTCCAGCCCCAATACTCTTAAAGGTAGAGTTTTTAATCCTCAGAAACACTGCTCAGAAACACTTTTTGTTCTACTGGGTGAAATGGTCCTTCCATCCTGACAGTAGTCAATACATCATGCATTCATAAGAAGGAAGGAAAAAAGTCAGACCTCTGTGAGAGCTGTGAGAGTAAAAACTCTGACCAACCCCTGCCATTCGCACTGAAAGGCAGGAAGTGGTCATTCGCAACTTATAGAATGAATGAATCGATGCTTTTATGTCTTGTCTCTGTCCCTCCCCTCTCTGCGTCCCCCCATGTGACCCCCTTGTGCTCCGCCCACTGTGATCAAATATAGTTAACTGCTACTGCGCCAAAAATCCAAAACAAAATAGATAAGGATTAAGTCTCAGAGGTGTTGACGTTTGCAGTGTGGACTTTTTACACTGCAGAAGGAGTTGGAGGTGAGTGGATTAGAGCTGTTAAAAACGTGGTTTGTCAGCTGTTTACGATCAAGCTAACGAGCTATCCACTCGGCTGTTATGTGTTAACCTGCTCCTAAAACATCGGCACACGTGTTCCTGAGCTCTGAAGGCGTGGTTTCAGGTGGTGTGTTTTTTTTTTTTAAACTGTCGCTTGCTCAAACCGTTTTTCCAAAATTGCCAACCCCAGCTTTAAAATCAGGGTGGATGTGTTACAGGGTGAACCACCGGGTGCTGCCAGAGACTGGACTCTGCCCACTAGCTTGGTTTTTAGCATGCTTTTTATGGTTTTTGTGTGGTTTTAACTTTGGTTTTATTCCCAAGCTAGTGGGAGCGTTAAACGAACTGATTGGCAGCACCTGGGAAGAAGGACTCCTCCCCTGGTTTAATTGGATGCTGGAGGATAAAAGCCGGTTTGCGGACAACAGGAGGGAGCACTGAGAGGAGAGGACTGGGACCAGGAGGCGCAGCCGGGGAGGATGTCGAGTCCCCCCGGCTTGGGGTTCGAGATGGCAGCAGCAGAGGCGGAATAACGGAATCGGAGACCCAAAAAAGTAGGCTTACAGCTGGAGTCGTGGCCAGTGTTGCCCACTCTTCATGGAAAGAAGTCACTATCAGCTGATCTAACAGTTACCAAAAATTGCTAAATGACATCACTAACCCATTGACACAACTACACACATGCATATACACATATAATTACATCTAATATATTTACTTTTGACATACTGTAATGCTGATTTACAAGGGTACTGAAGGGGTGACATACACGTTTGAGTCATGGTGCAAAGAAGACCCAGTTGTGCCCACAAGGCATCATGGGAAATAACGTAGATAAGGAGGCGTGGTCGGACATACTGTAACGAGTTATCAGTTATACATGTTCTGTTAGTTTCAGCATGTTCAGAGCCTGTTATACTTAAAGGCCTCCTTCTACTGAAAAACTTGCTCCTTCTGAAATACGGAGGGTTTCCCCATGTTTACTTACACATGCTGGCTTGCTAGCGTTGCGTTCCCCCCAGTCGGCTGTGCTTTCTCATCAGAGAAACAATACGAAGAATAGAGCAAATCGGGAACAGCCTTGCACTTCTACGTCACATTGCAAATAGCGTATCCCCACGTGGGGTTTATATTCGTCCATTGAAAGGCAGGTAACCCTTCACTACAAAGTGAAGACAGCACGACTGTAGCTTCGGAGTTAAGAAGCTAATTAGCTAACTGTTTGTTAGCATGGCGAAACAAACTTGTTTGTTGGCTCTATTTCCTGTCTGTAACGAAATAAGAGCGGAGGGCGGAGCTTCCTTCATACACTGATGGGAGGCAGCCAATCAGACGGAAATTCATGAGAAGGACTTGGAAAAGGCTGCCATTGGACCACAAGCCTCTCTTCTAGTATACAAATACAGCTGGATACTAAGCAACCAGAAGGTTTTTTTAAACAGAAACGATGCAGAATGCATTCAATAATAATGGAGAACACAGAAATATTAATGAAATGACCATGGAAGTACAACTTTAATGTTAAGGGTAGGGGGTAAGACTGCAGGAATGCAGTGAGGAGAGAGCGAAGAAGCTGGGAGGGGGCGGTGTTGAAGAGAGTAAAACAGGAAGTAGCGAGAGCGCAGTTGTGTGTGACTCGGTTGTATGTTGATTGTACGGTGTGGTCACGGCCTACAGTGACAGGTTTCCACCTCATTAAAGAAGCGAGTTCTTTGCAGCAACCCTCGACTCATCATTTTAACGTGGAAGCGTTACAATACCATTGGCTCAGGAGGGCTGCTGTCTGCAAAGGCACAGCGGGAGCAGTGACTGAGTGCCGGGAAACAGGGAAGGGAGGGAGGCAGCTCCTGATGAACGGGTGGAGCGATATAAACTTTATCCGTCTCCATGATCACCAGGAAAAGTCGCTAGATTTGTCTCTAGGCGCTTTTTTGAAAATAAGTCGCTAGAGGGGTCTAAAAAATTGCTAAATATGGCGACAAAGTCGCGAAGTTGGCAACAATGGGTGTGGCCGCCCAGAGGAGCGACTGCCTGGGCCAGAGAGCAGCTCGGTGTCCCGGGGAGCCTGTGACCAGAAGTGCAGCCGCAGGGAGGAGCGGCCGCTACACACCCGGGACGGAACCAAAGAAGCAAAGAGAGATGCCGACCACCACATGCCTTTTAGCCCCTTTTATCTTTTTTCTTTTATTTCTTTTTAGCTGGACTTTTAGGTTATTTTATTACTTTTTAGTTTAGGAGTTTTTATTATTTTATTTCTTTAATAAAGCTTTTATTTGTTTTAACCACTACCTGCTAGCGATGGTGTCTCTTTCGTCCCCCTGCTCTCGCAGTTGCCGGTATTGGAAAGGAACACCCGTGACAGATGTTTTCCAGGAGCATTTTTAACTCTATTGCTTAAAGTCTTCTTCACACCCTGATTGCAGCCAATTAATTAAATGTTCTGACACAAAAATAAAAAAAATTGATTACCTGTGGAACGGACTGAAAAAAAAACCAAACAAAAAAAAAAACATCCAATGAAATTGTAATGGCCTGTGCTTATTGATTGAATGATTGTATGTCCATCAAACTCGACTGCCGTTTGTCCCACACCCCACACCCCACTCTGGCACGTGCATGCTCGCAACTCACCATGGGCGTTTTACAGTGCACGTGGCTATTTTATTTTATTTTTTTAATATAGCTTGCTCAAACAGTTTTTCCAGGAACCCCTACCCAGCCTTTAACTTTACAACACACACACACATTCATTACACACGAAAAAAAACTTGTACAGGTCTGTTCAGTATGCAGAGTCCATGTTTATTTATTAGTTTACAGTCTGGGTTAGGTTTTATCAGCTACAGTAGCACACATTAGCACATCTTAGTACTGCAGAATTTCACCACCTCCATCTTACCCCACCTTTCATTAGGATCCTGTGAGACTGGATTAGGGACAGTTGGAGGCACTGTGAACAGAACCTGCAGTGGAAGCCTGACTGTCACAGAAAGGTCATGAAATAAACTTAAAGACTAATTTCCAGCTGGTTGATCCTGGGCTTCAGACAGCATTAAACCCCTCTGGACCAAGAATAATATCAACATTTATGCCATGACATTTTAGTAATCAGTCTGCTGCATTTCTAAAGACTACAGAGAAACTGAACAGAGGTTCTCCTCTATGTTGTCTAAATCTATAGTGTTTTCTAAAGGGATAGGCTACTAGATAACACAAGAGGGAAAAACAGAGGAGGTGATAATGCAGGGGGGGGGGGGTTGTATGGTATAAATGGTGCAGCATTAGATTACTGCAGTACAAAGTCAAACACAGCAACAGATGAAAAAAAGAAACTTTCTTAATCTTATAAAAGGAGAAGTAAAAAAAGGGGTAATCTTAATTCTTTTTATTTACATTCAGAGAAAAAAAAAACATTTTCCCTTTTTCATCTCTTTGTTCTCCTGCAGACAATTTTAAGTCCTCCCTGTCTCCCTCCCTTGTACCACCAAGACGGTCCAAGTAAACCCCCGAAACACATCTTCATTCTGCTGCACTGAAAGGTCCATATATTGCAATATCTGCTTCAAGGATAAAAGCTCAACTTGAGAAGGCAACACACACGTGCAAGTCAGGAAAATATATACCAATTTCAAAATGCACACAGAGCATTTAGGAAAAGAAAAACAGCCACAATTTCATCCTGGTTTTTCATCAATGACTGAGCAAAAGAATGTGAGAAGAGACGAGGCACAACCGGACTTTAGTGGATCTCAGATCTCACTGCAGAGATGGAAAGCATCAATCTGTCATCCCAGTCTTCTTTTTAGGAGCTACTTTGATGTCTCTGCTAAACCAGAAACACAAATTAAAACTGATAAAAAATAAATAAATAATGACTTCTTAGTAAAATAAGTGACATTTCTATTAAGTGTCTCCTGCATCATATTTTCTTCATTGTGCATTTTATTTGAAGTGTCTTATCAGAGGACCCAATTTGTTTAAAATGCTTCAGTAACATCTTCCTAAGCTCTCAAAAATTGCTATTTGGTTTCAAATGGGTAACAAATTACATTTGGACCTTAAGCTTTTAGAAACTGGTACATCATAAAAAAAAAACTGTAGCAGGATCCAACCAAAAACATTCCTCTTTGTGAACAAAGACAGTAGACAAATAGATAACATTTAAATTGATAAAAAAAGGAAATTATATTTTTAAAATGGATGTAAACATCATGTACTCATGGTAAAAGCTAATGTAGTTTAACAAAATAGCACTAACCATCTCTGCAGCTGCTGACACCAGTAAGTTTAGTAGTTTTTGTAGTTGGCAGTTGACTTGTTGAGTCGTCTGGAGTCACATCAAGAGTTATATGAAGTGCAACATATGACACTACACAAGGGCTGGCTGGGGGCCGCTGGCAAGTTTTTGGGGGGCCCCCCGGGAGTTCTTTTGGGGGGCTCGTTGCGGTTCTGGCCGGTTCGTTGCGGTTCCGGGGGGCCCTCGCTCTCCCCCTCACCTTTCTTTTGTTTTGGGTTGGGCTGTGCTCTCTCATTTTCTACCCTTCGTTGTTTTATATTATTCCTAGATATATTCCCCTCCCCCCCCCTCCTGCCCCCCTTCCCGCTCTCCTCTCTCTCTCGCGACATCTGGGATCTTGGTGCAGCTCCCCCGGCTCCTTGTCCAATTTTTCTCCTTATTTTCTGATTTTTACTCCTATTACTGTCTCTTACCAACCCCGCCACCTCCCCCCCCTCCACTTATTTTCTTCTTTCTTCTTCTTCTTTCCTTAGGTCATCCTAGGATTTTTCTTTCTTTTTCTCCCCCTTTCTCCCCAACCCCCCTATAAGATTTTTTTCTTGCTTCCCTCCCTCCCTCCCTCCCCCCCCCCCCCCTCATTTGGTTTGTCCCCCTTGCCCCCCCCCTCCCCCCCCCATCCCATTCTTATATTATAGTTATTATTTTGACTCCACCCCCTTTCACACCCACACCACACCACCACCACCCCCACCTCTCACAATCTCCCCCCCTCACCCTACCTCTCTTCCCCTCCCCCCTTTCCCCCCCCCTTTTTAGTTTTTTTCTCTGGGGGTTCCCCCCCCCCCCCCCCTCGCCTCTTGGGGGTTTCCCTCCCCTCCCCCCCCTTTTCCTTTTTTTTTTATTTTCTTTTTTTTTTCTTTTTTTTTTTTTTTTTTTCCTCCCCCCCTCTTCCCCTTCCTCCTTTTTTTTTTTTTTTTTTTCTTTTCCCCCTCGATCTAAAGTTCTTTTTTTATAATGATGTAAACTTGTTAATTCTGTCCTTACGAACTGCTGGTCCTTTCCTCCACCTCCCTTCTTCCTTATGTATGAGTGAAAGGTCATTTAACTAATGTGTGTGTGACAGCTTTAGTTAGAAAGGTAATGGTGTCAGCAGTGGCCCGTCCCTTTGAGTTTTAGTTGCAGCTATTCATGTACACTTCCTGTTATAGTATATATGCGAGTATGTCTAGCTGGGTCGGTAGAGGATGCTGGACATGGATGGAGCGATGGGGGGAGGTGGGGCTGCATTAACTGGGGAGGTTGGATCAGAACTCTCGTTGCCATGGGGAACAGGCCCTCGGCCACTGTACTGGCCTATAAATGAGCCATCCTCATTGAACTGAATGTCTACGCTATCCCCGTACTCAGCCAGAGAGTCCTCACTCCCCAGCTTACTGTCGTCACACAAAGATGGCTGGCTGTTCGAATGCTTCTCATCTAGATCGCTAAAACAAGACAGAGAAAAACAAATGTTGGAACTTGTCATGAGATACAGGATCAAGATACTGTAAGGCCATTTTACGATGAGGAAAACATCATAGAATGTAGAAATCAAAGTGGCAGCTCATATAAAGAATGATGAATATAATGTGTTGCATTAAATCTCAAACAAGACAAATCAGAAGTCACATGACATCTAATATAACTCCACAAAGGAAAAGAGGTAGGAAGCTGGTGAACTGCAGCAGAGGGATAGTTTAACTTTGCAGTAATGTTTCAAATGTTAAAAGAGCTTTTGTGTGCCTAAATAGTCTTCAATGGGCAACTGATGGTCATAACATAGTATCAATGTACAATTTATGTGAAATATTACAAGAGAAAGACCAAGTCACTGGTATCTATCCATCCATCCACTGCCCCTTTCAGACTTGCTCGGGAAAGCGGTAATCGTGCAGACTTTGTTTTTTATACCGTTTGCATTCAGACATGCGTTCCGCTCTTTTACCTCAGAGCTGTGACAGACATGTACCGGCTAACCCGCATGTCATAAGAGCGGAGATGTTGTGTCACATCATTTTGGCCGAAAGCACAAGAAATATTCTGGACAGGGTTGAGGGTAGAGCTGTCCCTGTGGGTGTGACGATCGACCTATTCTGAACATTTCACCACACCTGAACGTGGCTGTAAGAAGTCCATAAGGAAGCGGCATGTTTGTACAGACAACTCGGGTTAAAGAGCGGATGAAATCCACCACAAATATTCTGCAATGCAAGACTGAAAGCAGCTTATTTCCACAGCTCCATCTCTATATCTATCTCTTTTGTAAGATTCCATGAAATATTTCACATTTATCTTGTATAAACATTGTGTATCAGTCGAAGACTGAAGACCATTTATGTGCATACACTTACCAGTATGTAGGTACTGTAAGTGTAGTCATCCTCAAATTTATTCATGCCTTCCCATTGAAGAAGAAGAAAAACTTATTTCACTGTCAGTGAAATAAATTTCTACACCCTGGTGAAAACGTCTGTTAACTGCAAGTAGCTCAGAGTTAGGAAGGACTGGTGCTAAATGAAACTTATGAGCAGCAGCGAGCATAGAGGATAGAAGACTGTAGGACAGACTTCTACCCAGTTGAATATGGTTAACTGTGTGCGTCGATGAAGAACTCTAACTGGTTGTATTTCTGCCAGAAAGGATGTTTATTTAGCCTTTAATGTTTTTTAGCTGATTTGCTTATTCACAAGTGTTCCTCCATTCACCATGTGCCTTTTAATGCTATTAAGCTAGCTGCCCTGTTACATGCCAGTTACTAACTGTTAGCCTTGAACACATATGCATGATAATTCCTAACTGTAAGGGATTTATTAGTAATAATTAATACCTTGAATGTGTTTATTTGCCGAACGAATGTTCCTCATGGCTTTGTATGTCTGTGTTTATAGACCACACTCACTTCCATCCAGGCATTCACCTTAACTAGCCATGGATTTCCTCACCTGTAAGTCTGTCGTTTGTTGCATTACTGTGCTGTTGTGATTAAGAGTGACCAGTAAAGACAGTTAACTGTACAAGCAAGTCCTGTGTGTTCTGACCGACACCCCATGGTGAACATCAAACCTCCTTACCAACGCCTAAACAGTCTTATATGAACATCACCCTAATAGGCCAAATATTTGGTATTCTCCATACAAATGGCCTGAGTGTTTGGTAAAAAAAAAATTACAAGAAAGGATCTCAATGAGTTCTACAATGTTTCGGAAGTTGATCCAGATCCAGAGAAAATTCAGGATACTATG
The DNA here is from genome assembly GCA_023101725.1 of Atherinomorus stipes. Classification (NCBI taxonomy): domain Eukaryota; kingdom Metazoa; phylum Chordata; class Actinopteri; order Atheriniformes; family Atherinidae; genus Atherinomorus; species Atherinomorus stipes. Next base: position 64,392 of record JALJCO010002850.1, on the reverse strand, counting down.
ATCCAGAACACATGGCGGACTTGACCTCCGCCAAGTCGAGCAGGTTGGCGGAGGTCTGTGCTCTCTGAGTGCTTTTCTAGTTTTTCATTTGTTTGCTTTTAATATTTCTGTTGAACCACAATTCAAAATCAATGTCATGATTTTCATAAAATTTTTATGTTTTATTACTTTTGTTAATTTCTACTTATTTCACGAACGGCTGATTTTTGTCCTTCTTTAATTGGAGGGTACGAATAATTCTGAGGATGACTGTATGTATATAAGTGTGATTGTTTGCCAATAACCCTTGCTAATGAGTTACAGCATGTTACAAAAAAAAACAAAACAAGGGGGGGGGGGGGGGGGGGGGTAAAAAAACTGTGACGATAAATGAGAAAAGTTAATGTCATAATTCAACAGAATCTGTAAAATGGCTCCCAAAACAATCTACTGAGTTTTAGTTCCACAATTCATCCTTTTTAGGTTGAGGTAAATTTGTTGAAACTCCACCACAACAAAAAAAGATAAAAGATCAAAAGATCAAAAGAAAGATAAAATCAGCAAATAGAATCCCTCACCTCTCCAGGGACCTGTAGGCAGTGCATTAAAAGGAGGAAAAACAATGAGATCAGATGGAATGAGACATGTGTCATATTAAAAATAAGCACATGCAAGACAAGATAAAAGGAATTTTCTGTCTGATACAACATCAGCTACCATTTGTTCAAACGTACTTTTTCAGAGATTAAGAAACTCTTTCACTGTTTTCACAGAAACTGACAGTTTTTCTCTGAAAGCTTCCTAAACATGAAATGCTTTAGCTAAGGAAATGCACTCTAAAAAATTATTCATGAGGTTAGTTTGTAGAACTTAACATAGAGAATATTTTCAACTTGAGAAATTATGCTTGTCACTTTTACACATTCAAATAAGTTGTTAACTCATTTTAATGAAAATAAAGGTAAATTGCCTTAATTTGTTAATTTTCTGAATTTGGACAAACAGATTTACCTCAAAAGGGAAAATAATTGAGTTAGCTTCACTTAATTATTTAATGAACATACTTAAAATGCTGAGGACAATGTTTTATTTGCCCGTTCACATCTGGCAGGCAGACCACACCTGCTAGAATCAGGATAAAAGACATTTGCCCTGCGTCATTTAATGCGACATTCCAGGTAAGTCATGTTTTGTTTTACTGAAGAACAACAGACTAGATTAAAGGACTTGCACATTCTTAAAAAAAACTAAAACTAAAACCTTCTGAGTTTTGGTTACCTTAAAGTGGACTAAAGCTATCACATATAGAAATGATGAAAGTGTGAACGGTGTGTTCAGACCAAGCGCGATTTGGGCGTCAAAATCTCCTTTCTCTTTTTCCTCTCACCGGTCTGTCTGCACCATGGCAGGTGCAGGAGAGAGAGCAGCTCGGCTTAATGTGATAAATAAAGCAGGGAACGTTGTCGTCGGACATCTCTGCTCTGTGTCCGGTTCACCAAATGATTCCAGGTGTTCTGACTGTGATGAGTTTCATCATTTACTCCAGGAGCTGCTGGCGAGCGGCACTTTCAGCCGCCTGATCCGGCCCAGTTTAACGTCCCGCTGTCCCGATGCGGGGCAGCATTATCAGCCCAGTACATCCCGTCAGGACAGCAGATCATCAAACCACCGTTCAGAAACCGGGACCGGACACAGATCACAGTTTATCCTCCTCTGTCTTCAGTTAGAGAGTAAATTTCCCTGGTTTTTCTGGGTGTTTCCTCTCCTGTTAGAAAACGTGTGTCTGTGTCATGACTCGCTCTGATTGGTTGACGCCCCGCGTCAAGACGCCAAAGTTCAGATTTTCCAACTCCGGCGTCTGACGCCCTTGACGCGCGTAGTCTGTCATTGACTTTGCATGTAAACCTGACGCCCTTGACGCCCAAATCGGGCTTGGTCTGAACACACCGTAAGGCAAACAATCATTTTTGTCCAAAAGACTAACATTGTTGCCAAAAACAACCGTGGTTTTGCTAATTATTTGCTGTAACAATAGGTGCAAACAGGTTGAAGCATGAGTTTTGTCTTCACCGTCCCTGTAAACCTGCAGAACTGAGGCTGAAGTGTGCTGCAAATGAATAATCAGCTGAAGAATTGGTTAATTTTGTACAAAGCTTCAAATTCAGCACATCATTGGAGGGTTTACATTCCTTCTCAGGGAATCAGACTCGTACCTAAAACAGAAACTCTGTCCTTTTGGAAATCTGTAGTTAACTTAATCAGAATTAACCAACTGAGAGTGATATTATTAACAAGCTTATAAAATATTTTTCTGCCATTTATTTTTTTAAGCTCACAGTGGCTCATTTTATTCCCACTACTGAATATTTGAATGTCCTCTGGCCTAAACAATAATCTACTCTGCAGACAATCTTATCAGCTTATTGAAATGACATTAGTCGATCTCAGGGACATACAGTATTACTATGCCAATACTAACTCATCACTCCAAACTGAACTTGTGCAGCTTTTAGTGTAGCATTTAACTATTTCATTACTTATATCATAACCATATTTTTTACAGCACATTTGAAACACATTGGAAGCCTTAAGATAGCAGGGATCCCCTGATGTTTGATGGTCAGCACAAAAACTTGAATCTTACATCTTTATTTCAAACAAGTTTAATACAATAAACAAAAGGAAAAAAATAAACAAAAAATAAAACAAAAGAAAGCAAGTGGGCAGTCCACCACACCTGAATATTTATCAAACTAAAGCCTACAATCATATGTCATGTTTGAAAAGGAACAGGAAGAAGTAGAAAACGTTATCTATCAGAGAGATGTATATTTCTTTCCTAAAAATCAGCAACAGTGTTGTTTGTCTTCAACAGCTCCACATTTTCTCCCTCTGAACCTGGATAGTATCTGATAGTACCCGATAGTCCATGGAGAGTACCTGGGTAGTACCTGATAGTATCTGATAGTACATGGAGAGTACCTGGGTAGTACCTGATAGTCCATGGAGAGTACCTGGGTAGTACCTGATAGTATCTGATAGTACATGGAGAGTACCTGGGTAGTGCCTGATAGTATCTGATAGTACATGGAGAGTACCTGGGGAGTACCTGATAGTATCTGATAGTACATGGAGAGTACCTGGGTAGTGCCTGATAGTATCTGATAGTACATGGAGAGTACCTGGGGAGTACCTGATAGTATCTGATAGTACATGGAGAGTACCTGGGTAGTGCCTGATAGTATCTGATAGTACATGGAGAGTACCTGGGTAGTACCTGTCCTTCTCTTGCTCAGACCACCTCATCATAACATCATCACCTCTGCTGTTCTGACTGGTTCTTAGATATTTAAGGAGGTTTGTGATCTTCCGACACACCAAACTGAGTCATGCTGTTTGTGGAGCTGGAACGTCTCCAGACATGACAGCGCTTAAACTGACTGATCACTTATCAGTTAGTTAGCAGTGTGCGGCTGATATGCTATGCTGTGCCTTCATTGGCATATTATGGCAAGTGGAGAAAGAAGTAATTCTTACCTATCCTGACAGTTTAGTTACTTTTACCCTCCCTGTGTTCATGTTATAGTATTATTAAGTTATGGTATTATTAATATAAGAATGGGATTTAATTTGAGAATCAGTTCTAATATAAATAGTTGGTGTGGGAGAAGTAGATATTTCAGTATAAATCTGTACATTACTACTAATTATTTCTCCTAGATAACCACTTGGCTCAAAACCATTAATTTTTATTATTTTGATCACAAACACATCAAAGGAAAAAAAAACAAAAAACATTGAGATCCAGATCTTGGTGTCTTCAATGGTAACTACAGCCATGAGGACATACGTATAGTAGTCATCTTATAAATGGAAACCAGAGAACTGAACAAACATTTGTATATGAATGTGTATATCTTTTAGTACTGCTTGTTTTTCAGTATCCCCGGGGAAAAAAAATACTACAAATAAATATTTTATCTGAGAGATGACCTACCTGTATTCTCCAAAAGTCTCATCTTTCATCGGGCGAGCTTCTGAGTCCACCTGCTTTTCCTCTCTGTCCTTGACTGTTGAGAAAAATCTCTGGTCATGATAAATCTAGCATATCCACATCCGTTGTACCAGCATGTATATGAGTGTACCTGCATATTTTCCACCCTTGCTGTGTTTGATGATGCAAAGGATGAGCAGGATCAGGATCAGCAGCACAACAGCACTGATGAGTCCGATCAACCAGCCTTGGGTAGTGAAACTACCGGGCATCTCCGATGGTACTGGGAGAAAGAGGGATGCCATTAAGTATTTAGAAAATCCAAATACTAATGTTTGTATGCAGGTCTTACTGCTCTTATTTCTGTTTACTGTGCTTAGAACACACGGCCTTCGCTGTATACCAGACACACCTGATTTTTATTTCTGCTTACCTCCTAAGACCCGAGGTTTGTTTGGACATGCATTTTAGGTTTCTTCTAGCCATTTGTGGTTTGGAGAAATCAATAAATATAATAACCATATCTTATCTTTGAACATTAAACTGTTTTTTTAGGGATGCACGATATAATGAGAACAAGCAGCATAGTCCTGTCTACATCCCAGAAGAGGAGGTGGAGGTAGTGGAGAACTACAAATACCTTGGACAACAGACTAGACTGGAAATGCAACACTGACTACATCTACAAGAAAGGTCAGAGCAGACTCTACTTCTTAAAGAAGCTGAGATCATTCAACGTCTGCACCAAGATGTTGCAGATCTTCTACAAGTCTGTTGTGGAAAGTGCAATTAGCTTTGCAGCATCTGCTGAGGCAGATAGACCCTGCATTATTGCTGAGAGTCAGAGCCAGAATTGGACAACTTTCTAACAATGTCAAAGAAATCTGGAAGGATTCCCTGGCCATTCAAACAGCACTGGAAAACTATATCCGTGGTAGAAAGTGAATGTGAAGAACAGCTTTACTTCATGAAGATTGCTGATGTCTGTGTGGCACTGAGGAGGATAGTGTTTGACACCATCTGCTGATGGTAGTATGTTTGCGACGAGGCAGAACATCGGCCATACAGAGAGCCCAGGAGAAATGACATGCTGTCATGGCAAAGGAAACAGATTTTATGTTCTTGCTAAGCGATCAACCACCACCTCCTGACTGATAGCTCTCTTGGAAAATGTCCCGCCCATTCTTCAAACATTGTGTCTGTGCTGGTGCATGGATTGTGGGAGGAGCGCTTAACAGAGAAACTTTTTTTCTGGATAGTTGCTCCTTTTGATGTCCCTAATGAAATCCTATACAAAGGACAGATTTTAATTGGATGGACTGATAGAAACTTGCAGATGGAACGCATTAATTATTTTTGACTTGTTCCCAAAGCTGTTTAGCTTCACTAAGATTGCATCAGAATGAGCATATTCGGGTTTTTGCCAGTGTTTACATGGCCGTGTGCAACCGGGTTATTGCTAGTATTCTGCTTATGAAGGGGTTATTGGTTGCATGTAAACACAGCAAGTGTTGCTTCTGGCCTGGATGATGTGTTTGAATTCTTCATATTTTTACAGAATAGTTGTCTTGTCCTCCGTGGTAAAGTAGGGTGCTCTGCAAGGTTTCTCCATATGTGTGATTGGTCAGATGCTGCAAACACCATCCCTTTATGTGAGTGCGCCCTGATCAAAAAGAAAACCCTGGCTTAGATTACCAAGTAGACAACCAGCTTCATAGTACTTTTGAACAGGATTGTGATGTATAAGTTAACCCAGATAAGAGACAGATATCCTGAGTATATTAATCCACCTGTCTAGCATAAGTTCCCCACTCAGAAATGGTGATGCCACAAGATGGTGCAACACACAAAGTGGCTGCTGGATTAGTTTATAGGCACTTCTCCAATTATTTTGAAAATCAACTGAAGAAAAAATAAAAGGATATACATTTTCAGAAAAATACCTGGTCCCATGGTCCAGACTGTGTCTTCCCACTGTGTGTAGTTTCCATGAAGGATCTTTAGATGGTACTGCATTCCTGGTTGGAGACCCGTTAGCGAATAGAAACCCTGTGTGGAGTTTACGACCTCAGACTCCTCCCACCTTCCTCCAGCTGAACAAAAAATACAAAGAAATGTTAGAAATACTACTTCCTGTTTTCTAACAAACAACTAAAACTAAGCAGTGATAGTACCTAAACATTTGCATCAAGTGTAAAACAACTGTATTCACTTTTTAGAAATACGCACACCATTGACTTGGTAAATAAAACCACTTAACTCGTGATCAATAACACCACTGACCTCCTGAAGACAAAGTCTGTGAAGGACAATTTCTCTGAAGGGCAATGTTTCTTAAAAACAATGTCTCTGAAGAATTACTCTGAAGGTCTCTAAAGGACAGTACCTCTGAAGAATTAGTTTTCAGTAGGACAATTTCTCTGATAATTAAGATCTCTAAAGGACATTGGGCTTTATTTGCCAATCTCGTCTTACCAGTCCTCTTAAATTTGTTCCCAAGTTGTACTTGAGAAGTTTTTTTTTTTTTTTTTACAAAATCACAGATTCAGATTCATGAACGTGTTAGTAGACTGCAGAATTGTTTGGAGCTTTCCTCTTAGATTGGTGAATAACAAATTGTAAGTTGAAAGGATGGATCAGCTGGCTCTACTTTTGCATAGATAAATGCCCAAAAAATGCCCAAAAGGTCAATACGTAGGGGCTGTGTGAAAACAGACACACAGACAGCGGTGAGACCGATGAGGAAAAATAACTGGCATAATCACTTAAAAGGATGAATGAAAAAAATGAAAAATTAAGATGTACTCTGAAGTCTGATTTTCCTCATTTTTAAAGTGCTGACTTGGTTATAAATAATTGCATGATGAGCTTTAAACAATATACAAACAGCTTTATTTCCAAACTAGTCATTAATTCCTCCAGCAGCCTGGTCCCATGACCGTATCAGGACGCGCATTATTGTGCAGTCATTGTGAAAGGGGAAAGTGGTACATCACAGAATAAACTATAATTACATAGTCCACTGTGCCCTCAACAGTTGGTAAAGCAAATTTCCATCTGCTGTGGCATCATTTTAAGATGCAGTTTGCATATGAAGGGAGTGTTGCATGTGATGAATCCTCCAGGTGAGTTTGATAGGTGTTGTTAACCAGTCAGCCATAACAAAATCATGTTTTATTAATAAAATTAATAAAACATGATTTTTTATTAATCATTTTATTAATAAAACTTATCAAAAAGAAACCGTTGTAATGAATTTTCATTATTAAATACCACATTTAGTGGGTGGATGCAGGAGTCAAAGGTGACCTGGAGATTTACAGAGTATAACAGATCTGTCCTGTGTGCAGCCTCTTATACCAATGGTGTGAGTAATATGTCTCAACTGTGACTTGTTCTTGGATGAATTAAACGGATGAAAAACAGTTTAATTTTCCCCTGGGGGCAATTATGTTAGGATGTGATCTGCAAAATCTTGGTGTTTATTTTGAATAACAAAATGCTTTGTAATTTATCGAGCATAATTTAAAAACTCTATTGCTGCCGCTTTATCATTGTATTTTATTTCAAACTGAAAACTAGAAAACATCACAGACGCTGAATTTATTTAAATGTGTTGGCAGTCAGATGTTTGTAAGAGTCCTCTGAGCGTTCATTGGATTTCTTCTTACCAACGCAAAGATTTTGTTGAATGCCACAATTTTTTTTAAAACATCAAGGATTTAAGAACAAATTTGTTTGTAAGAACCTGTGAATGAGGACCATTGTCTCTGAAGAATAATGTCTATGAAGGACGAAAATTAATGTCTTTGAAGGACAATGGGCGTCATACTTACGTAACAGTTCTTACAGAACAAATTTATTCTTAAGTCCCACTTACAAACCTTTTACAAAAATTGTGGAATTCAGCACAATCTTTGTATCTTGGATTTGTTCTTAGGAAAAAAACAAACCCCACAAATGCTCAGGAGGACTCTTCGGAGTCTCTGAGTGCCTCCATATTCAAACAAAATTAACGTCCATGATGTTTTCTGCTGTTCAGTTTATTAGAATACCACAGAAATTTGAAGAAGTGGCGGCTGGGATTTAGGAATGGTGGCCCGCCACGCCTAAATGAACGTAGAGGAAACACTGTACTGCCATATGTGGCTCCTTATTCCTTTTTTCTTAATGAGATGAGGTGAAGCCGCTGCCCCCGCTGGACTATGAGTAACCATCTTCACTGCGCTGTTTCGCTTGCAGCTTGTCGTTAAACGCCACTTGTACTTCTGGTACCATGAACATACAGGTACCAACAGTACAACAATAATGCTGGTGCTGCAGTACCAAGTACTGTGACAACACTAGTACCACCAGTGGTTGGAGCACCACTGATTGAAGTATGGGTGTATTGCATCTCTGAGATGAGTAACTATCTATTGTGGATGTTCAACTTAACTTAATCTTGCATAACTGGATGCTACGGGAGCTCCACAGCAGCTTTATGGTAACTGGATTTAACTAGCTTTGGCATTCAAACTACAGTTTCTACAGGAATCAATTACTGTTAAGAAGAGTTTACCTCACTAGTTACCATCTGTGTTCTTTTTCTTAGCCAAGACAGTGGCTACTGATTGCTTACCGGTCTTCACAAGGTAGTGGATGTGGAAGCCATGGTTCCTTTCTCGCTCTCCAGGCACCCAGCTAAGGTTAAATGATGTGTTACTGGAGACTATGGTGACATTTGTTGGAGGAACTGGAAGGCAAGATAGATGGACATAAGAAAATGGTCTGCATTTAACAAAACAAACAAAAACTTTACAGTAAAACACACACATTCACTCCAGAGACTTCTGGTCCAGACAGTCACTGATTTTCTTTATCATATAACCAAAGTAAGAGTTGCGAGAAGTTATACTGGACTCTGCCAGGTCTGTCCATTATCATGGTCCTGTTTTTGGTCTGCATGGATACTGGCTTCAGGATTTCATCTCTGCTCTATGTACTCTATGTAGATGATGTGGTTCTGTTGGCCTTTACATCCTACAATCTTTACCTCACACTGGATCAGTTCACATCTGAGTGTGAAGTGTATGTGTGGCTAGGTACGCAACGAGGGCCCAGGTGTGATTCAATCCCCAGAATCCAAGGTGAGAGTTATGCGCACTAACCATTCCATTAAAGGGACATCCCTGTGGCCAAGTAGCCGGGACACATGATCAATCGGAGGCATAGTGGCAGGACCCCACACTCACACATGGAATGAAAATCAGCTTCTTTAGATCTGAGGCCGTGCTTTTCAACTGAAAAATATTGAAGCGCTCACTTCTACCCAGTTTTGTTGATGAGCCATCCCAGCCATCGACCTTAGAATTTGAGCTCACAGAGGGCAGGGGTGAACCAGGGTGAAGAGCAGGTGAAGGAGACAGATCTAGTTTTCAGTGGAGCATAAATATTCAGAATGGAGATTGTTGTAATGGGAGACCAGATCATCAGGTGAGCAGTTGGCATTTGTACTGGGAAGACTGCTGACGTTGGAAGAAAAGGTGTCACTGTTAATGCCCTAAATATTGTGGAATGAAATAGTACTCGAGAGGAAGATTTTGGACAGGAGGAGGTTGATTTTGACAATTATGAGCATATGGTCAGAGTATGGGGGTTTATGAGATTTATAATCAGTGGAAGTGATACCGGAGCAGCAAACGAAATCCCAGACTGGACCTTAGAGCGGGTTGGGAAATGAGTATATTGTTGCAGACCAAACGTTTCCAGACAGGATAAAACATCGTTGGAGAGAGTATTACTGTTATTGGCCACATGGATATTAAAGTCCCAGAGGATAATTGTGTAAATGTGTTCAGCGTTAGGTTGGTAGGGGTTAAGGATATTGTTAAGGGGCCCACAGTGGTTCACTTAAATAAGTGCCGTGTCGGGTCTTGAACCCGGTTTTCTGTCTGTCAGAGATCTGTTGGTCATGTTGGTGAACAGATTGTAGACCACAGAAAAAGCCACATACATGTCATAAGCTGCGTTTACATGGAGCAGTTTTGATCTGATCAAACACAGTGAGAATAAAAATGTGTCATGCAAACAGGTCAGCCAATCCAATCGGCTTTTATCGGAAAGAATTTTCAATCTGATCAAGAGGGGTGGTTTAAACCATGTCACAATTAGATAAGCAGGAAAAATGACCATGTAAACACCCATTTAGACAGTTTCTGTGGTATGTTGCTTTTGCTCATGCTTGGAACACGTGGAGGATGTGACATAGCGAGATTCAGGGAGGATGGTGGATGCAAAACTGAACGGGACTGTGGCGGATGCAACGTTTTTGTGAGAAACTGAGAGATAGGGATTATTGAGCATTTTATTGATCAAAATATTCTAAATTATAGGAAGTAAACCACTTTTCTTCTGAACTAGGCGGCATTGCACATGTCAAAAGCACTACAATAGGATTAAATCTATCCATCAAGTAAATAAAACTAATTGGTTCACTTGTTTAAGCATCCTTGTAAACATGTCAGCTGGAATCTCTGATCGGAAGGATTTCAATCGGATAGCTTTCGTATTTGTCCATGCAGCTATAGACAGAATATACGTGAAATGAGATGGATATGTTCACTTGATCTGTTTGACTTTTAACCTTCACAGTGACTTCTGTTGAGGCTTCAGTAAAGTGTTCTCAGCTATTATCAGCTGACTTTAACAATCTTCAGTGTATTTCAGATCAACTTTCAGCATTTTTTTAAACTCTATTAAAACACAATTTTGAGCTTTGAATACTCTTATTATTGTCTTCAGCTTTACTGTATGATGATCTCTTCTGAGGCTTCCACAAGCTTTCTTCAGCCATCTTCTCCTATTTCAAAATTATTGCTGCCGTTTTGAAACAGTTTCCAGTTATTTTAGGTTATCTTTGACTATTTAAAGGCCATTCCAGCTCTTCTTGAATCATTTTCTAATTTATCTTCAACCATCTTTTGAGCATTACAGTTCAACACCTTCAGCATTAATGTATTCATACAGCTGTTATGCAATTAAAGCCTTTAGCTGCATTTTGAGACAAAGAGAAGTCATTTAAAATTCTTATGTTTTGGAGAATGGTAGATGGTAGCAACAATTGTAGCAGAGAGAAATGTTAAAGATCTAAACTTCATCTATTTATTTACTTATTTATTTATTTTACAGATTTGGCACTATGAACTTCACTTATAACAACATTTACTTAGTATTTAGATTTTTTTAACTGTCTTCCAACTGTAACTGTATAAATACTTTCTAACATTAATTTAACCAAAAGACTGAATTGCTTGTAACTGAACTACCAACCATAAGACCAGTGGACAGCTTCTAGACCTCCTAAGCTCCGCCAGAACAAAAAGAGAAAATTAAAGTAGCTGACTAAAACTGATGAAGTACAGTAGAAAAATAGTCACACAAAGTATCAGAGACTTACCTCCTTCAAACAAGGTGGCCCCTTTCCGAGTGATAGGAGGTCCATCTCCAGCATCAGTGGTTGCTATCACTTTAAAGATGTAGTAACTTTTGGGGTCTAAATCTCCCAATGAAAAGTGTGTTAGGTTGGGATCGTGGATCCTCTGCATCTTCAGGGGGCTGTCTCGACTCTCCACCTCTAAAGATGAAACCAAAACCAGGGAGATTTTAACAGAATATAAATTAGTACTTCAGTGTTTTGTCTTGATAAGATTGCAACTTAAAGTTACTGATGTGCAACATTTACTTCCTTATGTGATCGTGCTATTTTCACTGAACAGTTTTATTTGCCTCACTGTTACTGAAATGCAACCCAAGTTCAAATATGCAGAGTATGTAAAGTAAAACCATTTTTGAGAAGTTAACACAAGCTTGTTCTTACGAAATGCTTAAATCTTACCTTGCTGGTACTGCACCACATAACCCCGCAGTATGCCATTGGGTTGGACTGGAGGAGTCCACTGGAGAATCAGTGACGTCTCACTGGGGCTTTCAAACCTTAATGATGCCGGAGGACCAGGAGCTATATGGATATGAAGTTGGAATGCAAGTGAATAATTCTGTGACTCATATGTGATAAAACTGAACTACAGTGCAGAACACATGGAGCCCAGAAGCTACCAGGTAAAAGGCAGGATGCTAAACACTGTTTTTTTTAGTTTCTTAAGTCTTGTTTGGTTTTTAATTAGTAATCGTGATTAATCACAATGTTGCATGTAATGATAAATCAAACCTGGTATATTGAGAACTTTAATATTAGATATATGAACAAACATCCAAAACTTTTGGTTTAAAAACACTAACTTGTTTAAACAGAATATCTGCTTTTTAACAGTAGTATTCTGTCTACATAGCAGTAGTTAAAATTAGGGATGCACGATATAATCGGCCCTCTATCGGTATCGGCCTATATCGGCCTTAAAATTGAATATCGGACATCGGCCACCCTACTGATATTTAACCGATATTAAACCGATCAGCCCCCTGTAACTAAAGTCTAAAAAAACAAAACCAAAACTCAACTTCTTCAAAAAAAAAAAGTCTAAAGACTAGGGGTGGGAAAAAATATGGATACACTGAAATATTGTGATATTTTCATATGCTGATATCATACTGACTTTTAAAAACACGGTATCGATCTATTTTACTAACAATCTCGCAACATTTCATCGTTCTGTTAAGAAATCTCGTGAGAATTCACAAAAATTTCACAATATTTTCCACATGCTGATATACTGACATTTAAAATCGTGTTATTGATCTAGCTTACTAATGAAATCTTGTGAGAATTCACAAAATATTGCAAGCGTTTTTAACAAAACGATGAAATCTCGCAAGATTTTGAAAGTAAAATAGATTGATACCGCGTTTTTAAATATCAATTTGATATTGGCATCGTGTCGGAAACGGATAACAAGACTGCTTTTTGCTTTTTTTTCAGCTTTAATATCAGTATCGATATCGGTTATCAGCTATATGAGTTTAAAAATATTGGCATATCGGATATCGGCCAAAATTCCAATATCGTGCCTCCCTAGTCAAAATATTTCTCGAAAAACTGAGGTTAAAGGGACTAGAGGCAGGACTGACAAAAGAATAAACAAGCATGTCCAGTTTTTTTAATACTTATGGGTGAAGCGTTACAAACCAAAAAGAACGAGCCCACCCTCGTCTCTCTCCGTTGCCTTGAACAGGCTGTGTGCTGCATAAAGTGCTGCAATTCGGTGGCAGAATTTCCCATGCTGCCCTGCGGATGTGATGTCAAGTGATGCTGCATCCGCATCCCCAACAGTTTTGATATCAAGCTTTGTCACTCTGACCACCCAGGATCACCCAAAACACATGAACAAATTGAATGTGAACTACATTACATTGCACTCACCTCCCTCTGGAGTAATGAAGTGGTGGTCTGGGGAGCGAGGGCTCTCCCCTTTGCTGTTGAAGGCAGTGACCTGCAGCTTGTACTCAGAGAAAAGACGCAGACCTCTCACTTTCTCTGATGTGGCCGTGGCTCCAACTTCCACCATCCACTCATCCTCGTCTGTCTGCCTCTCTTGCTCCTCTTGCTCCACATATCGAGTACCCAGCCTCCTCAAATAAATCTGACATGAGAGCAGGAAATAAATGAATATGATCCAGCATTGTTACATTTATACAGTAACTAAAGCTCAAATAATTAGTCAAGAAAGACAATTTATCCACTGCCAAGTCACAACATGCACACACACACACACACATATAAACACAGTTGCTTTAAAAGGGGTTGATTACAATTTCTTTGCAGATGCACTCACACACTTTCACACTGATGTGTAAAAATGAACAAAGGTGGACGATAAAACATCATGGCCTTGGTTGAAGTTAAGAAAAGACCATATTTTTGAGTTCAGGGGCTGTGCGTGCAGCTGGTGGGTGGTAATAACTGGTACCTTGTATCCCAGCAGCAAACCTCGGACCTTCTGGGCTTGGTTCCATGTCACTATAACTGTCGTGTTCATCACCGTGGATGAAACTCCCCGGGGAGCCTCCTCTGGCTCTGAGCACGAGAGACAAAGTGAATAAAACGTCAGACAAGCTATGAGGCATCACAGATGCCGTTAGAATAAAGTAGAGACAATCTCAGTAATTAGTTTGTCTACAGACAGCTTTTACAAACCACTGTCAAATATTTAAAATACTGTTACTGCTTATGACAGCTGTGGATCAGAAAACTTAAAACCATAACCCCTACTTCTAATACACATGTACAAGAAAACCAGGTAAATAAAATATTGAAGCATTTTTTATTTGTCTGTTGTTTCCCTCTGAACAGCCAGCTTCCAGGAGTAGAGATTACATCTTTTTGGGGGGGGTATTTTTGGCTTCTACTAGTATGTATGAGGTGTTTGTCTTGTTTTACACATCTAAACAGCTTCAATGAACTCTGCAGTGTTTTGTTTGTATTGAAGTCTTCGGTGGATCTCATTTTGTTTTTGGCTGTGATGCCATGAATGGGTGGGTCAGGTGTGAATGGCAGCTGATGTTAAATGTCAGCTAGTCATGGCACCAGACATCTTTGACCAGCAGAAACTGAGGAAAGGCAAGATGCATGGATGAATTTATCCCCAATAGAAGGTCCATCTACTAATCAGCAGTTTCCAGATGTGAAATGTGGAGAACTTCATTTCTGATAACTGAAGACATGATTAGCTCACCTCTGTTACTAACCCAAGGCAGACCCATAAACAGTCATAAAGCAGAAACTACATCAGAGATATGACTCTGTCATCACTGAACTATACCAGATGAACAGAAAAATATTTAAAACCAACAAGGTTAAGGAAATTTCTTTTAAAATGTTGCACAGGTTTTATCCTACTAATCACTATCTTCAAAGACTTAAAAATGACATTAATGTTAACTGCACTTTCTGTGGCGTCCAAAGAGAAACAATGATTCATCTGTTCTGGCAATGCTCTTATACAAAACGTCTATGGAGTAAACTTGCACGTTTTATTGTTGATCATATCTACCCTCACTTTTCTTTATGCTGGGAAAATGTATTATTTGGTTATACCAATTATGACAACAGACTTAAATCAAACTTTTTCATAATTAACCTGCTCCTCATTCTTTCAAAATATTACATACACAGATCTAAGTTTTCCAATCACAGGCCAAACTTTACGGAGTTAATTTTATATATAAAACAATATACTACTACAATAAGAGATGGTACTAACAAAAAAGCATTAAAAACTTGTAGCCTTTTCAGGCAGTTTAACGTATTTGTCTGAGGCCTGCTTTACCCTGTAATGCTTTTAAAACCCCTGGCATTTTGGTTGCGGTATACTCAAGTTGTACTAGTTATGTTTGTTTGTTTTCTTCCTTCTTTGTCTTTTTGTATTCCAACTTGTTGTATACCTTGTTCTCTTATGTTTCAATAAAGTTAAAAAAAAAAAAAAAAAAAAAAAAAAAAAAAAAAAATATTTAAAAGTACAAATGAATTTTCAAAGACAAGGATATGACATCACCATCGATATGAACTTTAAGATTATGTTGTCTGAATAAATGTATTAATATAATAATTAAAGATAAAATTACACTAAAAGAATTTATACATCAAAAACCAAACATGATGAGCACTTTGGAGGCAGCATCGCTTTGAGGTGGAAATTCTTCCTGTTGTATTTAACAGTTGACAGACAAGTGGACTGAGTTCTGCTTGCTTCTGGTTCCATGACAGAGTTGTATCAGATGAAGCTCCTGCTGGCCAGAAGCTGCCACTTTCTCCACTCGTAATGAGTCTTTTTTGCAAAGAACGTCATTAAATCCATTTAATTTGAGTCAGGTGTGTTGAGGCAGAGAAACAGAACCTGCAGGCCAGCGGCCCTCGAGGGCCGACTTTGGGCACCCCTGCTTCCCAGCAGGTCAATGTTGGATCAACGTTGGGTCCCACGTTGAATGACTGTTGGATTTTGTTTCTATTTTGCAAATCTAATCAACGCTGAAATAGCAACATCATTTCAACGCGTGTTCCTCAATGGGTGACACATGGGTGAATTGCCAACGTTGAATCACCATTGATTTTATTTTCGATTTTGTAAATCAACATTGTTTGGATATTTCTCAACTATTATATTTCAGCAATTTTTTTTAAAGATATGGTTGTAAAAACTATTTTGATTAAGCATACAACTAAAAAACTGTTGATATTTCAGAGTTGAATATGGTGAGTTAGGAACACCATTTCAACTATTGGGTGTTCAACAATGTTTTGACATTGAATTATCGTTCATTCATCAACTGATGTTATTTCAACCACATTTAACGTTTAAAGTCGGTCAAATGCCAGCTGGGTTTATTGCCTCTGCGGTGCATCAACACACCACGAGCATGTCAGTGTTTAATTAGGCCCCGCCTCTCTGCATGTTGTGACAGCAGAGTAGCCTAGAGGTGTGGTAAGGCACGCTTCCGTGTGTCCCTTGGATGCCACCACAATTCTGATGCCATGCATGATGCAGTGACGCGCAAAATTAGTGTTGATGCATTTACATAATCGATTACGTCGACTCATCAATGCGTCGAGGACAGCCCTACACTAAAGAATATAAAAAAACAGACAGCTTAGGTGTTCTTTGTGTCCAGCCTGAGACCCTTACAGAATGGAGTATCTGCTCATCATTAGATAGAATGGTCGTAATATCACAATAGAACTGCCAGGTATGAATCATCTTCTTTGACTGTCCCACTTTTCATCACAGAAATCAGTTTAGATGTGTCGGCCAGTACACTTCTGGCTCTGACAGGAATGAATGGCCAAACATGATCACGTGACTTACCATCCTCTCCAGAGTGGCCGATCACTGTGTTTGGCTCTGGCCCTTTTCCGACTGCATTGACCGCCTGGACTTTGATCTCAAATGGAGTGTAGGTACCCATGTTGTTTGCAATAAATGGGGGTAACTTTACAGTAGAATTTTGCCACTGTACTTTTTCACTCTTCGCCTCCCGCCAGAACACGTTGTAGCTGAAATTTTGACCGTTATGCAAATGTTTTTCCATCTCCTGCAACAATATTTCACAATTAAAAAATAGATTTAAATCAAATTTAACAATCAGACAACGATCATACACCAATGAAAAATAACCTACTCACATCCCATGTGATGACCAGAGTCCCTGGATGTGTGGAGGCGCTGTGTACACCGCTGGGGTTTGTGTCAGGAACTGTAGGTAGATAAAAATGGGTAAAGACTTCTATAAGGACAGCTTGTCTCATGCATACTAAAGCAGCAGGTTTATTTCTGATTTGTGGAAATGAACATTGTTTTCAGACAAGCACCTTTTTTTAATAATTTTATACATATCTATCTATCTATCTATCTATCTATCTTAAACGCATAAAAGATGCGTTAACACAATTAATTAATGCCGTTATTTATTTTATTATGCATTAACGCATGTATATACTGTGTACACACAGTATACACATATATATGTGTATATACATTTATAATATATATATATATATATATATATATATATATATATATATATATACAGTATAGGTTTTGCTAACTTGTTGCACATTGAAGGATCATCAGCAATACAGTAATTATCTGAAAGGAGGCTTTTGCTTTACCACATGACAGGTTGGAGAAATATAAATGGTCAGTTTTAATTCACCTGCAGGTGGCGTGCTGTAGTCTTTAGAGGGGTGACTGGCATTGCCGTGGCCAATCGCATTAACAGCAGAAACCCTGAAACGGTAGGTGCTAAAATGATGGAGGACTAGCTTTGCGTGGTTGAAATCTCCTGAAACTTTCTCCCACTTCTTCCAGCCCCGCTTTCCCTTCTCCAAGTGTGGCTCCTCCTGGGCCTCCACGATGAACTCTGGAAGAAAATGTGATATTGTAGTTAACTCCATGACATCAGGGAGATGCAAATACCTTATCACTTATTTAGATGGTTTCTGATTAGCATAAGATACCTGACATGAACCAGGGCCCAGTCATTCATTCATTCATTCATTCATTCATTCATTCATTCATTCATTCATTCATTCATTTTCTGTTATGAAAGAAAAGTTGTAAATCAATTCAATTCAATTCAATTCAACTTTATTTGTATAGTGTCCATTCATGACAATGTCACCTCAGGGCGCTTAAACAGACAGAAAAGTTCAGGTCAGATTCATAATAGCCTAGTTAAATCAAGCAAGAATGGGACAGAATTCCACCTACAAAGCTTCAACAATTAGTGTCTTCAGCAACAATACTCATGTAGGCTGTGGTGGTTAAACCATGCGATGTTGGTACTAAGGGGCCCAAAGTAGGCCAAGAAAATCTCTTCCACACCATTACATCACCAACCTGAACCGCTGATACAAGGCAGGATGGATCCATGCTTTCATGTTGTTGACACCAAATTCTGAGTCTACCATCCGAATTTCGTAGCAGAAATCGAGACTCATCAGACAAGGCAACATTTCTCCATCTTCTATTGTCTAATGTTGGTGAGTCTGTGTGAATTGTAGCCTCAGTTTCCTGTTCTTAGCTGACAGGAGTGGCACCCGGTGTGGTCTTCTGCTGATGTAGACCATCTGCTTCCAGGTTGGATGTGTTGTGCATTCAGAGATGCTCTTCTGCATACTTCGGTTGTAACAAGTGGTTATTTGAATAACTGTTGCCTTTCTATCGGCTCAAACCAGTCTGGCCATTCTCCTCTGACCTCTGGTGTCAACAAGGCATTTGCACCCACAGAACTGCTGCTCACTGGATATTTTCTCTTTTTCAGACCATTCTCTGTAAACCCTAGAGATGGTTGTGCAGGAAAATCCCAGTAGATCAGCAGTTTCTGAAATACTCAGACCAGCCTGTCTGGTACCAACAACCATGCCACGTTCAAAGTCACTTAAATTTCCTTTCTTCCCCATTCTGATGCTCGGTTTGAACTGCAGCAGATCGTCTTGACCATGTCTGCATGCCTAAATGTATTGAGGTGCTGCTATGTGATTGGCTGATTAGAAATTTGCGTTAATGAGCAGTTGGACAGGTGTACCTAATAAAGTGGCCGGTGTGTGTGTACATCCACAGGACTCTCTCACATTAATGAGAACTTAGATAAACTGAAACTGAGACATTAAACGGATGTTGCCAAACAAGACTGAAAAGCAAAAATATCAGGGTGTCATCTTGAAATCAAGCAATAAAAGAGTTGAGGTGTATGTTTTGGTTGGTACCTGTGACAGTGCTGTTGTGAGAGGATCCTGGCAACCAGCTGAGAGTGAGGTTGTTGCCCTTAATGTTGGACAAAGTCAGATTGGTGGGAGGGTCTGGTGGAGCTTTAGGTCGGACAGAAAACTATTAGTCCTAAACACAAGCTAAAAACAGCCAACATGTACAGTAGCCACCCACAGTACAGACAGGCACATACCAACCACAATGATGGAGCCAGTGGCACCTGCATGGTCCAGGTCAGTCTTTACCTCACAGGCGTACTGTGCAGTGTCCTCTGGTTGGACATTTGTCACTTTCAATGTCCCGTTCTCTAAGAAAGTGATCCTAAAAACATAGAGAGAAGAAGTTAAATAGGTTATAATTTGAGGCTGCAGGGATAGGATAGAGCACAGATGATCATGGTTTGGTGACAAGGAGGAAGGACGGAGAGGCAGAAGGAGGATGGGTGCACAAAAGAACTACACTGTAAGGCCCCGATTTACAAAAGGTTTGCGTGTATTAAAATGAGTCTTATCTTAAACAGATGCAACTGATTTACCAGTATGGCATAAGAGGTTTACACCTGTTAAACAGGAAAAATAAAACCTGTTATCCATTTTGCGTTGCTGAATATGCAAGCTGGGCGTTTCTGCCAGAATGGGCAAAATATTGGGAGACTATGCAAACAGTTCAGCTTTGCACACAGAATGTGATTTATTAATCATGCAACGGAAAGCAGGTGCAATTTTTTACATCTATTTTAGCCCGTCTGAAAAGCAGGTATTAACTGGCAGCTTTATGCACAAATGGCTGGAAGAGGGCTGCCTGAAGGACAACAGACATGCAGCATTGGGTCAAAATAATTTTTTTGGTGTGAGGGCAACTTGCCAAGTTTTATTTAGATAAAAATCAACATAGCAAATATCACACAAGCTTACTCTGACATGAGTCAGAACATTTGCAAAGCTGACACTATGTCTTATTTGCCTCTTTTGCCAATCTCACATTTTTTAACTGAGATCCGCTAAGCGCTCCTCTCTGCTGCTGCGCTGCAGCTGCTGGTATTGTGCCACATGCACGTATGCTGTGCGTAATAGATGTCAAAATACCTTCACGATTTCATTTGTTTCAACAGCGTCTCCTTATCCATGTCCTCTTCTGGCCTCTTCTCAGGCTCTGCAGGGATACCTGTTGTATTGTTTTTCTCTTATAAATATACTTATTTTATATAAATCATATCAACCTCTTCCTCAAATATCTCCATTGAGTTGCATTTCATTTTACATTTACCACAGGTTCCAGCAAAGCAACAGCGCAGGCTAAACCCTCATTTAAATACTGCTGTTTGTGCCTGATGCCGATCGTGAAGACAGTGCATGCAATCTATTGCAATCTAACAAATTAGCGCTCTTTATGTGAGATCTTAGTTAATCAGGGCCTAAGACTAACCTAAAGAACAACAAAGGAGAAGTAAAACTTAAAATAACAAAAAAGAGAAAAAATAAGAGAGAAATTCATGTGACGACAGCACATAGATGGAAACGACAAACAGGAAAGAAAAGAAATCGGGAAGAGGGTAAACAGAGAGATGGATGACAAGCAGCAGGTAACAGGATGTAAACACTGGTCCCTTGTAAGTAAGAGAAAGATGGCACGAGTCCAGTGCTTGTTTCACGTGCACTTCAACAGGTGCCATTACAACAGGACAAGGGAAGGAGCATGAGCAAATGACAGGAGTTTTAAGTTAAAGCTTCATCAGCGTTTACATGTATCAAAAGAGGAATAAACCAACCACTTAGTTTGGAATTAGCGTTTTCATTCTGAATTCAGGGTTTACTTGGTCTTCCTAAAGCAGAATTAATTTTTATTCTGAATTACAGGGGAATTAATACTCTCATGTAAACGGGGTCAATGACCTTCACACAAAGACAACAAAGAACATGAGCACAATGGACACAATTACATAAAGCAGATACAGTCATTTGCAGTGACAGAGTCTTCGGTTTGACAAACAGGGTAAATCAATATATCAAGATCAACTCAGCAGGGCTGAAACTTTACAGAGTTTTCATATAAACCGAAAAAAGTCCAAGACATAAAATGTAAAAGGTGGAGGGAAACATGAAGGATTTCTATAAGAGAGACTAGACAACTGCTGGTCATGCAGGGAAGCGTCACACATTTGCCTCATTCATAACACTCTTATGTGAAAGATACCTGAGACTATCTCATCTATAGGTTGTAATTCAATGTGTGTCTTAAAGTCTGTCCAATAGTCCTGCAAGCAAATAACAGTTAATGGATATGGTGTGAGTGTGTGTTTACTTGTCATCTTTTGACGACTCTGTTGACAGAATGTGACCGTCTTTCTTCCAGACGACCCACTTCTTCCCCAGCCGAGAATCTACGTAGGAATCACAGTCCAGGAAAGCAGTCTGTCCTCTGAGAATACGAATGTCTCCGGGGCCCGTAAGTATCACAGTCTGATCTGAGAGAAGCAGAAAAATCCAAAGCATTTTTAATTTTTATATATATAGTTTTAACTGTATGTAAAGTGGAGTTCTCAAATACAGTATAAATGAAAGTTTTCCAGCATTGATGTCCAAACTGCAAAATCAGCTTTTTTAGTCTTCCCTTTTTCAAATAATGAAAACAAAATTTCACAACAAGTTACATTTCAGGACTGTTTTGAGCCTCTTACCAAAAGAAAGCCCAAAGCAATATTTTGCTTTCACAATACCACCAGGTTTGTGAGTACAGTATAATAATCCACAGACCTTCATAACATATAACTCTGACCCCGAGAGTGTAGATTTAATGATGGCTGCACCCACCATTGTTGTCTTCATTAAACTTTATAAAAATATTTTCTGTTCATTAAGTTTCTAGAGTAAACCAAGTTGTTGTCATTGATTAATGTTGTTACGGTGGTATAATTCTTGGAGAAATCACATGAATATGTGTTCTTACTAAACATGTACACAAAATTTAGCTTGTGTTGTCATGGAGACATTATAGAGATGTCTATTTTTTCCAAGATGGTACATCTGGAATGGCAACCACCTCATAATTGTATCTGATTTTCAAATGGCTGACATGTTCTCTGATCTGGTGGGGGAGTGCTCATCTGTGAGGACGGTATTCTGGTCTCTGGGACTGAGATGGGACGTCACAGTCAAGAAAAGGTGAGAACTTTCAATTTACCCGCCCCTGTGCCTGTTTCCCTCAGAACATAAACAAGGTTTTATGTTTGGTGAAACCAACCGCTGCTTTAATGCTGACATAACTTTAAGTAAAGTAGAGGCCAAAAGATGATCGGCATTTTTATTTAACTAATAAAGTAACTGATAAAGTAACTATTAATATAACTAGAATACTTTTTAAAGAATTAATCAGTAATCAAATGACTTTTTCCAAGTAATCTGTGGCAACTCTGGTGTTTGCTGAGAGAGCAATACGCAGAGCAGCTATGACATGTTGTGATGTAAATCAGATCAACCCTGGGTCTCGTAGGGAAGGCATGGCACCCTGGAAATATAATGGTAGGAAACACTGAGATAGAACCAAACTAAGATTAATGTTGATGAAGATGGGAGGCATTATTTAGTGTTTGTCTTCTTCATAGAGATTGCTAGGACTTCCTGGTGGATGAAGCTGAGATATTATCTCAGGCTGAAATTAGCTCAACTTACATGCTGTTGCTTAGCAACCTTGATCCTGATCAGAACAACCAGTGAGAAGCTACAGCTTTTATCTCCACATGATCTTAAATTTATCCCCAACATCTCAGCAAACAGAGAAGGACCCTAAACAACTGGAGTGATTTCCAAACCTTTAACACTGTCAGTGAAATGTGACCCAATTCCGATTTTTTGCTCTTATGTGACTCAAATCCGATCTGCTTTTTGACAATGTAAACAGGAAAAAGACACATGCATTTGGATCTGTTGCGATCAAATATAGGCCTCATTCATATGTGGAAATAAATCAGATATCAATCAGATATGTGACAATGCGACCTCAGTGTAAGCAGGCAGATCGGATCTTCTTACACACTGTGTTCCACACATCATCAAATCTGCGATGATTTAGCTTATTTCTGCCGCACAATTAAGATGTGAGTAGTAGTTGAAATGCGAGAATGGAGGCCCGACAGAGAAAGAGAGATGAGAAGGAAAGTGTGTGTGTGGGAGACAATCACCATTCCGACATTCCTGCACTCATACATGGGTCCCCACATGTTGAAATGGCAATTGTCATTCGGACAATTTTTTCATTCTATGGTTGGAATGACCTATTTAGAAAAATTTAAAAACCATCCCACCATTCTGAAGATTCTTTAAAAGCCCCCCCCCGCCCCCACCCGGCATTCAGATTTTTTATGTTTTTACAGCAGACGGACTCCACAACCCTGCAAACCAACTTAAAAATCTGTTACTAAAATGGAAAAATATAGCCGTATATTCCTCCACGATTAATGTAACTCGGCTGGTCTAAACATGTTAGATTCATGTCTGAATCTCAGGGATCACTGACTGGAAGCAGAAACACAGTCTGTCACCGGAACGAAGTCTTCACAGAGCCGTGCACCTTCATGTCCGCTTGCATCATATGCAACATTAATAACTGCAGTTACAGATATCAATGACGGTGCTGCAAGTGAGACCTGAAGTCACTGACTAATTCCAGCCAAAACATGTGAATTATGTCTCCTTTATGTTGTACAGGGAAGCGCATTTACGCATTATGCACGTCAGACAAAACTCTTTTATCTCCAGACATGCCGTGGGTCATCCAGGTTCAGTGAAATATTGGTCCAGAATGAAGCCGCATCATCCAGATTAATGAGCTCCATCAGAACTGTTTAAAAATCTGATTTCAGAAGCTAAAACTTTATTTTGGAAATTAATCAGTAAACACATTTAAAGAAATCACCAGCGCGCTCGCTCTCGGCATAATTTAAAAAGCAACAGGAAACGATTGAAGCTCACAGTACTGTTAATTATATCTAAATCTTGTGGCTTTTATTTTTACATTGTAGATCAGTAATCTAACTTCCCATCATTGCATCCGTCTGGTATCCTCTTGTCTGTTTGTATGCAAGCGCTTGATACGGGTAGCCTACAGTTTTGTAAACACTAGGTACACATGCGGGGTGTTTCAAATGATAAGACGTTGTAATCGCGAGAAATCCGATATGGGTCACATAAAATACGTGTAACCACACATTTAAAAAATCAGATTTAGGCATCAAATCCAATCTGGGCATCAAGACCTGACAGTGTAAATGTAGCCAATGTGATCTCTATAAAGTCTGACACAATCTGACTCCTTTGGATCCCAACCAAAGGTTCTCAAAACATTTATCTTCATCGTTTCATTAAATCCTTGGATGACCCCCTTTGATGACTTCATGAGAAACCCTGGATATTCTCTTCAGGATAATGTTCTCCCACATTCTCAAATAATTCCAGCCTGTTTGGAGCTGTGATTGGTGAGAAGCAAAACTAGAAGCACCAAGGAATTAAATGAGTGGAAATGATTGAGCCAGATCCACTTTGAATATTTGTCATATAAATGTGTGTTTGACTCACCGAAGACTTCGAGGTTAGCAGTGATGGAGATGTTGGAGTCTTTGACAGAGCAGGTGTATACTCCACTGTCCTTGTGGCTGATGTTTAACAGCTCGATCGTTCCATTGGTCAACAAGGAAGCACGAGGATCCAGCAGCAGAGGAGACCCAACCTCATCCACCCTACAGACACACAGGGACAAAAAAAAGACAGAAAACTGAAAGTAAATACCAATTTTAATGTTATCAAAGCCAAAATAAGGCAGTTTAATTTTTTTTTAAAAAGAAAATTATTCTGGAATGTACTGCATTATGTTGGCAGTCTCTCAAATTGTGTACTTTGGGGTTTGTTGAGATTTTTTTCAGCATTTTCTTTTACAGTTTGTTTTTTTTTATAAGATGTACCTGAGCTATTTTTTTTCAAGTTGTGCTACTTGCGTGATTTCTTCTTGGACTTCTTATATTTTTAACACCTTTTCTGAAGATTCACCAACATAATGGGAGATTTGCTCACAAGCAGCAGCAGATTTTGTTTTTCAAATGCAAATAATGCCCAGAGAAAGGCCGCAAATGAGTTGAAGAGGAAACGCGATGGATGTCACACAGGATCAAGAAACAGAAAGTTCAAACCACTTCCTCCCCCAATCCTGCTGGGGAATGCAAGGTTGCAAGCAAATACAGTCTGGATGAGAGCATGTTTTTACTAGGTTCAGTAGCACAGCTTTTAGTATCCTACTTCACTGCCTCATGACAAGCTTATCTACTACACCTCTGCAGTGTCACCCTGCCTGGCAGTCATTGGTCAACACATCCCTCCACATCAGAACATACCGAGACCTCCTCCACCCCTGTCACCTGCAGGTAAAGAAACAACTGGAGAGACTGAAATGGAACAAGGTCGCAGGTCCAGATGGTGCCAACCCCAGGGTTATGTGAACCTGCTAAGAATAACTCTGTCAGATTCTCCAGCACCTTTTCAACACCAGTCTGGGTCAGAAAAGGGTTCCTATGCTGTGGAAAACAGCCTGCTTTGTTAAAATCCCAACCATCAGAACCAAATAACTACAGACTAGATGCCCTGACGTCTCACATCATCAAAGTCCTGCAAAGTCATTGGTTCACCTCAATAAGCAAGTAAAAACCTTTCAGGACCCATTACAGTTTACATATTGTAATGGGCTTGGGGGTTGAAGACGTCATGCTACAGGGAGCCCACTCTCATCTAGACCAATCAGGCAGCATTTTGAGGATCAGGTTCTTTGATTTTACAAGTGCTTTTATTATAATCTAGCTAACAAAAGGTCCAGGTTTGCACAGGACTGGTCAGTACTTATTACTTTGTACTGTATTTGCATAGGAAGTTTAACTTTTCTTACCAATCTGACCCTAAAGAAGAGCTTGAATCGCTGCAATCCACTGACTGTTAGAAAGAATCATCACTTAGTTCATGACTTGGCAATGAGGACGAAGCAAGAACAGCTCCATGTTTAAACATGCAGTGGGTTTTTGTTGTTATTTAAAGCCACGTGCCAAGAAAGAAAATATGAAAATGGAGAAGGAAGTGGATAAACACTGAAATGGTCATATCATCCCTAACCGGGGGCAGCGGTGGCATTATAACCGTAACTGCAAGTGTTAGTGTTCCCAGGAATCACTCATTCGGTCATTCTTTACTAAAGATGTTGCAACTAATAAATGTACGGCAAAAAGTACATGTGACCCTGAAATGAGATGCATGTATAAAGTAGTGTATAAACACACTACTGCAACTTTAACTAAATAAATGTACTTTACTTTCACACACTGCTTCTCACCATGTAATTTGTGGTCGTGGGGAGCCAAAAGATTCACAGTGCATCTTCACGTCTCCTCCCTCAACGACTCTGTACACGACTCCATCAGAAGACAGGATCTGAGGAGGGAGTTCTGAAAGAGACGGTGTTACGTATGCAAAAAGACTGGTCAAAAGTATGATGAGAAGTAAGAGTAGAAATATACTAAACTGTGTGCATACCAACAACAAAGAGGTAAGCATTTAAGAGGATGGAGCCATGTGTGTTGGTGGCTTCACACTGATAAACAGCTGTGTCTGCATATTCCACATCCCTCAGTATTAAAGCACTGCCGATAAAACTGCGCCGAGGGTCGGAGTCCACCTCTTCAGACAGGAACAGAAAACAGGAGGTTAAAAACAACAAATCCCCCCCAAAAACTGGAGGTTATTAAACTCTAACTGAGCAAAGAGAAAAAGACACAATCAAAATGCTCTGACATAATCTGTAGCTACAACAAGAACATTTTGATCCCCCTCTTTCTTTTCTTGTATCTTTCATCTAGGTCCTTCTTACCCACCTCCTTTCTTCTCCACTCCTCATCTTGTCCATGCTGCACACCCTTCCTTCCTCCTTCTTAACGTAGTTTCTCAAATTCTTTCCTATTTCTTCCTTTTTCTCCTTTCCAACTTTTCTGGTAATCATCTCTTCATCACGTTAGTCCTTTCCTTTTTCCATTCAGTGCACTGTATGTTGTTCTCCAAACCTTATTCATTCCTTGTTCATTCCTTTTTCTCCCACCTCTTTTTTTGTTCATTTTTCTTTATTCTTGCCCCTTTCCTGTCTGAGCAGCTGTAGTTCTTGGAGAATTTGTTTAGCTAAAGTTTTCCTTCTCCTTCTACATTATGTTACCATTAACTGTTCTGGGTTCAGAAAGAGATGTACATTCACACTGACATGGGCCTTGCATGCACACGGACCGAGCCCCATGGGATTACAAATCAGGTCCTCAAGAACAAGCCTATCAAGTTGCGTGTGTCTGTATGTTTAATCTATGTGGTTATATAACCACCAAATCAATTCTTTAAGTTATTGCAACATGAGACACAAAGTTGTTAGCTACTTTAAATGAAGTAGTAGTAGACAGAAACCTTTGGGTAACGAACATCAGAAGGTGGTTAAGTAATAAAATGAAAACAGGAATATGCGTCAGTCCATCTGTCTGTAATCAAAATAACTCAAAAGTGCTGAACATATTTGGATGAAATTTCAGGGAATGGTGCAAGAAGGAACTAATTAAATTTTGGTGTTGATCCAGATCACCGTTTGGATCCAGGAATGATTTTTTAAAGGATTCTTTCTCACTGAGATATAGCCACGTGGGGAGCAGCTTGCTGGAGATCTCCGCTCACCATTTACAGCTAAAACGGTGGGGAATGGTGGTCATGGGGGGGATAAGCTCCTTGGCAGAGGTCTGCGCTCTATAAGCGCTAAACTAGTTTATTATGTTTTTGGGCTTCTTTTTTACTGGATAACTGCATCTTTTTCCAGTTTAGCCCGTCAGCATTGTGCAAACAACAGGGGTAAAAATCCAGCACAGCAGCAGAGTCAAACTCCACCTGTCTCTGAAATCCATCAATGGCCTTCAAGCTGAAATAGACAATTTTAAATAAACTGATTTTTCACATTTCTTCTGCTTGAAATTTCATAACATAGGCTAATATTTTTCGGGCACAATAATTAAAGATACATGTTTGTAAATCTGAAAATTTGATCATGTTTTTTCTCTTAAATTTACTTCAAGCTATTAAATCATGTGGGTGCGTGTTTAGCTGTTCACTTTTTTAAACTAAGCTGGAAAAGTCAAACGAGAAACATGCTGTACCTGCAATTGACTGCCCGTTGATGCTCCAGGTGATGGCAGGAGTTGGTATACCGTCAGCCACACAGTCCAGTCGCACCGTTTCCCCCGGAGCATACATCAGGTTCTGGGGCTGCTTTACCCAGAATGGGGCCGCTGGGAGGGAGGGAGGGAAGGAAGGAAGGAAGGAAGGAAGGAAGGAAGAAAGGAAGAAAGGAAGAAAGGAAGGAAGAAAGAAAGAAAGAAAGAAAGAAAGAAAGAAAGAAAGAAAGAAAGAAAGAAAGAAAGAAAGAAAGAAAGAAAGAAAGAAAGAAAGAAAGAAAGAAAGAAAGAAAGAAAGAAAGAAAGAAAGAAAGAAAGAAAGAAAGAAAGAAAGAAAGAAAGAAAGAAAGAAAGAAAGAAAGAAAGAAAGAAACAGACAGAGACAGATAAAATCTGTATAATGATTACCATTGAAAAATAAATCACATAACAAATCATCAATACACTGATTTATTTGGGATTTTACACATTAAGTGCAGTTCTGAACAAACTTGTTTATCATTATTATTTTGGGTTGTTGAGTACCACATATGTATGTGAGTCACATATACACACCTTTGCTGTATGATTATTTTTGTAATCGAGTAATCTAGCGATTCTTCTGATGATTAATCGAGTAATTGGATAAATTGGACATTTTGCAAGTTATTTAAATTTCACAACTGAAATTTGAATGTAAGAACTAGAAGTTCGAGCTTTCAGAGTTTGCCCTGAACACAGCACTGATGCCCACCCATGCTTCTCTGCCAAAAACTTTGTTGCTTCCTCATCTGCACATTTAATTCTGAGCTTTACTGAAATGGAAACAATTGGCCATTCATTAGAGGACATAAATACATATCCAAGTCCACAACACTTGCAGTATAAATGTATTAAGAATAAAGGATGATCAGCACCTGCTTAACTGACTCCCAGCAGTTTTAAAAAAAATTATTTATTGTTATCAAAATTAAAAAAACAAATAACATTTAACCTGGTATCACTAGTAATGTATTGTTTTATGTAGCTCAGCGACTGTAAACCTGCAGGGGTGCTTTATTTTGAAAGTTACCGGATGCTTTATGCTACTCCCATGTCTAATATCCCCTTTCTTAACTAATGAGAGCTGATTCTGGAAGCTGCTCTGTCAAAAAAAGACTCGACTCCCATGTTTAGAGGAGAGCCGCGACAGCGAGCTTCTGGCTCGGGCTGCGGGGTCCCCGGCGTGGACTAAGCCATCGACTAAAATGGTCCTCTTGGGTTCCGGAGGCCGCGCAGCACACGGAACGCAGAGCAGACGAACCCGCTCTGAACCACCTTTACTGACCAGACGCAGCCAAATCCACGGATCATACAAATAATAAAGGACTTTCATTATTTCTACGTCATGGATCACTTGCGTACATCTGGGCAGATGTGCAAAATACCGTGTGAATTTAACGAATCCTCAAGGCACTTAATTTGCCTCGAGCAATTTTATGAATCGAATTACTCAAATTACTTGAGTAATCGTTGCAGCCATAGTTGCAACATATGTTGACTTCACTGTTAGAGAGGTCTCAGTATTTCCAAGCGAACCCCTTACTGTCATACCATAAAGGTTTTTGGAATGTGAGCGGAGTCAGACAGACATGGCCATTACCTTGCCTAGAGGGAGAAGCTAAGAGGCACCTTTTCCTTTCGGATGAATCCAAAAGGAAAACAATCGACATTATTTTTAGAGTACTGAGTGAGCCTCATGGCAATAAAACACCCCTCACTACCCTCCGTTCTTTGTGCTTCAGCTGCAAGCAGGACCCTGGGGAGGCATTGGGGGATTCTCCTTGAGACTACAGGAGCTGTTCCACAAGCTGCAAAAAGGAGACCTTGACAGCTTGGGGACCATTGATTGCCTACTCTGGGATCAGGTTATGGATGATAGTATGGATAGAAATATAAGGAGAGAACTTAAATATAGTTCGGATCCAAACCTACTGACTTTTGCAGAGATTGAGGAGGCAGCAAGGAGCAGAGAAGAAGGGGAAAATGCGGAGCCAGCTGCCCCTTGTTATCTGGTTGCTGAGAGGACTCCAGCACCATCTCCACCCCTGGACCTCCAGAAATGAAAAAGGCCATTAAGGATGAGGTGGCTGCAGAAATTAAGGATCGAGTATCTGCTTTCACACAAGAACTGTAGGGACTTAAAGCAGAATTGGGGCTGGGAATTGCTATTGCATGCTTCTCAGTACAAGCCACAGCGCCTGCCCTGCATCTGACCGACAACTCCGTGGTCAAGGTCCAGGCCAGCCTTGTTACCCTCCAAGGCCCAGTGCAGACAATGCAATAGCCTCCATTGACCCACCAGCCTTTTAATGGGTTTGATGAACGGGGGCATCCCATTTGTCACCAGAGTGGCAGAGTGGGCCATATTCAACGCCACTGTGGCTAACAGCAGAACTTTGACCAGAGCAACAAACTAACTTTTGTATTCTCTTTGATAGTGCTGGACCTGAGTGTGGCCGTAAGCCTGGTGATTGCGTGATTGTTAGACTGAAATAGTTTTTAGTGTTACTGCACGTGTGTTATGATTTCTTTTTATTGCTGTTTTTGAGTGTTATCAGTTAATACTTGGATCTACATTCATTACAGGCAACAGACTCTTACAGTTGTATTGGGGTGAGCAGGACACAAATATATTTTGGGTCATTTATTTGTCTTGTCTTGCTCTGGCTCACCAAGGTGTTTTGTCCAAGGCTTATATTTACGGGTGCAAGTGAGGGGCCAATACCCAGTTTCTCCTCCTCTTGCCCTACTATTGCACATGATTATGAACAGCAATATTTTACATGAAATGACGTGACCTGAAGTACACCTACTACTGTTACTACTACTGTTGCTAATAACACCTACGACTGGTGTTATTCTCAGTCCTGTCCCACCCAGCAAAATTTGGCTGAAAAGACGTTGAAAAGACATCATGTCCATCTGTTGAAAACGTTGAAACAACGTTTTAATTTGGTTGAAAAGTGAAAGGTGAAAAGCCGTCTTTCAATTAGACGTTGAAAAGACGTTTTTCGACGACTTTTCAACGTCTAATTTTGGGCTAAATTTGGACAAAATCAGACGGTCCAAACTCAGCTCCACTTTCAACGTCTATTTTCAGGCTTAAATATGGCTATGACGGACCGACCAGATTTAGCCCAAAAACAATGTTGAAATGACGTCTTGTGTTTGCTGGGGTGTGTCAGATTTTCTTGCAAAAAAGGAGTGAAGGTGTTCTTATTGGACTTAAGTGTGGTACAGTATGTAAGGGGTGAGCGATGTTGTCCATAACACTGAGCAGTTTTTTTTCTCAGCACCCTGCTCTCTGACTCCTCCGCTATTGAATCCAGTTCTACTTGCAGAAGAGAACCAGCTTTCCTGATGAGCTTACTGAGTCTGTTAGCGTTCAGCCTGCTGCCCCTGCACGCTACAGCATAGAACATGGTGCTGGACACCACTGGGTGACAAAACATCTGCAGCATAGCTCTGCAGACAATGAAGGATCTGAGTCTGCTAAGAAAATACAGATGGCTGTGATCCTTCTTAAACGCAACATTTATGTTTTTAGTCCAGTTTATCTATGTGGATGTCCCGTTTGGATGGAGTGTGTGTGTAAACTTTCATACACCACTGTAAATGACATACATGTTTTAGACGGTGGGAAGATACCAAAGGTCCACAGGGAAACCCATGTATGAACAGAGAGAACATGCATCCTTAAAGCCCCCATCTGGGATTGTTTTTTAAAGGGCCCATTTCAATTTAAGGTAAAATTTACTTTCTGTATTGTATTTGTTCTGTATTGTAGACCCAAGAACTGAACGTCCTCCCAAACTAATCTCCAACAAGTCTGTGCTGTCAAGCACAACATGTCCAAACCAACACTGCAGTGATTTTATCACACAATACAGCAGCATCACAGGTGTGTTGAGAAGCCTACCTTCCACAGTGACAATAAAAGAGCGTGCAGCCCACCCATAGCTGTTAGAGGCATTACACTTGTACTCCCCATCGTCATCCTGGGAGATGCTGTTAAAAGTCAGCCAACGATTATGATTTTCAACCCTGCCGCTTGTTTCATCCAGACTGCCGTACTGCTTTGTCCATTTCACCCGAGGAGTGGGGCTGCAAGATAGATAGACAGACAGACAGTGACAACCGTCTCATTCATGATCACAAAGATCATAACAAAAATGCATTGATTAATTAACACTGTTAAGATGATCGAAAAAGTTAGATGTATTCATCTGCTTGATGTTTGATGGCTTGGTGTTGATTTTCTGTTCAGCATGTCCAGAGTGACAATGAACGAATATGTCATTATTATCATAAAAAATGTAAGTGATGGGTAAAAATAGATTGACAGGATTTTTTATGACCTTTTCAGTCAAAATGACACAATGAAAAAGTCTAGTGCAAACTCTGATATATGGAGATATGCTGTAAATATATGTATACATATATTTATATGTGTATGTATATATACTGTATTTTAGTCCTCCTCAAAATTATTGATACCCTCCAATTATAAAGGAAAAAAAATCAGCTGTCAGTGAAATAAGTTGAAATTGACAAAAGTAATAATAAATAAAAATTCTCTAAAAATCATGACATTGATTTTGAATTGTGGCTCGAAAGACATGAAAAACAAACACACATAAAAAAAAACGAAACAAGTCAAGAAGCATGATGGAGCTACAATTTTGTAGAGCAACACTTTGAGGCAATCACTGCAATCAGTTGTTTTCTGTTAATTTCAAAAATACTTCTGCACCTGTTAACAGGTATTTTGGTCCACTGTTCATGGGAAAAATGCTCTTATGTGTCTCAGACAGTTTATGTTTTTGTTTTTTCTTATTATTATATCCAACTACAATTCAAAAGCAATATTTTATTTCACTAAATTCTAATTTTCAAAATCTTTATTTATCATTAGTTTCTATACAACTGCATACACAGTTGTCCTCAAAATTATTCATACCCTCCAAATAAAGAAGAGGCTGAATTGACAATAGTAATTCATGTAAGAAGAACCTCAAGAAACTAATGATAAACAAAAATGTACAAAATTATAATTTAGGGAAATAAATCATTGTTTCTGATTTGAAATTGAAAATAAACATTAAAAAAAACAAACAAACAAAACTGTCCCAGACAAATAAAAGAACCTTTCCCATGAACAGTGGACCAAAATTCCTGTCAACAGGTGTAGAAGTCTTTTTGAACATCAGAGAAAACATCTGATTGCAGTGACAGCCTCAAAGTGCCTCAAAGCCCAATCATGCTTGTTTACTTGTTTTGTTTTTAGTGTGTTTGTTTTTATTATTTTTGTTGAACCACAATCCAAAATCAATGTCATGATTTACATAGAATTTGTATTCATTATTACTTTTGTCAATTTCAACTTTTTTAATTGACATCTGTTTTTTTTTTTGTCTTTAATTGGAGTGTATGAATAATTTTGAGGATGACTGTATGCAGCTAAGACATTTGAATTTACGCACTGTGGGTCAAATAAAGTGTCATTTTCAAAAGTCCCATAATTATGAATAACGCAAAGTAAACTGATAAGACTAAAACAAAGCAGAAACACACAAAACTAAAGAGTGTCTGCAGCATACACACACATGCACAAACTTTTAAACCACTCTAGAGAGGTCCTTACAGGCCTTTGGGGATGCATTCAAGGGTGACACTGCGACCCCTGAGGGCCTTGATGTGGGTGTGGGAAGCAGTGGAATGGAAGAGCTCGGGTTTTCTACCATCAACATCATTACCTGGGGAGGGAGAAAACACGACATATTCAGTCAACACAAACTGAACTGTGTTGGTAAACTGCTGATGACTTCAGTGATACAGGATGGTTTAGAATGGAAATGTGACTTTTTATTATCATATCATAAATCAATATATTCTGATAAATGACACTATGATGTTGCATTATGGGAAATGCTGGAATCACTGATCTGTGTTGTTGTTTTTATTATGTGAAGCACTTTGTAAAGCTGCTATGCATGAAAAGTGCTATATAAATAAAATTTGATTGATTGATTTGATTGTTATTCATGGCATTGTGCAGCCCATGGATGCCTTTCAGGCGGGCAAACAACTGAGTGTCATGCTGTTTATTAGGCTTTTTTCTCTAGAATACTGAATCTGGTTTATTCTAAATTAGCTTGAAAAGGTTTAAAGTTTTCTAAAGCCACCTCATCACAAATTTGTAATTTTTATGCTATTTTTACAACTGTCATATGTCAGTTGACCAGATATAAGAATACAGTAGACGAGGAAGAGGCTGTTGCAGCAGCAGCACAGTTTAATCTCTTGCTTTTTAAATAAACTTGCAAACTTTAAAGTTTACTCAGTCTGAGTAAAGTACTCAAAACTGACACTTTTATTCTGCTGAATGATTGCACTTTTTACCCTCGGCTGTGCCAACACTGACCAGCTCTGCAGAAACAAGACAAGTCCTTGCAGCACAGGAGGGCTCATCCAATCAAATGGTTGCATTTAAAAATGCTGAATTACAATAAAAGTAGAAAGGTTACATATGCCAAAAGCCCTAGGACATATCTCAACAATGGGCTGAACATTTTAATATCTGAACAGCTGCAGTAGCACAAGGGGTGCAGGAGGACTAGCGTGCTTAAGTTTGGCAGAATGATAAAATCAGGCATATGAAGATAAACAGGAAAACAGTAGTATAGTCCATGAGCCACATTTACACTTTTCTACCTCGTTCACAATCGTTCTGCCAGTGTGACTTGGTGGCGTAAGTCTAACTCAAGCAATGCAAATGGTCAGCAAGTCACAAGTTCAAACCCAGCTAAGAACACTCAAACTAAGGGAACATCAGCTGTCACAGCTCAGACAGGGCAACGTTAACATTCCCTCTGCTTCGTTCAACAAAGGGGTGGAAGGATGATACTGTGGCAGGACAGAGGAGGGCCCAGGTGGGATTTGATCCCCAGACTCCTGGATGAGTCATGGAGGAACTCCCAGTTTTTCCTTTTTTTTTTCCATCCTCTCTTTCCGCGTGGGAGGAGGGCAGGCAATTTATTTTTTTTCTTTTGATTTTTCCATTTCGCCCCTAAATCATCCGATGGTGTTGTTTTGAAGATTGTGGAATCATGATATTGCTGAGATTACCCCCCATTTCTGGTTTTTTTTATCGTATATGTTCCCCCCCCCCCCTATATATAATCCCCCCCCCCCCCCCCTTTTTTTTAATAAATCCCCCCTACCCTGCTTGCATTACCCCCCCCCCTCCACTAACCATTCAGCCAAACAGACACCCCTTTGGCATTTGTAACTTTTCTACTTCTTGAGTTATAAGGGGGATATCCCTTTGGCTGAATGATCCCTTTGGGGATCGAATCCCGCCTGGGCCCTCCTTTGTCCTGCCACAATCTGCTGCTTGCAAGTAGAGATCCATGTAACTCTAGGGTAAAAAATAAATAAAAATCTTATTTTATTTATTTTATTTTTTTTTTTTTTCCTCATTTTTTTTTTCATATTAAACTTTCTCTTTTTTTATTCTTTCCTTCTCTCTTTCTTCCTTTTTTCCCTTTCAAAATAATTACCCCCCCCCCCCCCCCCCTTTCTCCCCTCCCCCCCCCTTTTTAAACCCCAATCCCCCCCTCCTTAAAAAACGCTTCTTTATTTAGAAAACCCACATTCCCTTCTGAATTAAAAGAACCATTTCTCTTCCCCTTTTTCCTCCCTTTTTTTTTTTTAAAAGAATTTTTATATCCCATCACGAAAACTTCTATTTTTATTTTTTTTTCCTTTTTTTTTTATAAAAACCCCCTCTATCATAATATTTTTATATTTAATTTTTTTCCCCCCCTTAGTGGATCCATTGATTCTTAAGGTGGCACCCTCACGAGATAAATTACTTGTGAAAAGAGGGGGATAGACCTGACAGTTGACGGTCTTGTCACTATGCCTCCGAGTGATCATGCGCCCTGGCTACTTGGCCATCTTTTCCCCCCCAAAAATAAAAAATTTATTTTTTTTTTTTTTTTTTTTTTTTTATTTCCCCAGAGATATTTCCTCTTTTTTTCCCTTCTCTTATTAATATAGATAGATTCTTCTTACCCATACACCCCTTAGAACTAAATGGTTAGGAGAAAAACCTTCCTCACGCGAGACCAGGGGATTCAAAACAAGTTTCTTCCGAGACTCCCCCCCCTTCTTCCCCCCCCAAAATAAAAATCTGCCAAAAAATAACATACATTACCATTTTCAACTACTTCTTAGCTTGTCGCATCTTACTGTGAAGCAATGAACAATCTTAAAAGCTCTGAGGCTAATCAGTACCTACATAATAATAATGATAATAATAATAATAATAAACACATTTTGTCTGATGTGCACCTTATCAGAGCACAAAGGACACTGTACAAAGCAGACAAAACATTAGAAACAGTAAGCTAAAACACAAAAAACACTAAACAGAACACAGAAAACAACATTGGATTGATGCATATGGACTTACTGTAGGTCAGGGGTGTCCAAAGTCGGTCCTCGAGGGTGGCTGTCCTGCCAGTTTTTCCATGCCTCCTTGCACCAGCACAGCTAACTCAAATTAAATGAATCTTACAGCCGATGAAGCTCTGCACAATAACTCATTAATGAGTTGTGTGTTGGAGCAGGGAGACATGGAAAACTTGCAGGATTGTGGCCTTCCAGGACCAGAGCTGGACACCCCTGACTTGGGTGGAATAAGACTGTCTGGAGCCCTGCAGCCACTCTCTCAGACCAAGTTCTACACATCGCTCTTGTAGCCACAAATGTAACTTTCTCTGGTTGTTAGTACAACCACAAACTGCGCAACATGTTCCCAAACCGTGCAAGTACATTTTTCTGGGGAAATCTTTTTAGAAATGCTATGAATAATCTTGTTGAAATGTTCGACTAAACCACTAGTAGAAATGACAACTTACACTGTGAGTCAATGGGGAACCGCTATTTCCAGTATCTCACAGGAAGTTGATTGCATAATTGTTTTTACATTCGCTAGCTTAGGAATAAGGTGGATACTCCTCCAGTTTGCATACGGCCATTGCCCTCCGCTGTTTGTTGCAGCCGGTAGCAAACGGCTAAGGGTAATGAAAACGGATTAAACCTGCAGGAGAAGACCACGCTTCAAGTTAAGAAATTTAGTCCATTTATGTAAGTGAATATTTTTAAAAAATATTCAACTTTTCAGCTTTTATTTTTGCCATTGAAATCAATGGAGAGAACTCTCAGATGTGCTTCAGCCCTGATAATGTCATACATCATAGAAACCCTTCAGCATAAAAGCATTCACATTGCTGTCACACAAGAACAGCACTTTCTAGTTATTAGAGCTTTAATTCAACTAAAATTATTTAAACATGTTATATAGTCATTAACAGGTCTCAAAAGCCTGAAATAAACTTGCTTCATCTTCATATTATTTATAGGTCTGTATTATGAATGTGAGCACTTACTGGGCAAGACAGTGAGTCTGATGGCAGTCTCAGGGAGGATGGTCCTGGCTGCGGTGTACTGAGCATTACAGATGTAGTCATCTCTGCTGTCAGTCTTCAGAAGATTAGAAAAGTACAAGTTTCCATCCAGGCCGGTCATCACTCTGCTGTTCTGTTCAATGTGCACCATCTCTGAGGAAAACAAGACATACAGAGCCAGAAAATTCACTGTTGGCAGGATGAAAAAGACACCATGAGAGACATCAAATCTGACTAATTTGACCTGGAGGCTTTTAAACCCCAGTAACACTGAGTGGTACAGTTCAGTTCAGGTCAAGATGGTACAGTGGGGTTCTGGTCTTTCATATGCTGGACTTAACTACGCAGAAGACAACCCCCACCCTGTGTCTTCTTCCTGGCTCATCAGTGACTACCCAGATGCACATTTCACATCATCTTTCTTCCATTAAAGGCATTATAGAAGATATTTCTTTCAACAGTTTTTGCAATATTTGATCAAATTGGATTCAATACCCCACATGCTATGATTAATTAAAAGCTTTAAATATATCAACCAGAGAAAGTAATGGGGCTAAAAAAAACTTCCACCAATCATCTCTACATTCCTTACATTTTTCCTTTGTCCACTGGTTGTCACTTTTACTACCGTCACGAGAGTGATTGACAGTCAATTCCATGGTTGATAGACAAGATTGGTCAATGAGAGTGATTGGTGAGAGTAATACTGCGTACCGGATGTGGCACACTCTCGTCTGAGGTATACAGTAGGTAGTTAACATCATTCTGCTAGCAATTAGCGATTTTCAGACAACCACATTCTGTTTTACTTGTGTTTGTGACATGATAGAGAATCTGTAGCTGCTGTCTGCTAAACACGGAGTGACTGGTGCACGTTATTCTGTGGCCAGGGGAGAGAACTGTGAATCTAGCAGGTTGGTCTTGTGCATGCACATTATTCAAAAACTCGCTAACAGTCTCTGCTGTCTGAAATGCCAAAACATCTTCTATAGCACCTTTAAATCATCATAACTCATGTTGTTGTGGCGTGGTCCTTGCGAGTGAACTCAAATCTCAGAACTCATACTTGCACTTGTTTGGCAAAAAAGTGTTTTATGGGACATCCCTATCTACCACCACCACTGAACATTTTATGCTAGCAGAGCTGACACTGAAGGCAAGGGGGGGGAGTGTGTTTCCCAAGGACAAAACGACAGATTAACTGGGAAGAACGGCATTTGAACCACCAGTCTTCTTGTCATTGGATGACAGGCACAACTACCGGATTCACTTCGACCCATATATTGTCTTTCCAAGAAAATGGCACCCTAATATATGTATAAAGTCCAGACATTCATTGACCTGCTGTCAAGCTTAGTGTGGCTTTGAACTGGAAACAAAATAGCTGAGGTTGTGTTGCATTTGAGCCATTAAGAGTAAGAGTTACAGACTACACAAAGAAGACAGACTCACTCTTGTCCATCCAGTGGATGTGTGGAGGAGTAGAGCTCTCAGGAGGGTTGCAGGTCAGGATGATACTCATTCCCTCGTAAGCTGTCTTACGTACTTTCTGTTGTTTTAGAAGAACTGGCTGAGCTAGAACACAAAGCAGGAAAATAGAAACATTTAACTTCAGCAGTGTTGGCAAGTGTCTCTGAGATTAGTAAAGAATTGCTTTGATTTGGGTGTTGATCTTTCTAACATATTTTTTGTTCAGCAGAATACTGCAGCAGGTCTGCAGTCCTCCTGGAGAAGATATGTATGTTTGTTCAGCATACTTCCGTAATTCAGAGGGAAAAGAGAATATAAACTAATATAAAAGTAATTATGAAAATAGAAGTTTTGATTAGGGGTGCAACAATACATGTATTCGTATTGAACCGTTCAATACAGGTGTGTATCAAAGTGACACCACGTATCGATTTTCCAAAAACACAGACTTTTAAATTCATTTTTATCAACTTGTGTTCTGACGATAATATTTGAAAACTCAGTGAATCTGTGTTTGACTACTTGTTCGTCTACATTCAGATCTGCAGTTTGTAACTACTTTGGTCTTTATTGTTAAGTATGACCCTGATGGTAATCCATTGTGGTCAAAAACACAATGATTACACGAAGGCATTTTTCTTTATTTGAAAATATATCGAAGTGTGACTTTTTTTTGTATCGTTGCACCCCACGTTTAGATTTATATCTGCTGCTAAGTAATTTATAAAGAGCAATTGATAATCCTTGGAGAAAGTAAGGAGGGAGGTGTTGGTAAATGAAAGTAAGAAAGGAGTGGATGGAAAAAAGAAAGAATAGCATGGAGGAGCAGAAAGAAAATAGCTATCCACGATTTTCCTGGCGCAGCTTCAGGGTTGTGGGCGTGGCCACAAATTATGGGTAAAACATCTGGTTTGTAGCGGAAGTACCTTTCCAGCTGGGGTATTTACATTACATTATTACATCATTTTAAAAGGTTTATTAGCTTGTAGATAGGTGCTTTACTTAAAGCATGATGGCAAGATGGGAGCACACAACAAAACAGAGATCATACGAGGTGAAATATCGTTGCCCCTTCCCTTCTCTATCACGAATTGGGAGGATGGGGTCAAGAAGTGGCTGGGGATAACCTATGCTAACATCTTCAGCTACATAATAAACGCCATGGATTGTGATGGAGAGGCTATGCAAAGCACGAAGAGCCCTGAAGCACACCAGTAGGCTCTTTGAGATTGTATCTACTGTCTGACTTCGTGATCAGACGAGACCTGCGTGTTGTCAGGGGCGGACCATAAAAGCAGCAGCTCAGTCAGACAAGTTCGCCAACGTGAAGACTGCAAGGATGGAGGATCTCGAAGCATTTGCCTTTATTTGGCTAAAAGTTACCAAATACTGTGCAGATTTGCTCAATTTATCTAATTTCAGAGTATCGAGACAGCATGTTGTTGATGCTAATTACATTAAAGGTTGAATATGGAACATTTTTATCAAAAGCTATATTTTGAAAAAAATAATACCTCCACAGGTCGTTTGGGGGTGTACAGAATGAAAGTAGAACATTTCCAAGAAAGATTATATTTAGCCTAAAAATAATTATAAAATACATTTTTACGGATTCGATAATGGCATTTTATTTACGTCTATAAGCCAATAACACACCGCCATTGCAGGTTGCCAAATACGATCTCTGTGAGGAAACAATATTTTGGTCATAGTCAGGCTTGTACAGGGGAAAACGGTGGAGATGACGAGTGAAGCAGCTGCTTCAGAGCCCTGGAGATGATATTTGTTTCTGAGGAGGAGTGACCTGAGAAGAGCAAAACCTGGAGTAAATGTAGGTGAAGACTTCACTAAATGGACCCACATAAACGTTTTCACGGAGTCAAAACACGGAAATGGCGACTTTCCTCCTGGATCGGTAAGCTAGCTTGTTTGCTAACATGGCTAAAGTTAGCTGTCGGTTATAAACTCCTCTGTGTTACTTGTTGGACATGCTGCAGACTGTTGGTCACTTGCGTATCGGCAGTGAGCCTGGCATCCCAGCGGCTGGAGTTGTTTTTCTGCCGTTGCAACTACAACCTAGACACACGTGATGTCACTGTTCTGTCCGTATTACATATTCAACCTTTAACTTTACTACTGTAGTAGAAATGTCTGCCAAACAGAATGTTATTTACCCATTAAGGTGTAACATAAAGGACAGCAATCTGGGAAATGTCCAAGCTCAAATATACAAAACTTTAATGCTTTTCCTTGTCAGGAATTCAAAACAAATAAAAGAAATAGAAACTTTTTCTTTTAGATGCGGGTCGAAATATATATATGGCTACAACCTCCCCATCAATGCTGTCCTTCCACAAGAACTGGTAGATTAAATTTACACCTACGCTGTGGATTCTCACTTCCTTTTTAAAATTTTTATTCCTTCTTGCTTTTATGAATATGTGTTGAGGGTCTGAAAGGTACATATAGATCCAATTTACAGTAATTATTGGTCTTACTGGTCCACAACAGTCATTAGAATGGCGACCCAACTAAGCACTTCCTCCCATGAATTTTAACAGATTCATAAATTCCTGAGTTTGTAAAATCAGATTATCGGTTAACTTGATATCTGTATGTCTACAGCTCTGTCTGCGTATGGTATGTGGTTGTGTGCTACTTACGCTCAACTATAACTTCTACGGTATGTGACATGGCAGTCCCCAGAGTGTTGGAGGCGTAGCAGCGGTAACTTCCTGCGTAGGACTCAAGGGACTCTTCTTTGTCTTCGGCTTGCAGTGTTCCAGATTTGGTCTGCTCCGACCCAAACTGCTTCCCATCTTTAATCCAGCGAAATCTAAAAGCAGAAAACATCAAAAGTACAAATTTTCTGAGCACAGAAAGTCTGAGGACAAATTAAAGGAAGGTTTGTTGAATCTTAAAACATCAGACTATGTATTCAGAAAACTATCGGCTGTGTTTCAAGTGAACAATCAATTCTATAACTGTGAAGATTTTCTGAGACTTCTACAAGCTATATCCAATGTGCTTGCACAATGCTGCACGTTTATCTTCACTTTTATTTTTAAATATTTACTCGACTGTCCGGGCCGCCTGTTTACCTGACTTCATCTTTCAATTTTGAAGGGAAAACAATGAAAGCACTTGTTAAAATCCATGAAACTTTTTTTTTTTTTCTTCATTATATTTTTCTCATTTTTTGTCTATAGATTCTGGGAGGACAGGAAAATCGGCTCTAGTTTTTTTTTTTTTAAGTGTTTCTCAACAAAATATAAGTTCAGGAGCCCCATTATGCTTGTTTTATTTTTTGTTTGTTTTTAATATTTCAGCTGAACCACAATTCAAATTCAGTGTCATAATTTTCATAAAGTATGTATTCATTTCGTTATTACTTTTGTCAATTTCAACTGCTGACAGATGATTTTTTTTTCATTTTTTAATGGGAGTGTATGAATGAATCTGAGGCCAACTGTACAGCACATGCTGT
The DNA here is from genome assembly GCA_023101725.1 of Atherinomorus stipes. NCBI lineage: Eukaryota > Metazoa > Chordata > Actinopteri > Atheriniformes > Atherinidae > Atherinomorus > Atherinomorus stipes. The sequence goes on along the minus strand of JALJCO010002850.1, from coordinate 21,542 downwards.
ATGTGTCTTTGTGAAGACAACCATTGACATTGGTGCATTCCCTGTCCCCTTACCCTAACTTTAACCGCCACTACTGACTGCATAAACCGAACCCTTGCCCTAACTAACCTTAACCAAAACCTAATTGTAACCTAAACTTTGAAACCAAATCTTAACCCTCAAAAAGTTTTTTTTTTTTTGTAAGGACCAGCCAAAATGTCCTCACAACTTATGTCCTCATAAAATTGGGGTTTTGTCAGGGGCTGGCCTACAAAACAATACAAAGCCATGCCCACCCACTCCCACTGTGGGAGTCCCACATATTATGTATGTATAGCTTACAGTACAGACTACTAAGTGTTCATCAATGGTGGATATTCCACAATATACAAGTTTACGTGTACATACATGGGTGGAGGGTTACCAGTTGCCTCACAGGGGAGATACATGTCCTCTAGAGAAAAGGCTGTGAATGATGTTGGCAGCGCGGTCAGGACTGGTGGCTGCGACACTGAAAACAACCACACATGGTAATGAGATGGTTACTGTTCAGTAGAAATAGCAGAGTATTAGGTTGAGTTGAAACGGTGGTACAACAAAAAAACTCATAAGGCCCTGATTTACAAAGTATCCAAATAAAGATTGCCAATTTCTTTGCTGCGCAGATAGATAGCGTGCGTTGTCTCTTCAGCATTTGCAGGTGATCTACAAAGATTACTCATGCAATCTGTAACAGGCGCAAACAGCAGTGCTAGGGGACCAAATTGGTACCTTCTGCTTTGTCCGGGTTTTTTTAGCTCTCAATATCTCATTCAGTTTGAAAGCTAATTGTATGAAACTTGGCCAAGAATTTTCTTTAATTTTCATGTCTCTAATTCTATTATCACTTTTAGTACAAGACGCATAGAACAGCAGATATAATATGTACCGACACTCTTTCACCTAAGGACAGAATCGGTCCCATTGACTCCCATTATAACCACATATTTTGGATATACTGTTATTCTGACATATGATAGTGGTTTTCCCATAAATATCAAATATATCTAAACCTTTGCCTTCGAAATACAGGTAAAATAGGTTTTAGGTCAGATGACCCCCTCAAGCCACCAGGGTCAGCAGAGATTTATGACATAGAGTTTCAATGGAGGCCAGTTATTCTTACCTTGCAAAATGCACGGCAGTAAAAACACTAAAAACCACATAAATGGTCTTGATGTGTTGGGACACACATAAAAGAGTGGTGTAAATGTGGTTGAAAATATATTTTGTATGTATCCGTGTGTATGTGTGTGTAAAATCTGAATAACAAAAAGGCACATATAGTCTCATTGACTACCATTATGACCACATAGTTTGGATGTACTGTTATCCTGATATATCAGTGGTTTCCCCATAAATTCCCAATAAATCTAACCTTCTGCCTTCAAAATGCAGGGAAAACAAGTTTTAGATCAGATGACCCCCCTGAAGCCACCAGGGTCAGCAGAGCTTTACTACATAAAATTTCAATGGAGGCCAGTTATTCTTACTTTGCAAAATGCATGGTAATAAAAATATTGAAAACCTTAAAAGTGGTCTCGATGTGTTGGGACACGCATAAAAGAGTCATAAGAATATGGTAGAGAATATATTTCGTGTGCATGTGCGTGTGTGAGTGTGTGTGAGAACAAGTGTATAAAATTAAAACAAAACCAAAATAAACTTTGTTTACGTTTTCTCTTGATCAAAAACCTCCTCTCTCTTATTAGATACATGTTTAGCATGTTTTTACAGGTGCACATTTGAAGTTTGTGAGAATAGTTTTCAGCCTTTTCTGGCTGGTCCTTTCTTCAGCAGACAACATGAAGCGAACAGTGAATGAGGAGGAAGCTCGTGCTGCAGGTGAAAGAGTGTCAGTTTTTTTCGTAGCTCTGAAAGTAATAATGCCTCAAAATCAATTTTCTTACCAATCACTGACCTTCTGAAAAATCCTCATAGAAAATTTTCCAATTTACCCCTTATTTTTGTAAATATGCCCTATTTTGTGTTTTTTCTCATTTAAAAAAATGGGAGTTTATGACAAAAAAGAGCATAAAAACATCAAAATATCTAAAAAATTGTGAAAAACTTCACATTTATGGTAAGGTCTGAAGTTGTTCAAAGGATCTGATGTAAAAAAGTGAAGAAAAAAAAGTTTTAATATATTACATTTTACTACAGTTTTACAAAGGGTACCATTTTGGTACCTTAGGTGAAAGAGTGTCGGTTTTTCCAGTAAATGCTCATAGCTCTAAAAGCAATGCCTCAAAATCAATTTTCTTACAGATTACTGATTACTGATTACTGTAATATTCTCATAGAAAATATTCCAATTTACACCTTATTTTTGTAAATATGGTCTATTTAGTGATTTTTCTCATTAAAAAATGGGTGTTTATGACAAAAAAAGAGCATAAAAACATCAAAATATATAAAGATAATGAAAAACTTCACATTTTTTATTAGGTTTGAAGTTGTTCAAAGGATCTAATGTATAAAAAGTGGGAAAAAGTTTTAATATATGGCAATTTACTACAGTTTTACAAAGGGTACTGTTTCGGTATCTTCTGTGAAAGAGTGTTGGTTTTTCCAATAAATGCCCATAGCTCTGAAAGTAATAATGCCTCAAAACGCAATGATGAGTACCAAAGCTGCTACACACGTGCAGATCTGATTTTTTACTATTATTATAAAAACATTATCAACATGGGGTTGATAATGTTACTGATTGGACTGATAACTACAAGTAAAAAATGGAAATGTTTATCCCTATTTTAAAAGCTACATACTGTTGCCTTCTGATTCCAATTTCACTTAAAACTTAATTAACTTTGTAAAACTTTGCAAAATCAACGTGCCGTTGAATTTTAAGTTCCTTTAAAGGGAAAATATTTTTAAATTTTTTTAAAAAGAAGTAGCAGTATAATAACTTTCAATTCAATTCAGTTCAACTTTATTTGTATAGCATCTATTCATGACAATGTCACCAATGTCTTTCCAGGGTAACTAGTTAATTTTAGAATGCTGTAACTCTGTTATTAACACAGTTACTTTGGGGAGAAGTAACTCGTAACTATAATTAATTTTTTAAAGTAACATGCCCAACACTGGCAGAAATGCTATCATTGGCTTTCAGGGAAGTCTGAAAGTTTTCAGCATTTCAACCGGTCTGTCTGACTGGACAAATGTATCTGTGATAAACTTAGCCAGTTCCCCAGCAGGAAAACACTGGTGAACTGGTTTCACTGTGAAGCTGCAGAGAGCACTGAAACAAAGGACAAAAGTCATCACACACATTTATCAGAAGAAGGAAAACCACTTACTGTTCCCTGTTTTGTCTGTTATCCATGGGAAAGCAGTGAAAAAACAGCAGAGAGGAAATAAGTTTAAACTCCTGTAGACTCAATTTTAACCTGACAACACAGACGTGAAGCTGTCCTGATTTTCTGACCGGAGCTTATTGGTGTCCGTTATCAGTCTCTAATTTTCTTCAGTTGTTTTGTTTTTCTGTTTACCTCCTTTCATCTTTCATTGTCTCTTCTCTTTTCCTTCCCCACAATTTTTTGTTGATTTCTATCTTTATTTTTTTCTCCATGTACACTCAATTTATCTCTTACTCTGGGTTGTTTCTTGAAGATGAGGGTTATCTTGCTTCCTTCCAGGATACTTTGTCACTCATCAACACATAAAAACTCAGCCTTCTTGGATGCTGATCTTTGTCCATAACCTCTGGAAACATTATAATCTGATTGTGTGGATGAAAGTGTTTATTTGTGAGCTAATGTGAATATGTTTCATTGTCATTTTGGTTAGGATGATATTTCCCAGGATTTAACGCTAAGATAGTTCAATCAGTTGGAAATAATGATGCTGGAACAGACAAAATAAATGTTTGAAGTAAATTCATAAAGTCGGAAGAGCTTTGATTGGCTCTAGTTTTAAGTTTAAAGACAGAACTAGTCAGATATGAGGTAGAATAATCTCATCTTTAGAGAAAACATCAGTATTCCTGTCACCTGATTGGCTGAGTCATAAACTTAAACTATGACACATGAGATTCATGTGTGGTGTGATCCTTTCACAACATTATGGCCTGGAAGAGCTCTGTGCATCTCTATTAATGATGCTGATGAAAGTTTTGATTTAAATGGGAATAAGTTTATATTTCATATTGTATTAATATAATGGAAAACTAGGAAACCCACTTCCAGAACTGGTGTGGTGCAGTACTCACAGTGTCTGGGAATGTGGATAGCTCCGTGAGCAATCAGAGGGATGGAGAGGAGGAAGGCCAAAGGGAGGAGGAAGAGGATCAGGGGGAGAGTGGTGGGGTTTGGCCCCCTATAGCTCATCCACTGCAACACACACATCTTTCAACGTCCCATCCACGTTGACACGAGATACCCAGACACTCATCAACACATAAAAACACAGCCTTGCTGTCTAGTTACACACTCCAGGGATGTCGTCAGGAGAGTAGAGATGGGAAACAAATTGGGGTGGAAGTTGGTGGGGGTGTGACTTGCTTTCGCGGGTTAAAGTCCTCAAGTGAAGCTTCGTCTATGCCAGCTCCACAATCCTCCGTCAGGGGCCAACTGCGGAGAGAGGACAAGAAGGAAGAGAAGAAGGGAGGAAGGGGTGAGGTTTTTCCCAAACATAAGCCTGCTGATCCAGACAATGTTAATACAGATATTCTTCAATGGAAATTTCAGTTTATGAAGAGCAAAATAGAACCTGTTAATACGTCTGATTAAGTCTAGTTCAGATTAAAACAGTCAACGTAAATTTATTCACTGAAGCCATTTTCACACAAGCAGACTGGAGATCGTCAGATTTCTGCATCTACCATTTATCACAGCTGGAGGTTTCATGAGTGGGTATATCCAGGGAAACAGACAGAGAGCGGGTCTTTGGAAGACTTGGATCCAGGTAAGAATTAGGCTTCATTTAAGGTCAGGGTGGTGTTCAGCTGTGATGGTTGATGCAAAGGGCTCCCCACCTCATGGCTGGTGGAACTTCTCTTACACTAAATTACCATTGATCTAAATGGCTTCTCTTTTGTTCCTCTCTGACAGCTGACCACTGTCCCATGACAGCTGGGGGGAGGGGCGTTTATAACAGATGGCAGTTCTCCCCCTTTTTGTTCCTTCATATTGTAAAAGGAAGTGAGGATTAACCTCTGATTGATGTCTGTGGAAAACTTTCTAATTCTGCCATCATTTAAACAACTACTGTCAGCTTCAATGAAAATACCTTCATTTCTTTTCAGATTAATAAAGATGGATAAATAAATGAATAAATAAATAAATAAAGCTGAGACTTTGTTATAAAGTTTATATTTACAAGATCTAAGAAATTATACAAGTGCACAAAAAGGAAAACACCAACCAGACAAAAACTAGGATTATAAAACAACTGCAGCAGAGCTGCCTGCAGCAGATGTCGGCATGAAGCCCTAATGTGGTTTCTGCCTGGGGGGTCTCAGCTGGCCAATGTCGTCTTCATTTCATACAGTGTCTGATTATGATGCAACCCCCACCCCCAGCAGTGTTCCTTCTAACACTTGCTTTTCTTTGTGAGGATTCTGTTTCACACTGTGCATTAACAAACAAGTCAATCAGTCCTTTGTCCCAGAGAAAGGACTGATTTAGATTCCTGACTTGCAACATATGTTCTTCATCATCATCATCTATCGGGTCACCATCTAAAACTGGTCCTCACAAACACATAAGGCACATTCACACCAGCCTTTGTGATTGGAATCATGGTCCGTTTGACAGATATGTAGACGCAGGAAAAGGTTGTGTCCATTTCCAGCTCCCGTTCTTTTTTAGATCCCCAAAGGTTAATTTGATTTATGGCGTAGTTGACACACCCATTCTCACACAAACTTGGTCACAAGCTCACAAAAAATATACAAACACATATCCGTGCACAACAAATAAACACACATTTCTCCTCCTTCCTCAGCATCTCATCCTCTCTTTCTACTGCAACTTGTCACTCGTGCGAACTCTAAGCACAAGCTCTTTGTACAGGGTGAGTGACAGCAGGGACAGCCAATCATGTGAAGTAGAAATGAAAGAGCAGAGCCAATCATATAAATTCAAATAGATTGTAAGGCAGGTAGAGAGTATGGATCTCTCAGCTGTTTGCACAATAAAATTTCTCACTTTACTCCTTTCCTTCTGATTTTCTGTATTCCAATCAGATCCTTAATCTGGTCTTCACACATAAGTGGATTGTTGTTTGTAGGTGCCAGCAACTTGCTGGTCAGCTTGATCTCAAGGTGAAAGTCTATCAAAAGACAGACTTAGATGTGTGTATTACACAAAGTGGGCATATCTTAACCAAACCAAGGACTGGGACACTTTAGTGGCCTCTCCTGGAGCCAGCATGTCTGATGCATCTTTGTTAATAGCGTCTCTGCTCGGGTACGTGGGCAGTCTCTTCAGAACCTTGTCAGACTACGGTCTCTCAGGTTTTCTGTACAGACTCAGTTGCAACTGATACTGATTCAATTTTGTTACTTTAAATCCCTTTTTGTCTAATGAATCTCTTTTTTTTTCATTCAACTCAATTAGATTCCTTGGTAACATTTTATTTTGCTGCCCCAACAGGGTGCAGCAAAGGTCTAAAATCTATGGTTTTAATAAATAAGGGAGCTGTCAAACTGCCACCCTATCACGAAACTTCACTGCATAATACATCAAGAAAAACTGAGTGCAAAAAAAAATCAAAGCTGGATCCTGGTGAAGTTATGGCTTCAGTGGCAAAGATCATTAACTTCATAGTGAAACGATCTGCACTGACGCACTGGTAGTCCCTGCTGGAGGAGCTGGACAGCGCATACACATCCTCTCCTCTCAGCAGGAAGATGGTTAAGCTGCAGAAAAGTTCTGGAGCGATTTGTGGCCGAAAAGGGCCAAAAATATCCAGAGCTGGAGGATGAGAGGAGGATTATGAAACCTATGTTTCTAATTGAGATTACAGGACACCTTAACGTGCTCAATCTCAGACTGAAGGGTGCAGGACAAACTGTTTTAAATATGTTTGATACATGGAGTTTTTGGTTGGTAAGCTGACAGTATTCTCAGATGACATTTCCTCCTCCACTTACCACTATTTCCAATGCCTGAAAGAGCTGTCCTCCCATCGCAACATCAGCACCAAATGCATGAGTTTGAAACACAATTTGTGGATTCTACAAGGTACGGACCATTGTTCTCTTTATTGCTCAAGCCCGACAGCTTTGATGGACATGATTTTGATGTTGCTCTGATCAACTGGATAGATACAGAGGACACGGAGATGCAGCTGATGGAGCTTAAAAGCTCAGCACTGTGTAACAGTGACAAAGTTTGCAGAACCCAGAGAACAGTTAGCGGAACCAGTGCAAAACCAGAAAATCCACATCCTCACCTGCTGGGCAGCTGCACCTGAGAAATTCAGCTGTCTCTGGGTCATTGCATTAGCTCTGCTGGCAGTCTTCAGGTCAACACATCTCTGTGAGCAGGTGTTTTCACACATGGAACATGAGCTCATCCCCACCTGCAGTCGGTAACAACGGAGCACTCTGAGGCATGTTTGCAGCCCAAGCAAGCAGGAATCCCACTGGCTACCTGGTAGGCATCTGTTTATTTGATGTTGCCTCAGCCAAAACTTGGCTTTAGTTTAAATGTGTAACTGTTTGTGCATGTCTTTAAAATACTGATGTAGCTACTTTGTCAAGTCATAACAGATATGGTACTGTTATTACTGTTTTGTTATAATAAACAGCAAATATATTACTGTTATGGCTGCTTTGTTACGATGTACAGATATAGTACAGTTCTTCAGTGGTCGCAATTTTTGACATCTCTTCCCAAAGCAATATGTTCATGAACACAATTTTTTGAGTTAATAACAGAACAATAGTGTTAAAAATATGATTGAATGAGCTTTATATGGATGGAATGAAATTCCAGGAATATTGGAAAGGTTTTTGCATTTTGTGTCATAACTTCACTTTGTGTTGGTAACGGCACACTCATTGGGTCTCATTCATGAAACGTTAGTAAATTTATGAACAGATTTACTCTTAAAGGCCTACTCCACTAAAAACTTACTCCGGATTCAGGAACACGTGAAATTTTGTTCGGAAAACTCAGATTTGATTGTAAACGTGTGTGTAGATCGTGAATGACAAACTTTCGTAAATTGACAGCACGCCCCCGGTAATCAGTTGTTTGCAGAAATCTCTGCCATGAATCATCAATGAGCTCCATAAAAGGAGGTGCAGATTGACACCTCCGGCTTACCTGTCAGTCACAGCACAAGCAGAGAGAGAGAGAGAGAGAGAGAGAGAGAGAGAGAGAGAGAGAGAAAGCAAAAGAAGAGCTTCCCTGAAGCAGAGATAGAGATTATTTTGAGTGAAGTTGAGTTTAAAAAAAACACATTCTATTTTAAACAATTCATCAATTAGCAGCGGTGGGGGGGGGGGGGGGGGGGGGGGTCTAATAATTTGACTTTTTTTTATCCCCTCCGTTGTTTGGTTTTTAGTCTCCGTTCACTCTAAAATTTATAATCGGATTCTAATTTACTCTCTATTTAAATTTCTCATGTTCCATGAATGAGACCCATTGAGAAGTAAATTTTAAACTGGCACACCATGTCACAAAAGTTTTAGACCTTTAGTGTTGATTTCAACCACTTACCAGTCAAAATGCTTCTGAATCAGTGGTCGGCGGACAATGCTGGAACTACTGCAGTGCGTCTACCTTGCACTGGAATGTAGTGAGTAATGTGTACTGTGCACTTCTTCTGCAGTGCACACTGTCGTGGGTAAGTGCTGACCCAAATGACGGAACAGCATTAACCTCTAATCACTAGCATGTCAAAACACCCGCCTTTCTCATAGAGAGCCTCGGTGATTTACCATCCATCCCCACGACTGAACGCATCCAACACTGACGCTGGATCCTCCTCCTTTCAGCTGAAAATGAGCTGGGTGCTCATTTATAAAACTGTGTAGGATCCTTACAAAAAGTCAATATGCACCAAAAAACAAAAGTGTGCACCAATCTAATGGACTTTATATTGTATTTTCAGTGGATATTGTAAACTCTCATGCTGTCTATGGATGTGTGCAAACAGATTTGAATTTCATTCAACTTTAGGTTTCCTGATCTTCTTCAACCCCTGACTAACGCATGTTCTCACTGACAAGATAATTTTGACTCTTCAACTCCTACCAAAGATTCATATATGACCTTAGTTACACAATAAAGACTTAAAAAAGATTTATTAAAAAGAAAAGAAAAACACTGAAATACAGAGTTAGGTAAAGGGCCTTTTGGTCAGTCTTGTGCAAAGTGAGAATGGCATACAAACATTTTTTTTAAATTATGATGACACACAGCCTGCTGCACTGACTATTAACCAAACATGTCATCATTTACATCTTCAGAATTTTTCTCCTTCTCTCAGCTTTGCTCCCCGGGTCCATTCCAGAAAGAAGGTTCAAGAAACTCTGAGTCTTGTCAGAAACTCTGGGTTAATGTACTCTGAGCTGAGCAACTCTGAGTTTTCAGTTCAGATCAGCTGCTTTGAGTTGGATTGATCAACTCTACCAAGAGTTGGGAAGTACAAGAAAAAGCCATCATTAATGGAGCCCTGAAACCTGAATTCACCATGGCAACCGCTGACAAAGAGCTAGTTATTCAGCTGATTGGACAAGGAAGTTTTAATTTAAGCAAAAGGGCAATATGAGGAGATATTTTGTATAAATATATAAATGAATGAATGAATAAGCAGAAAGGAACACTGCTGCAAGTAGATGGAAGCATCATGGAAGAAAACTGCTGCCTGGGTCAATGTGGCTGTTGGAATCCACTGGTTCACTGACTGAAAATTCAACTTCATTAAAACATTTCAACTACAGTACAATAGTAGTGGATAAAATAAAATCTAAATTCTATTTAGATTCAGTCCCACTGGGGAAAAACATGCATGGAGGAAACTGAAAGTTAAGTTTAAAGGGTACAGACACTAAATAGTGTCCTGCCATCTAACTGAGCTTCCAATCACAGAAGAAAACCCTGTAGTTGTACTAAGGATAGACTGATATATCAGCCAGCCAAAATCTTAGGTCAGTATTTGTGTTTTTTGCTGATATCAGCATCCCAATATATGTAAATATATATATATATATATATATATATATATATATATATATATATATATATATATATATATCTTATTTTTTTTACATGTTACAGTTCTATTTAATATTTGTTTACAAGTGCACTGTTTCTTTTCTATATTTTTCTGAAGTGGTTTATTCTTCTTTAATGTTAAAAAAGCTTTAAAATTATTTTTCATTGTATTCCTTATTACATTAATTTGGGAGTCAAATGCAGAATGGGCCCCAAATATCGTCAGGTTGTACTGGCTGAGGCTGATGAGAAAATATCGGGATTGGCCGTGAAAAATTCTGTATTGGTAGATCCCTAGTCGTATTCAATTCTCAGATTTTGTCACATATGGTCATTTAAAACATACGATAGCAGACTGATTTCCTTCATCACGGGAGGAGGAAGAGAATGGTGAGGAGACTCCGACAGTAGATCTCATCATGCATTTATGGAATTATAATCTCCGACATAATGACTTTCCAGATCACTTGACATACTGGTGTCTATCTAAAATGTTCTGTTATTAATGTTATATAGAAAGATCCCATTTACAAAAGAAATTTTAAAAGTACCAAAGCACAACATACAAACCTTGCAATGACATCATCTCAGGCTCACAGCGTGACAAGTCACATATGAGCAGTCACATGTGAAAGTCTGAGTAATTGCAAAATGGTGCCATTGATGACATATTAATAAAAAAAATTCTATCAGAATATGTTTAAGTTATGAATAATCCTATATTTTTCATTATGTATTGATTTAAAGTTACTTTTGATATTATACTGTCATCTGTCCAACTCATACTATTAAAAAATCCAAGTTTCTGTGATTGTCTGAGGAAGTTTGGCTGCTCAGACTGAATCATACTGTACAACACCTTGAAAAACAACGAATGATAACTCTGAAATATACAGATTATTGAAGTTCCACCTCTTTTTTCCAGTTGTTTTCTGTTAGGGTGCAACTTAAGTTTTTGTGGTTCAGGTTCATGTTTGTCTCATGTGTTCTGAAATGGTGATTTTACTTTGTGAGGCTGTTGGACTGGTATTTGCCACCTCAGCTAAAGTTAACCGAGCTACACTCTCTGCCAGGTGGGAGACTTCTTCATCTACTTGACTCAGAGAGCCTCTGTCTTTATCTCCTCCATCCCTCCTCATCTCATTTTCCTCTTTCCTGTCTTTTCCTCTTTGTCCTCAACGGGAGCATTAAACTGATAGGACGTTTAATGAACGCTTGCTGTCTACCCGCAAATTAGTTTGTATTTGGTCCACTCTGTGTGCATTAGCAGTTCCTCCCATAATTTTTCATCATTGCCCCATCGCCATGGTAACTCCCTGACTAACACTATCAGCAATATGTCCCCCATCCCCCAGCGCAGAGCCTCCTTCCTTTCTCCCATCCCCCACCCTGTCTCACCACACCTCTCCCTGCTTTCTTCCGGTGCCACTCCCTTCATCTCTTTCACCTCCTCCCCCTTTTCCACTCATCCCTCCTTCTGTGCTGACAGAGAGAGGAAAATATGGTTTCTCTCTGTTCCCGCTCAGTTTTTCTCCCTGAGTTTAAAGCAGAATTTTGAGGAAACCATCTTGTGTATCTGGTGCAGTATTTTCTTACCATCATGTTTGAGGTTTTTCATTTTAAACTAAATAATCTGATGAAGATGCAGCAGAATGGAGGCTTGAAAAAACTCCTCACAGAAGACAGATTTTCTTTTTCAAAAAGCTGAAAATCTGTTATTTTTATCATTTCAATTAAAATTTTCTTCTAAACTAATCAACAAATAGTTTTTCTTTACTAATAAGAAAAAACTGCTGAAACCCTTGTATAAAACTTTAAAGATCCCAGCATGTTTTCAGATGTTTTCACAAAACACAGAGTTTCATATTGCACAAACGATTCCTGTTCTCATGTTACTTTATACTCCCTTCAGATTAATTTCATGATTAATTATTAATTTGGTCAGAAATATATCATAGAAATACCCCCAAAGTACCTCAGATCTTTTCAGTTTCCTGCTTTAGTAGAAAATCTAAAAGACTCAATTTACTTTCTTTCTAAGGAAATGTTATTTGGACTTTTTTCCTGATGGAAAACTTATCAGGGTCTATAAGAAAATTTAGTATACGTGAAGGACACTTTACATCAAAACTGACAAATGAGAATGATTCCCTGATCAAGTTGTTTTGCCAACTGAGAGATAGCAGTTATTATGCCTGTTTTTATCATATTGGATCAAGTCACACTAGTTTATCTAGCTGCTGGTTGCTTTAGACAGGCAGGCTAGATTAAATACAATGGACCACTCTCTGGACCGAGAATTTACCAGGAAGATGGGGCTTCAACAATCTTTTGTATGCAAGGAAGCATACATATCATTTAATGAGCCATTAAAATATGTTTTCCAAAATTATAAAACTACCTGGGCCTTCAGTGAGAAAACGAGACTAGACTAAACCCCTACATGCTGCTGAGACGTAAAGATCATCCATCTACTTCACAGATCAACTGTCTGCACAAACAGAATGGAAAATAAGTCCAGTACCACAACTGAAAATAAAAATGTGAATAAAGCAGGATCAGGAATTAAAAAAAAAAAAAAACAAAACAAAAAAACAGGAATATTCTGTTTCTCTCTTTTTATTCTTGAATTTCAAAAACCGAATACCACAATGATGCAGACAAAAGGAATAATCCAAAATATTGGAATAAAAAAGGCTTTTCTAAAAGAGCTAGTTATCTTTGCCACTTCTCACATACAGAAGGTGATTTAATAAACAGTTTAATGATAATTAAATAATGTGTTTATAATAACAAGTTTCAAATCTCTATCAATTTTCCATAAGAAACATAACTACAGTATATGTGAGAGACCAGTCAGGACCTGCAGGAAGCCGCCAGTTATGTGCTTCACTATGTGAAGGTCAGCTCATCAAGTCAACGAGCTGATCATCATCCCCATCATTTCTGTTCACACATTTTTATTTCAGCCAGTAAAAAACTCGTCTGTTTCCAGAACTCAAATGATTCATTGTCATATATCAAGAAATCTTATCTTAAAGGTAGAGTCCATAGTGTTCCCCCCATTTCTGTTTGTAAACACTATTTAAACTGAGAGCCCCTCCGTTCGGACTAATGGTCACATCACTCCCCCAAACATCTCCTTCAAAGCTAAAAAGTGGCTGAAAGCCAAACCAATATTAACTCTGGTTTTCAAGGGTGCACTACTAAAGCTCTTTTTATTGCAAAATACTTCCTTTTCTTTGCTGCTTCCACCATTTTTATTGCAAATTCAAGTGAATCTGGTGTCGGCTCCAGTCGATGTTTAAAAAAAAAAGTTTGCTCCAGTCGACAAGTTTATCCGGACAGAGCGCCACGCCCTTAGCTCTGTCATTGGCTGGAGACAACACGCAAATCCCCGGCCAGAAACGTCCTGAATACACCAAAAAAAGGGAAATGATGAAATACAGTCAGGGGAGGGGAAGTTGAAAAGAAAACTCACCACCACACGAGAGTAGTGGCCCAAAGGTGCAGATTGACTCACACAAGTTTAGCGTTTATTTTCAGGGAGAAACCTCCGGATTCTACCTTTAACTTCAGCATTGAATTATAAGTCTGGATGTTTCTCTCAGATTGGCCAACACACCAGGAACTGATCACTACTGTCCAGTGATCGTGGAGGTTTTGTCTCTGTCTCTGCTGCCAGCTTATGTTGGTATGATGAGAAGACGTGAACACTTCAATAAAGTGCTTCCCAGTAGGGAAAGAAACTGGTTAGTAAAACTGTTTTCACACATGAGCAGAGATTTTCAGATCTTTTTCCACAGTTGCGGTTATCAAGAAGGACGCTTTCTGCAGGACCTGGATCTCCAGGATGGAAATGTGAGAAGAGGATAACAGATCAGCGGTCTCCAACTTATTTTCCTTGAAGACATCTTTTATGCAACTACCAAAGACCCTCCACCTGCCCCATGCTTGGCTTCATGCTTTCATTATCTGCTTTCCCCATTAATGATGCATTCAGAGTCTTGTCCTTCAATAAAATCAAAGTTAAGGTAACTGTCAGCATATAGCCTGACTTCTTTTTAACAGGGATGGACCGTCTGATGTTTCTCAGACGTGTTTCATTAATGAAATGTTGCAGGAAACATCCGGGTTTCCAGGATAGACACAAACTACACAACTGTGGCTCCACCAGCTCACTGACTTCCTAAACCACGGTACTAAAACTGATTGCATGCACATGCTCTTAAGTAGTTTTTAATATCATTATTATTATTGTTTATGTTTTAATATATTGCTCTGTAGCAGTTTTTTTCTCTCTGGGACCTGGTTTCAAAAGTTTTGAGATTGCACCAGTTCTGTGTAGATGAAACATCCAGACGATAAAAATCTAAAGCAGAAACACCTCAGCTCATCTCTGTGTGGACATAGACTCGATTTTAACAATCACACAGGAGCTGTGCAGACAGAACCTTGGGAAACCCCACTGCTCTTTGGGGACCCCAGGTTGGGAACTAGCAAGCTGTATCATGCAGGGGACAGCAGGTGATGCTGAAAGACCATGAGACCAGATCCTGGATATGGTGATACTGCCTGGATCTGCATACAGCACCAAGAACCAAGTGTAAAGCAGCAAACACAACAAACTCTCCAGCAGACACTTGTGTAAGCAGCAGCAGATCTGCCAACAAGTTTCTATGACTTTAAGCAGCTCATGTTCCAGAGATTTTTCAAGAAAATCTCATCAGAAAACAACTTTATGTTCTCACCTGGCAGCACTACAGCATAACTACTTTCACACATCAGTGTCATCTTGTTAGTCAAACAAGCAGGTCTTCATTAAATTCACTCATAACAGACGCAGGTGTGACCATGTGCTGTCCTCTACATACACAGACTGACTGGAAATCTCATCAGAGCCGGCAGCATCCTCGGCATCAGGATCGAACTGGACCCCTCTTTTGGTTTTCAGCAGATAGGGGAATAAAATGATCAACTTAAGCTATTCTGGCATCCAACATCTGGTTTTGTTTACCAGTAGAAGTGGTAGCCACAACAGCAACAGCAACGACAGTATGTCGATTTGACTAATTACTGAATCTGTATCTTTAGTCTGGCTTCAAAAAAGTTATTTGAACGAAAGCTTTGAAAGCTTTATTTGTTTGTTGTATGTTCATACACCTGATGGGGCTCTAACTAAAAACCAAAACAAGGAAAGTTCAGCCTACTGAGATTTAGCTCACTTTGATTTATATTAGAGGATGCACACACTAACACAGCACGCACATTTGTTCTGTCTGGAGTAATCAGAGTAATTAGAGTCCATTTTAATCTGTTTTCCGTTCTCTCTCTATCTTGTGCGCTCAGACCCACGTTGCATCCTGTCCCTGCTGTAAGACAACCATGTGCACACTCACCCCATCTTCAACAATGAATCAGCAGGTATGACAAACAGCTGGAGAAAACCCCTCTGGGATGAACATGTTAACCTCTGCTGCATGATACCTGCTGCTTGCTGACCTGCCTGTGTGTTGTGTGTAACGTCTGCATTGATGAACAATGATACACATGTGAACTTCTGCCTGGGTTTTTTGCTCTACTGCTTTTTTTCTTTCTTTTAAGTGTTAAATTAGTTCTAGTTGTTCTCAAAATTATTCATACCCTCCCATTAAAGCAGGAAAAAAAAATCAGTTGTCAGTGAAATAAGTTGAAACTGACAAAAGTAATAAAAAGAAACAACAACAACAAAAAAAGAAAATCATTACACTGATTTTGAATTGTGGCTTAACAGAAATATTAAAAACAAACAAACAAAAATATAACAAGTAAACAAGCATGATAGGGTTCCTGAACTAACATTTTATAGAGCAACACTTTGAAATCAATCGCTGCATTCAGGTGTTTTCTGTAATGTTCAGTCTGACGTCTGCACCTGTTTGCAGGTATTTTGGGCTGCTGTTCATGAGCAAGATCTTCTAAGTGGTCTGGGACAGTTTGTTTGTGAGTTTATTTATGTAAAGAGGGACGGTGCATATTAATGAACATAAAATGTAAATATGCAGGATTATAGCAAAGATAATTTCCATCCTTCTATCCAATCATTGTTTTTTAAAAATGTTTCTTTTCAACTACGATTCAGAAGCAATATTTTACCTCTCTAAATTGTGATTTTGCAAATTTTTATTTAATATCACTTTTTTAGTTTCTTGTTATTTAAATTACTATTGTGAATTTAGCATTTTTAATTTTGTTGTCTTTGTAGTTTAATTTTTCTGTTTCTATGGTGTGTAGAATTTAACGTTATCATCAGTTGTTTGCTTTATCGCGTTTTAGCTGATGGATGAATGAATATTTGTTTTCCTCCAACTTTCTGTTTTTCATGATTCCAGGGAGCCTTTCTGAGAGCTGGCCAGGGACAGCAGATGAGAACTAGTCTTTGGCTGAATCGGGCATATTTACATGAGTGATTTTTTTTTTTTTCAATATGCTCTGTCAAATAAACAAATAAATGAAATTAAATATATCAAAGAAACCAGGAAGCTTCCTGATACAACCATGTTATTGAGGAAAAAGCTTCAAAATGATCAACTTCCAGGTGCTGTAACATCATCAGTGAGACAGAAATCCAGCTGTAAGTTGTCAAACGGAGTAGAGCTGAAAGCCGCCAGGTAACGGTGGTGCTAACCATGACTCAGCTGGTCTTTGTGTAACATCAGTGAACCTGTGAACATTATGAGACATTTCAACTGAAAGACCCACAGGACAAATATTTCCCAGTTTACAGACTCTCCTCTCCTTTTCCTGCTTTTATAGAAGTGAGGTTTACTCCGGTCCAGTATCCAGATACTGACGTAGTAATCTCAACCAGGCTGAGGATGATTCTGCTCAAAAATAAAGTTTGTGTCCATGTTTTTATTTTCTATAGCTTTTTGGTTTATAAAGGTCCAGTCTGTCACAAATTTGACATTTTATGAGCAAATGCAAGTATTTTTTTTTTTAAATACGTATTTTACTGAAGTCTAATCACAATCGCATCCAAATGAAAGCGTTCTTGTAAAACGAGTTCTTTCTAAATACAACTGCCATGTTGCATCGCCATCTTTGAGCACAGTGACTGAAATGGGAAAACCTTATTAGCCTTTTGCATTTTAGCTGTTAATCCCCGTGTGTTGACGAGGGGTGGCAGAGGGGGGGACAAACAAAGACAATTTGAATCATTAACCTTTGATTTTCCATTGAAATGGAAGACCATCCTGATTCTTTGCCCCACCAGAGGGAGCATAAATTAGACCATAAAAGATTTTAAAAAAAATAAGCAGGAGAAAACCAGTGGGGGTTACCAACTGATGAGGGAGAGGGACTTTAAATTAAAGCTGAAGCGGAGGTTGCAGCCCTTCTGCTGGACAGGTGAGATAATTTAATCTAGGAGCGAAGTTTATTTTGGAGTTAGAAACAGAACAGGGTTGTCCAGCAGCTATCCTCCAGTTTAAAGGATAACTTTCCTTTTTTTCAACTTGGACCTTATTTCTATGAATTTATACATGCATTAACTCACCGCTAACATTTCTGTGTCACTCTGATTCCTTCAGACAATATTTATCCTACATTTCTCACTGTCAGCAAATGTTCATTTAATGCAGGTGAGGGGGGCAGCAGGAGTGGGCCTCTATACAAGGCATTATTTGCAGCAAAACTCCCTAATTTCGCTAATACTTTGAGATGAATGAAGGAACGAACAAGTTCATAGTTCAGTCCTGTGAGTTCA
This sequence comes from Atherinomorus stipes, assembly GCA_023101725.1. NCBI lineage: Eukaryota > Metazoa > Chordata > Actinopteri > Atheriniformes > Atherinidae > Atherinomorus > Atherinomorus stipes. Next base: position 3,599 of record JALJCO010002850.1, on the reverse strand, counting down.
GAGTTAGCCTGCTGTTCTCTGGCTAGCTGTTTCTCTCTCCACTGGGCTGTGACAGCGGGTGTCAGTGGGCGAGCGTGGCCAGTAGACGTGTGGAGAATGTCCTCAATAACTAACGGAAAGCTAAATCTGAACTCACAGGATAGCTACTCATTCATTCGTCTCAAAATACTGGTGAAAGTAAGGAGTTGTGCTGCAGATAATGCCTTATATAGAGGCCTATTCCCGCTGCCCCTTTCACTCGCATTATACGGACTGACGGCGAGAAATTCAAATATCGTCCGAAGGAGAGTGACATAGAAATGTTACAAGTGAGTAAATGCACCTATAAATTCCTAGAAATAAGGTCAGGTTGAAAAAAAAGAAAGTTATCCTTTAAGTCTGTTACTTTCTCTATAAAACGGCAGACGGCTAATTTGTTAACCTACAGTAATAAAGCTCCGTTGAAATAGTTTTCAGTTGCTGCTACTCATCACAGAAGTCATACCAGCAGGTGACCTGCGCTTCTTTTAGCTGTATTTTCTCAGAGTTTTTCCCCGTGTTGCATAATTTATTTCAACTGATTTGTCAAATGGGGGGTGGGGGTTGATGTCCTCCTTGTCAGACAGAACAGACCAAATTAATACCAGTTTCTCGTCGTAATTTCACTTATTGGCATCAATAAGGAAACAGAACCATGCATCGTTCTGTACCTCATCACCTGATGGGGCACCTTCACATTTGTGACTCTCCACAGCTTTAGTGGGGGCAATAATGTGTTTAAACAAGAGAGTGGCCCATCACTAGATGGAAGACATTTTTACACACCGGGGCTTTAATAAATTCATAAAATTACCCCAGAAAAAGAAATTTATCTTTGAATTATAAAATAACTCATTTAAATGGAACCATCCAGATGTCCACTCAGGACACTCAGATGTCTACACAGGTCTACAAAGCAAATGTCCACTTCAGACATCCATATGTACACACAGGACTTCAAAGCAAACATCCACTCAGGACGTGCACTCACGATGTCCAGACGTCCACTCAGGCCACAAACCAAATGTCCATCACTGGGAGAATATCTGTATTTAAAATGAACAAAACAAGCTACATGGTATATTAGTTTATAAAAACTGAGTCATGTCGGCCAGCCCCTCCCTGAAAATCAGACCCCCCACCCCCCACCCCAACCTGGCTGTACCCGGAAGTCATGGTCATTTTAACCAACACACATATTATTTTACACACACTAGCTGTGTTTTCAGAAGCACTGTGACTAATTTTGGACTATGACCAAACTATACACCAACACACACCTACACACACAAACACGCACCTCGACACACTGACACACATCCATCCTTCATCTCCGTCTACATCTTGCTGCTTTCTAAGAGACAATATCTTCACCGTCCAGCTCAGATCTATTGTACCAGCACACGCTTCAGCCCCCCCTTCCACCCCGCCCCTGGTCCACGCACACACACATGCACACACACATGCACACACACATGCACATCAACCCAAAATCCAGGCTGTGATGCTTTTGTTACCTGTGCGGGTCTTTGTCTTCTTTTCTTTTATTCCTTTTCTGCCCTCTGTGTCCTTTTCAGGCTGTATCCTCTATCTGTCTTTGTCTTCCTGTCTCCATGTCCCCCCGGTCCTGTCCGATGGCTCGTAGCCGTCTTTTTAGTCTTGAATCCAGAGAGGACCATGAAACACACCCTTCTCAGCACTGCTTAATCCCCTGCTCCTTCCTCCCCCTGATCTCTGATTGGCCCATTCACAGAGATGACATCAGCCTTCCTCTCTCTCCTCCCCTCCCTTCATCTTTACTTCCATCCTATCCTCTTCTCTTTTCTGCCTTATATCTTTAATTTTCCTCAGAGCTAATCAGGTTTGAGGCTGTTCATCACAGAAATTTTCAGAAATAATGAGACTTTTTCTGTATTTATTTCCAGCTTTGACTGGAAGCAGAGAGGAAAACCTGAATGAGGTTTTCTCTTTGATCAAAAGAACATTTACAGAGTGAGGGAGGGATTGGAAAAGGGAAAGGAGGAGGGAGCCTTGTGCTGAGCCTACGTGGTATTTTCTTACTCAGCAATATCCCAATATTCTCAGAGCATCACTCTGAACAGTTAGTAAGTAAAATGTCTGTTCCATCTCTGGAAGATTTCTAAACTGAAACCTTTTCTGCCCAGAGTTGAATTGGAGACGATCATTCATGTTTTTATATGCTTCTGGACTATTCTAATGATACTCTCACCTGCTAAAATAGTAAGGTTACCGTAACCAAATTCAAATCACCCACAACTCTACTGCAAAGTTTTGAAAATAACAGGTTCATATCATGTCTGTTTAGCCTCCCTTCACTAGTTACCAGTGAATTTTAAAGGTAGAGTCCGGAGTCCCCCCACCGTTGCTGTTTGTAAACACGATTTTAAACTGAGCAGCCCCCCCCCCCCCCCGTCGGGCTAATGGCCGCCTTGCTTTTCAGCCTATTCAGCTTCAAGTCTCTCCTTCAAAGCTTGGAAGCGGGTAAAAGCCAAACCAATATTAACCCTGGTTTTACAACGTGCACAATCTAGCTCTTTTTACGGCAGAGTACTTCCTTTTCTTCGCTGTGTCAGCCATTTTTCTTTCCTTCTTTTTTTTCCCACGAGAGTTCATGAGACTGATCTTTGCTCCAATCATGAGATTGTTCCCACACAGCGTCATGCCCTTAGCTCTGTCATTGGCTGGCGATATATACAGAAATCTTTGCCCTGAAACGTCCCGAATACATCAAAACAAAGGGAAAAGGCTAATTACAGACAGCGAGAGAGGAAGTTGCAAATAAACTGACCACCGCACGAGAGTAGAGGCCCAAAGGTGCGGACTGAGACGGATTTCACTTGCACAAGTCTCACGTTTATTTTCAGGGAAGAAACTCCGGACTCTATGTTTAAATGTCAGACAACACTGGGTCTCGAGGACTTGAGTTGGAGATCCATGTTGTACACAGTTCACAGCTCAGATATCTGTCACCACACATCTGAAAACACTAGTTCAGCGGCAGGTAGTAGATCTTGCAGTAAAAGAGAGAATTTTGAAGAAACTAAACCTGGAAATCCAGAAACTGGAAGTAAAAGTAAACTGTTTTCAGTGTACTGTAAGGCGTGCTGGTTCATCTGACAAAAGGATCACGCTGCAACTTTGCTTATATTAAAGGTTGGATATGGAATACGGACACAACAGTGACATCATGTGTGTCTAGCTTGTACTTGCAACGGCAGAAAAATAACTCCAGCCTTTCCCATTTGGTTGCCAAGCTAGCTTCAGTCAAGAGACCAGCACCAAGTCCAACAAGTAATGCAGAGGAGTTTATAACTGGCAGCTAAAGTTAGCCATGTTAGCCAGCGTGTTAGCTTACTGATCCAGGAGAAAAGTTGCCATTTATGCGTTTTGATGGCGTGGAAAATCTTTATGTGGGTCTATTTAGTGTAGGCTCTAACTAAATTACCTTATTTTGCTCCTCTCAGGTCACTCCTCTCCTGAGACAGATAACGATATCTCCAGGACTCTGAAGCAGCTGCTTGACTCGACTCCACACTTTCCCCAGTGCCGAAAATACTATT